>CM037839.1:3129857-3444857 GCA_021234535.1 Stichopus chloronotus | reverse complement strand
GTCATAAATTACCTCACAAGAGACTCATTTTCTTGTACGATACCGTGAAATTTATCTAACCTTCGGGTGGTTGCTACACCGCTACAATATTCCTTACCCTTTGAGAGCTCCCGTCCATATTTGCCACACTGACCCTCTACTTTCGACATTGATTGTTACCAAGTTGTAAGTTCCACGTTTTCTTTCCTAAGTATATTCGTCTAAACATACATTCAGATCACTAGACGTGAAAGTCACTCCCATCTTGAACTTGTCAGTATCTCACTTTCCATTCCTCTCGTTAAGTTAATCTATCCTTTTTCCGACCCTGTTATGTGCAACTCTTTGTCACCTCATGTTCAAAGTTACAATGCGTTGCTTTTATTGTAAGAAGTTATTGAAAAAGTAGTTCATTCATGAACAATCTTTTGTTGACATTTGTCGTTTTCTTTGTTTTTATCGTTTCCTCTATAACGTTTTGGTATTTATTTTCTAAAGAGGACTCCTACTACAGATTCTACAAAGTTTCTTTTGGTGTTTCTTCCTAATCATTACCAGTCTTGTTTCATTGCTTTATGTCTGTCAAGTTACTTGTTCTGTGCCTTTTTCGTTTTGACAAACTGATTCCAATAAATGTTCAAAAATGAAAACAAAAATACATTCATTGATCAGTAACGTCTGAAGTCTTCAACCGTAAGGGTTGGGCTGCGCTCAAATATTTATTCAAAGATTCAACATTTTGGCGCAAGTTGAGTCATATTGTAAACTTGCAAGAGCAGAACGTCTACACATTGAAAGAATTCATACCCTCCACCCCAACTTCTACCACAATCCCACAGAACAGTCAATCAGGAAGGGTGCTTAAAATGACTACTTTTAGTTACTACAAAGTTTTTAATGAGTGTCTCAACATTGAAGTTCTTTTGTCTGGCTGAATTGCAAGAAGAAATTGAAAATTATTACTTATTGTCATGGAACTGATAGCTCCATAGTAATCTACACCTGCTTCAAGCTTTTAACTGTGTATCGCATCTCCTTAAATTAATTTATGAAAGCACCGTCAGTTAAGTTATTTGTCAAAGTTATCATTCGAGTCAAATACTGTGGCCAATTTAGTTACGTGGATGGATTAAAAAATACTGACAGATGTCAGAACCATATTGTTTGGTGAAGGTGAAAAAATGGACCTCAAAAAGATACTGTAAAAATACTGACAAATATAGAAACCCTGTATATGTTCCCATTGGATAGATAATCTTACCTTACTGCACTCGACGATTTCCTGTATTGAACTCGCCATCAAGTGTAATGGAGCAATTCTCTTTGCTGTGAAAATTGCTTACCTTATGGGAACCGTAACGATGGAGTATATTTATAGCATTTGTAATATAGTGATACAGAAAATGTATTTGCATACTTGAACATACCCTACTGGTCAATAAACTGCTGTCTCAAAGTGTGTAAAGACGTAGTTGATCAAAACAAAACAAATGTAGGTGATGGTATTGAGACCATATGTTTTAATAACCACATGTATTACATGTTGTGTTTTGAAATATGTTGGATTGTCCACACAAACGTACATAGCAGAAAGCCGTGTACTGTGGACTCCCTAATTTTACAAATTCCCATAAAACCTAAGATAAACGCAACCATTTCCGCCCAGGCGCATTAATGGGCGAGTAACGGAATACTCTAGTTGTAGGAGAGAAGAAACGTTCGTCACATTTTCTCTGGCGAAGTTAAAGTCAGAAAGAGAAAGTTGTTTATGGTGGTCCAATTTATACAATTCAACTTGTTGTGTAAATTGAACCCCCTGACGTTTACATTGATCCACCACCTACTCGGCAAAATATTGCTTCGAAACTTGTCTCCAATCACCTCGAAAGTGTGAACTGATTACAGACGTTCGCACTTCTCCCATGCATTTTAGTGTTATATTCTGTGACTTAAAAATGTTATCCCCCCAAAAAGTGACCTAGTTGCCATCCTTTCATCCAGTTCTAACGTTTGACGCAACGAAGTGCTAATTACACGTATTGACCAATGCCAATGATGGTCATAGGCTCACTGCATGGGAAGTGCCTATTATGGTAAAACAAACAATGCATGTTTAAATTTGGAATGGTGTAAAGTTTAATAAAATCGAAACTGCTATATATTTAGTTTTGCTTTCCATCTGAAAATGTTATGTGATGCAACTGTGTAATTACACGTTTGGTAAATAGTTTACCTTGCAACACAATAATTCTGCCTACTGTATTGGCATAATATATGCATGCTGTAACGTGTTAAAAAGTCAACGTTACTCCATGGATATTTTCCCTTTTATTTTACTTTGAATAAACTTTGGCCTTCAGCAAAAAAAAAAAAACAGCAATTTTTTTACCCTTAAGATTCTTTCAGGCTAGCGATTTCTCTCACATGTGAAAAGTACCTTTCGCACTGTGAATAACCAGGGTTTTACTAGAGAAACGCTGGCACACTTTAAGATGTAGAAGGTGATGGAGAGCCCGTACACGCATCTAGACATTAGTGATGAAGTTGTCCCATATTTCTAACCTCATTCCTGCTTGACCCACGAGCTGGAACATTGTTTTAAACCTCGTGGCCTCTACGATCCTTACCGAAAGTTGACCCAGAAGTCTCATGTTGGGACCAATATAGCAGCGGATTATTATATGTTTTGTTTCTTTTTCCGAAGCTCCTTGCTCGTAAAATGATATCTAGTCACTCGATGAGAGTGTAGAAACTGTTACGTTTAAAATCGTATCTCAGTGCCAATCCGCCACGTCTTGTTGATTGTGCTTGATGTAATTGTTCTTGTTGATTGTGGCATTGTATAAACAACAATTCATGGTGATAGCAGTCTGTAACCTAGTTTTAGTTTGTGTCAATACTCTGATCGTTGCTTGTACAGTAAACAGAAGTCACGATCACCAAGGCTTCAAAGCCTGGAATAAGATATGGACTGCTCCGATTCGTATCTAAACAACTGTGATAATTTCTGAAATCACGTCACTTCCTGTTCATTGCAAACATGTCATAAAAATATGAAAATAATTTGGCACTACATGTTTCACACCAAAAACGTCATTTCAAGCCATACATTGCATTTGTTTGAACCTTTCAGCCAGGACATCTTTGGAACTTCTACGGAACCGTAGACCTAATTTTTGTGTGTAATGATTTTTCTTAAATGAAGACATCTGTATTGTCCTTTGCTAATAGTAATCCACAAAAATGCATGTACTCGCAGTAAGCAAAACACAGTAAAGTTTGCATCACACTGCATTGTACTGCAACTCCACTAATGTCCGAGCATTTGTCGTTATCTTATCCTAGGACGTCCTCGTTTGCAGGTGTGTTCTCAGACGAAAATATTGTGAATGCCCTGGTTTGCACCTATGTGCCAAGGGAAGACACACACCTGCAAAACACGCACGTCATGCACACACACACACCAGCAACCAACTCTTGTAGGAGCATCGAATACCTAATAAAAGCAAACGGATTTTACATTTAAAGAATAATTAGGAGTACAAGACACAGACTAACACTGTTACGTTGGAGGATTCAGAGTTCACAAAAAGAGTTCAGTTAGGTGGACTACCTGTAGACCAACTTATGTTTATATATTACATTACATACAACTACGATACCTTGTTTGCTTTCGTGTATGTAGCGATAGTGACATATCAACTGGATTATTTTCATAATGATACGCTTCCACACAATTAAGAGAACAATAAGTTCAATCATGTGTAGTCAATTCAATACAGAAGGCGGTATGTGTTGTATAATTACATGTAACCTGGAAGCAGGACCAAACTAAGACAACGGGAAACCATAAAGCGACGTGATAAACAGTCATTTATCTTTAAAGAAATAAGTAACTGGCCAAGCGATGACGTGTATCATGGTCATACATGTACATCTTTGAAGAAATGTCTTTCTTTTGAGAGGTGGATTGATATATGAACACTAATACATTCAACAGAGTCAAGAAACAACCTCATGTTACATTTAAGTAGTCATCGTTAAAGAAAGAAAGATTATGAGTATCAGGTTCAAAAGGGAAGTGGACGATATGAAAAATAGAAGATTGGAGAAGATGTATTAGGTTTCCTTGTACTGAATGAAGTGAGCCTTTTCGTGCATTAAGCCTTGCTGATCCTCAACTTGTTAATAAGGGTTTTGGTAGCTTTGAATTGTTTTTCTTCCATTAAAACTACACATTGCCAATCATATGTCCTTATGTTGGTTGCAAGTGCTTAAAGCAAGATGTGCTGTTGTTGCTCCATTTTTTAAGAACTGGCTGTACCTCTAACAGTTGTAACAAGCTATTAAAACTAGCGTACCGTTGTTTATTTGCCCACAAATAACCCGATTTCCCAGGGAACGCGTTAGCGTAGACGTTTCGGGTGGTTAGATACACTTAAGTGCCATACATTCACCACAGAGTCCAATTCCGCTAACTCTTTCGCC
Source organism: Stichopus chloronotus (assembly GCA_021234535.1). NCBI lineage: Eukaryota > Metazoa > Echinodermata > Holothuroidea > Aspidochirotida > Stichopodidae > Stichopus > Stichopus chloronotus. Next base: position 3,440,390 of record CM037839.1, on the reverse strand, counting down.
GAAAAAAATCACCCTCTTTTCCACCATGATTAACACTCTAATCAAATTTGCTGATGAAAGAAAGGTGGATAACTCTTATTTTCCAATTGCACAGTTTAAGTTAACGCATTTTGTACCAAACGTGAACTTCAGGGAAGCAGGAGAGATATTATCACCCGAAATTGATGAACAATCTTTTGTTTTCTTCATTATTGAATTTGTCTGAAATTTTGTTGTTTTGACCTTGAAATCAATGGGTGGTCAGTTCAAGCACTGGTTATGTGAAGTCCCAAACTCTCATTGTGATAGCACTGCACTAGACATTGAAGAATTAAATTTTGGCGGAAAGTGCTTTATCAATGTGAGGAAATGACATTACCTCTGATAACTCCTAAACCTTTATTAACAAGTGAGACAACTTTTCGACAGACTCTCACATGGAAAATGAATGGAAATTTCACTTTAATGGTCAGAATTAACTTCTGTTAAACATATCAAAGCTACATTCGTGGTTCTACCATCCTTTTAAGTACTTATATAAAGTAGCGTATCAGTTCTCTGCTATGTAGCGTGTGCGATTAACCTCCTGAATACTAACACGTATGTGAGTGGACGAATGACTATTTCCACCAAAGTGAAGACATTTTCAACACTGTGAATTACCTACTTGCTACAGTAGTGAGTTCTTTTTGTTAAAATTTTCAATTCTTTCTGTAACAGAAAAGTTAAATGAGACAATAGTCTGTTCAAATGGCGGAGGAGACTTGTGGCTTTAGGTTTCAAAGTTTTCTGAAGCACAGATCCATTCATTTAAAACCGTACAGTTATATTGTGACAAAAAGCATATAATTAAGTGATTACTATGACATGTCCTTGCTTATATTGTGGTACCAAATAATAGTTGTCACTTATGTTTTGACAATAATTTAAAAAATAACCGTACTAGAAATAACCTCTACCAGATATCAGCATTACGATATTTGTATGTAGCTAACTTAATATTAAGATTTAATAGTATATTTTACCTTACTTCTGGGAAAAATTTCTCCAACGAAACCTTTAATTCATAAGTAATTCCCGTGACTTTGTCTCGCAGAACCATGTGGTGCTCCCTGTAGGACATATAAAGAACCTTCAGAGAGTGCACACAATTGTTCGTTACTATATTCCAATTACCACAATTCTATGTTTAGAACCGTATCAAATGATTGCAAATGATGTTATTAAACATAAGAGTAATAGTCAGGTGTAACAAAAAAACAAAAAAAAAAACTTTGCCTGTAGCAGGTTTTGTGGAAGTAGATAACAAAATGATAACACAAATCTAAATTTCAGGGTAATAACTCGTCAAGAGCTGGATAAAACAAATCAAACGGTTGCATTTTCCTCTGTTTTTCGTTTCGTGAAGATTCATTTGAGTCACATGCTATGAGGTGATACGTAAACAAGAAAACAATAACAGATAAACATATGACTCGATAGGAGCTCAGAGGAAACTCCATAAGCTGGCTTGTGGTGTGAGTTCTCATTAAACAAAAACAAGGACGAAATGTACAGAAAAGAAAAAGACAAAAGAGAAAAAGATAAGAGAAGGAAAAGAAACAAAAAAGGGTAACTGACATGTGTTCATTAGGTAAAGTTTCACAGATTTATTAAAAGTGTACTTAGACTTACACCATTTAATTATAAGGGAAAAGGAGTTCCATAAGGACCAGCAAAGTGGATTGCATGATGGGAAGATGTGATTTTAAGGCAGGAGTAGAAAGGGAAATTCTACCAACGTGCAAGGTGAGTTAAAAGATTTATAAATGTATGAACAAATTCTCTGTCTGTAAGTGCATTCATTATACATAACAAATGTTGAAGGAAGAAATGTTTTCCCATACAGACAAGGACGGCGCGTATTATTGTTCAACTTCATTTGCTTAGTGTGCTAATACTCAAAGTGGCGTCATTCTAGTTTATCTCTCTCTATGGGAGAATAACAGTAACAGTGTTAGGGCAAAAAAGCCTAGATCAAACTATGTTACCCAAGAGGAAGTCTTATAAGAGTGTAGATATTTCATCGTAAGTGGTACTAAGTGTTAACTTACACTGGGTCATTGCGTGTACGACCAATGTAGACGTACTATGTCATCGCCTTAATATACTTCAGGTTCATTAAGCTCACTTAATCCTGGAGGTAGTTGAACCGTCGAGTTCCTTAGGTGTACCCTCTCCCATGCTCTGTCAGCTTTGATTAGAGGGCAGAGCGCAAGTCGCAGAGCTTGAGTGCCCATACTTTTAAATAAACGATTACAATAAAATTCCTAGAAAAGTGTTCCTTTCTTTATTTTGCTCACTTTTCTCAAGTTCTGATGAACTTAATAAAATAATATATCACGATACACAAGAACAAGCATTGCAGTCTGATGCTAGCTATTATTCAACCTGATAATTTTGATTTTATGAATTGTCTCACTATCTTTCTAAGGAGGAGGGGGTGATGTTCCAAAAATCTGATGTCGGGTGCTGTTTTCATGAAAAAAAGTAAAAATCGTATGAATCTTGAACAGAAATTTGCTAGTACGTAAGTTTTTGAGAAAGTTAATATGAGTACGGCACATATGTCGCAAAACGTATTCGAGATTCCTTCAGAAAATTATCTCCTAACAACCCTTGACCTGGAAATTGGGTCATTGAAAAAAAAAAACTCTTGCTGAATAAAGGGCCTTGGGGCCCTTTAGCTACTTTGCAGTAACTTTCCTTTTACGTGCAACTGACATCTGTAGCGATTTAGTAGCTAAGGATTTGCAGCGACTTCTCACCTATGGAACCTCATTTCTCATCAAAGAGTCTTCCCGTGACTTCACCGAAAAAGTGCAAGTCAATTATACCTATTGTCCCGACGTTTCGCTGTTTTCTTTTTTTTTTCATAAAAATGTATTATATATGTTAAAACGTAAATCAGAAGATGGCCAGATTTATATTACAGAAGTAGGCTATAGCATACCTCCCAAGTGACTGGCCTTTTGCGGGTTTGACAGGCATTTGAACACCCAAACCCTCTGACCCACCAAGCCTTTTGAGAAAACCCGCATTTCACATTTCCGTAGTAGGTAAAGACGAAAAAAGAGAACCACACAAATAACAAATAATGCAGCTCATCGGTAATACCGTCATCACCTAATCGTATTTCATAGCACAGTCAACTGCTTGTTCTAGCACTGAACGGGTTTTTCAGTATTGTAGTCTTAAACTACCTACGGTTGTAGAAGTCGATGCCGCACAGTAAGATTTGGTGCGTGCCTGCTGTAAAACAACAGACCTGTCGCATTTGCCTCCAATTCCTGATCTCCAGATGAAATCCAATATGCTAATATGGAAAGGGAATCTCTTGCGACAGTATATGGAATGACGAGATTTCATAGCTTACTGTGTAGAAAAAGACTTCAATGTTTACACCTACCACCAACCACTTAAAGATCTTAGGAAAATCATAAGTTAATGCAAATCCAAGACTGCAGGGAAGACTCATTAAGATACAAGGATACAAATTAAATGTCATCTACAAACCAGGGAGTAAAATTGTTCTGTCTCATACATTGAATCCACTTCACAAAACCCAAAAGTATGAAGATTTACCCATTGATCGTCACGTTGAAGAGCTTCACCCCAATAAGAAGGATGAATTTTTCCCAGTGGAAATGGACGTGAAAGTCTTGGACTTGAAAAAAGTATGACTATGAAAGTAATTAATGAAGGATATTTCGAAACTGTTGAGGAACTAACCTTGGGATTTAGGAACACACTGGTCTTTTGAGAGAGACTTTTGAAAGATTTTTGAGGAGTAATAATCAAAGGAAGGGTAGTCATAATATTTTTCCAGTCAGGTATACTCAGTCAGTTACATACTGGACTCCTTGGGATTGAGAAAACAAGTCGTCTCTGAAGAGAGTCCGTCTACTGGCCTAATATTAACAGATAAATATAGGCCTATCAGCGAATCAAGTGGTACGACAAATGCCAAACCAAGCAAATCAACCACAGAAATAGAGTGAAACATTAATGTTTCATAAAATATTCCTTGGACAAAGTTAACCATCGACTTATTCGAGATGGGTGACGATGACTACCTACTCATCACAGACTATTATATCACCATATTAATCCTGTTGTTGTGAAAAGTACATGTGAAAAAAAGTGAATTGAATCATTCAAAGTCCCCAGTGCTTAACAAGCTTCCAAACACATCGCGTTTTGAAGTAGAAAAACTCAGTTTTGAAATCGAGCACGCATAAGCTACTGAGTACGTGAAACGTGATCACTCAATGTGAATGGGAGAACATCGTAAATATTATTTTGCAAATCATTCCCAATCAAAACCTGGCACCTAACTTGTTTCACGGTTGAATACACAAGAGATAAATTTCAAACTGTGTGTGGAAAAAGCTTATACATTGCTGGACACACCAGCTACTCCGACATACGTAGGCATCGGGGAATCTTTGTCTATGCCAGACGTTATGAACCATGTATTCAGAGTGAACTGTAGGAAGCTCAGATGAAAATGGTTTGGAAACAGTGTACCATTTCATGGCAATTTACACTACCAAGCAGAAGACTGTCTAATGCATTCAGTTGAACCCTCTCCTCGGGAAATCTTCTCAGATAATAAACCCTATTTTACTGGACAGCCCGGAAATGATATGCGAGAAAATGGGCAATCACACCAGGGAGCTGTCATTAGAAGTAAATGCAAAACTTTGAAGTCATGTACAGCCTACAATTAAGTTCACACAGTAACCTGTCTAGTATCGTACTTGACATTTCTACAGAAATTAACAAGACAAAAAGGTAAACACAATTTGGTAACAGTTTTCTTCTACAGATACGGTATATGAATTAGGATGATTTCTTCACTGCAACAACATTGCTAGGCGTCATGAGAAAACTAATTATTCTGCCTAGTTGTTGCACGGTGTCGCGTACGACAGTTGCGATATATCTTGCTATTTGAGGAAAATTTAGGTAACCTGTCATCTAGTTGACAAAATGTTACACTTCTGCCTTTTTCATTTATTTGTTTGTGATCCCCTGTTAACAACCGCGATAACTATATTCATTTGTGTAAATTAAACGGTCTTTTAGAGTTTGTGTCGCCTTCTCTGAAAGTGTTGACGTCTAAACACATGGGATCAGAGCTTTGGTCTGAGCGAAAATTTTCTTTGAAGGAATTAGTTAACTCAAGTGATGTTGCTCGGCGGATAAAATTGGACTGAAACCGCCAAAAAAAGAACGAGATACTTTCAACCAAGTAAACGGTTTATCGTCACTTGATTTAGGGGTATCAAAATATTGGCAGTTATTAAATGTTCCGTCCAATCTTCTTCTAAAAAAAGCTTGTTGATCACACACAACACTTTTTCACCGAGATACCGTAAATCAGATAGTCCAGTCTAGAGAAGGGCAAGTAAAGTGAAAATTCTCAATCAAAAATTGCCAACGGTCAAGTCAAGATGCTATACTTGCGTTGCTCAGTCTTCTCTTTACCACCGACAATACATTCGAACTTACCCTCTCCAGTGAGGATACTTTTTATAAAAAGACCTATTCGATCTTTGCTTCCTGGAAACCATCTGACACTTCTCATCATTGTCCTGAAGAAATACAACAAACACTTCTTGGAAAAATAAAACAAATGAAAGAAAATTGTCACATGAACAAACCTGGGCCAGAACTACCATCACTTTACACAGAACAAAAGATCGGAATATCACGTGAGCAAAACATGGAAACCAGGAAGTGACAAAACTTGTATGTACACCAAGGTCATACTACAGTCCTCGACAAAAATGATTGGACACTTGCACACAACCAGTATGTCTGTATTTTACTACAAAACTATGAAATAGTTTTTATTATGGTTACCCGGTTAACAAACAAGTCTAAACAAATGAATCCCCGAAATAAAAAGTACGTAATTCTTTCTTTGTGTTCATAGTCTGAATTCAAACTATTTCAATTCGAAAATGCCTAAACCTATGTGACTCATTAAATACTATTCTCATGCACCCTACACAAAAATGGACCACTTTCTCTAAAAGTTTCCTCCTGAATTTTCGCTGAGAACTAAGATTGTCTGGGAGTATTGATTCTGAGAGATCGATGAATTATTCTGATTGTGTACGTTTGTGTAAAAGTGTCCCATTCTTTTCTGTCATATCGACTTATACGTAGATATAATTATCTATGTTGGCATGTTAATGGTGCATTTCTTCCTTCGACTTTTTCTTTCTGTTTTCTATCTCTTTTTCAATTTTTTAAATAAAGTCGAAAATTCCAAGCCGTGTGTATCCTTTGTTAAGACCTGAAGGAAAGACAATAGCAAAGTTGTTCAAGATATTGAAACTTTATTGGTTGCATTTTTGTTATTGTGTAAAGTCTAAGGTTTCCTCTCACCACTTGTCTTCAAATTTGTCAGTCATAAACCTACTGCTGCAACGCTTCTTTCACAGGTCTCCGGTCTTTGGAGAGCAGTAGGTGAAATAATTTTGTACCTTCAAATGTACTGCAGTGGCACGGAAAGCGATTCGTCGCGGTTGAAGTAATAAATGAATACATGTAGGACGACTTTCGTAATTTGCTCAGATTAACAAAAGATCTTGGTAGTGGATATTCCTTTCATTCCTATGAAAATCAAAAAGTAAATTTTAGCAAGAGAGACACGCCTCATTTGAAGCCATGGTTTTACTGAACGTTGAACGTCAACTCACTCCGGACGAAGCTAATCGACCAGTGGCAGTGACGGGATCCCTCAACTGCAGGTCAACTAGCCACTTCTGACTTCGAACTCGGGCCTATCAACGAGCTCTCGATTGCTTTTGATGAGCTAAGGGAGAAATTGTGGCACGGATGCTAGGCCATATGTACCACTACCTGAGCGAGACCATAACGGGCATAAAAATATACATGCGAGAACGCACCGACACTTACCTTGAAATCTCGAAACCCCTTAAATGACCGCCCACACTCAAAGACTCGGTCTGGTACCTTGAATTAGTTTGATCGGCCGCTGCGTCTGTCTGAGTTTTATACTCTGACATAATTGTATTTGATGGTCAACAGAAACTTAAAGTCGTTTTACATGGACAAAGAAGTTGTCCATTCATAATTAATTTTCCCCACATCAGCAGCCCATTTGAACGCATGTAATGCATTAAACGGCTGGGCAAAATGGTCGATATGCGCCCTCTATTTTACGCAGTGCAAACCATAGTTGCACTGGCCGTGCCATCTGTGTTTTTTGACGAGTTACAAACATGAATGAGTGTAATAACAGATATTTCACCAACAAAATAAGTACACGTGTGCAAATAACCTGAATAAAGTAAAAACTGGTCGGATCAGTCCATCAAACACTGCACACTTACCAAACACACTCTAAAACACAATTACGCTCTGTGTTCAATCTCTCGTTGTTTGAATTTCATGACACTGTTTCAATTTATACAAAGAGTTCAATCATGCATGAATATGAGGGATATGCACAGTATACAATACCATATAATCATGCTATCGTCAAACTTATACACACATTAACCCACAACACTCGACATAAAGACTGGTAGCCCCGTATGTTGATAATAAAGCAATTCATCTACAGGTTACAGTGAAGTTTCTATCACGACTCTCAAAGTTGTCCAACAAATTATGGATACTTCTCTACAGTACCGTATATTCGTATGTTCTCATAGCACATGTACATTCTGAGTTCAAGCAATCCTCGACGAAAACACATGTGACAGTACTCACCCTTCCCCATTTATTGTCAAAATTGCTAAAATTTGAAACATCTTATGGATGGGACACCCGCTCTCCTTTCCCATGTTAATTACTGAGAATAAGTGCACAGGATACATTCCCTCATTTAGCGCAATGTTGTCCCAACCAATAGATAACGAAAATTCCAACATTGAAAGGGGAGCGGGGTACAGTGTCCCGTGCATTTTTTTCGAGGATTGTAGGTCACAACTCCCATGCTCTCGGTTAGTGTCACTTTTGTCATTGTGAAAAATTCATGACGCAAAGAGTAGTTAAACATTTAAAGTTCTGCTAAGTCTGTTCAGAATTAACAAGAAAATTCTATTTCTACTGCTAATTCTACTTATACTAATGGTGAAAAGCAAGTTGAGAAACAATATAACAACGAAACTAATTCTGTTAAGCTCATTGATGTAGATCGTTACTTTGAAAACTTAGATGTCAGTTTTTTGCATTCGTAGTTGATTACATCTGAAACAATTTGTTTTTACTGTACGGAAACTCTGTAACATCCATAATAATAATCTGAAACAAAAGGGGCTTACTTCACTATCTATACTTGGAGCGTAGATACAATGAACACCACCTGTCTCAGTTGCTATCTCTATTTTGACCAAGTGCTCGGAGTCAGTGCTTAAAAATGTCATCTGATAAGTTAGGATTTCAGTTTCATTCCAAAAATTGTTCCTAGTAAAGTATTCTTACTTTTTCCATATTAATATCATGAAATGATGGAGATATCAGAACTCACAGTTCAAATGTCCTAAACATTCTCTATTTTTCATACCTATCAAAAGGCTCATTGAAAAGGAATTATAAAATTATATTTGAAATCATACTAACTTATAAGCAATCAAATGAAACTGTATTTGAAATCCATAGAGATATCTCTGTGACACATGAGACCGAGATGCCCTAAAATCTATTGCTATGAAACAATTTGGGCTTCCATCTGTATGTATGGCGCACTCGTTACGTTAATATACTCCTCCTTACTACCCAGAACATATTTCGGTTAAAACCAACCAGAAATATTATTACCCTGTGATTAAATTTAAAACTGGTACAGAATTGCTAATTAGACTTGTGTAACAAGACGACATTTTTTCATTACAAACGACATTTTTTTATGTACATTAGCTACTTCACAGCTACTTCCTCCCCCCCCCCCCCCATTCCCCTCGAAATTTGCACTGATTTACATAGAACAGTCACCATCGCAACCAGATGTTAATCTTCTCATTACATGGTTTGATGCAAACGTGCCGTAATCTTCAGTGACACATGAGTCACACACAAGGGCTTCTCTGTCCCTTTGTGGATCCCTTCTATTCCTTTCAGCCGGGCCCTTGATTTTTAGAAATAATTGTCGGATGCCATTCCCTGAAATAATGAAAAAAGGAATAGAGGCAAACTTGTTTCAGTTTTGGAAAACTAAACCACCTAAGTATATTAGACTTTGACTTTGTGGACTTTCGAAGTACAATTTAAGGTCATATCCTGCCAATTCTATCGTGTTATATCACAACACGGTTTCGGTAATCTACCATTAACGGTTAGAACTGTCAAGGATCATCTACCATTAACAGTAAGAACTTATCAGGCCAGGTAAATTGGCATCATATCAGGTAACCCGAGCAGTTTGAGGTACTGATACGCTTCATAACTCAAATAGTCTAACTTCGCCATTTCATTGCGCTGCCGCTGAATAGGGCATCCCATCCCATTTCTCAAGCTAAACACGAAAATGCAGCGTTTGTATTACGTAACTCTTCCCTCATAAAATAACCATAATTGTCCTTAGCCTTACAAGAATAAAATGTAATAATAGCTTATTGAGCAATGTGGTATCAATAACTTAATATTTTGTCACATGATGCAGTTTTCTGCACTATCGTCCAGAAAACAAAAATACAATGAAACTGATCATTTACTTTTATCGGATCCGATATAAAAAAAATACTGACATGACAAAAGTATAAATCATATTTTCTCCAGTAAACACAGGGAGCAGAAAAACCTGGGAATACCGTGTGGCAATCTACAGTAACATGACAATTCCATTAGGCCTATAGCTTGATATTCAAATAGTTCAAACTTTTACATCAAGCACTATATTCAGTTAAATCCCCAACCTTACCTTTTTCATCAAAACTGTTAAACTCTATTAAATTATCCCCATCGCAATATGAGTACAACTGGGTTTAAGCGATCGAGTGGTGCATGTGGGAATATGCGTTTGCTGAGTGTATGTGCAGAGTACGATGACCCATTGGGCAGGCTTGGCTAATACCTACCCACAATGATAAGCAGGAGACCAATGTTGAGTACGATCACTATACCGCCAACAGCATTAGCGACGAAATCGTTGGTGGGAATAGGAAAGGCGGCAACCATTAAATTCAGAAATATCGCCCATAGAGACGCCAACTGCAAGTGATGATCATTTCATAAGAAAATGAAGGTTGGTTTAAAATATTATAACAGCAGCATCTTTGAAATTGCACGGTGACGATAGAAATGTCCCTACATGGATAACAATCTGAAAGTGACTGATTTCTTCAGCTCAATAGATACATTTCCTAACATCCTATAATAGCCATTCGGAAAAGAATCTCTGTTCAGTTAGTGAACGATCAAAGTTCTACTTGAATAACGTAAATACGTGTATTTTTTTTTTTTTTTTTTTGGCTAAATAATATTCTGAAGACATACCGTAAACACCTCAACTACAAGTCTATTAATATACCTCTCAAATCTGTACAAAACCATAATTTGACGTGGGTTCCAGATAATCGATTTTATCTTAAAGAATCTGACGAAGTCAAATTAAGAAACATTATTAATTATCCACATTATCAGCTACTGTGATCCCTAAGGTTTACCTGACTCAATAACAGGTTAAGCCTTGAAAGTTTGAAATTCACTGTCATGTTACTCACCTGAAGACGATGTTCAAAGTGGTCTTTCATGGGACAGTAGGCAGAATGCAATGACAGGAACATCACTGATATGGTCACACTCACCAGTCTAGACAGCGGACTATCATATCCGTATAAAATTATGACTACAGTCTGGGAGGCCTTACGTCCTAGCTCTACGATTTCCCAATACCAGTAAGCTGGCTTGTAATTTTCGCAGAGAAAATGTAACCACTTAGGATACCTTGGAAGTTGATTTGCTATCCGATCCTGCCCAGCTATACCAGAGTTTTGTTCTAGATTTTGTGAATATTTCCAAAGTTGCCATAGCAGGCATAGTGGAAACAAGATGACGTAGATTGTCGCTACATAGGCAGCCCATTGGTACTTCACATGGGCTTTGTTATCACAGTGAATAGTGTAGTCAGACCTCAAAAGGCTCACAGAGAATTTTTTCTGTTCATCCAGGAAGAAATGCTCGCATGTTTGACCGTAAAGAGCAAATATGACATTGCACGTTGAGGTGTACGGTTATAAACAGTGTGGACAGTAGCAAAGTCATCAATTTCTCTCTCCATCGTTTTAGTTTCATTTCTCGGTTTATAAAGTCATTCGGATCTTTGCAAGCTCTAGACCAACACTGCAAACCACCAGTAATCACGATTGTCGTAGTTATAAGGACAAATGGAAAAGATATTCCGATGACAAATTCTTCGTGTGGGGAGAAGGGAAAACTGCTTAACGAAGCAACTAGGTTTCACGAAAATGAAGGAGATGTCGAAACGTAACACCGCCATGAGGTCTGTCATCCATCGAAAATACACTGGCCAATTCATAACATCGAGAGAATTCCAAAATTCACCCGTAATCTGATAAAAAGCCAACAAAATTTTGCCACGAGCTACGGCGACATCTATGATCGACCTTTCGACTAACTTGGTACTTTCTCGTCGCAGCGTATAAATTACGTAAAGAACAAACAGAGCTAAAGCAATCAGCAATAAGGATAACTCTAGTAGAAAAACCCAAATTTTAGGACAGTTGTGGCAATAACCTAATGCATGGTAATAGTTTTCGTCACAAGATGTACAAAGCCATCCGGTGTAACCGTTTGCACAATTACCCTGAATACTGTCCTTTTCATTGTCACAGTATAACTGTTTGGGACACTTATGTACCATTGGAAGTGGCTCTGTGAATGACGAAGTACTATTGCTGTAGCTATTGTCAAGGCACTTTAAATTTTCTACAAAATGTATGTAATTGTTTACATCAGTGTAACTCCAGTTCCAGTAGTACCCATATTTAATTGCAGGATATTCTTCGGAACAATTTAATCCTTCGTTGGTGCAAAGGAAGCATTCACCAAAACGATCTCTGCGAAAGTAACCTTCCAGACAAAAGCAAGCTCGAAAGTTGGCTGGACGTGATTTGTTTGTTCCATCAGGACAAACCTCGCAGTTCAACGGACTTTCACCGGCCCCATGTCTGACAAACGTTCCTTTATTACATTCTTTGCACCCTATACCAGAGCTCAAAGATGTCTGCCCAACCTTATCTTGGTAAAACCCACCTAAGGAGTACATCAAAGCACAAAAGAGGAAGTTTACATTCAAGGGGAAAAAAGAGCTCCTCAGTTACTTTGGCAATACAATGAAAGGACAAGGGACTGCAGAGACGGAGGAGATGGTAACTAGTTTTCTCATCCAAGCCTGAAAGCGTTCAATGCAGACTTAGACCAAAGATTTGACAACCCAGTCAACACACCTCTTAATCAAAGATATGTGGCCTTCACTAAGACTTTGTCGGTTTTATTGGACTGCATTGGGATTGAGCTGCATTTGGACTAGGCGTTTGGACCAAGTTTGGTCCCAATTAGACTACCATGATTTCACTTTCACATTTTTACTCTAATTTCAAGTGTGACTGAATCAGCTTTAATTGTTTCCATTCTGTGCATTATAAAATTGAAGTAATTGACGTAAGTTTGAAGGACATGTGATAAATACTTTCACTTCTTTGCCCAATCGTGTCTTGATTGTGACAATAGCATGACAGTAATCTAAATTTTTACTCTTGTAGGCCATAAGGGGTCCACGTGCATGGCTATGGTTTTTGTACAATGAATAAATTGAGAGAGACCCCGTACCTTTGCCAGCCATACTTATGCAAGGTCATGATTTCGTTGCGAGCTTGAAAGTGGAGGCACAAAGCATTTCACCACGTGGAACCATCGGCATTGTCTTTCGAACCTTTCGAGTTTATCTTATTGGGCTGAATACTTGGCAGGGGTGATTCGTTGTTCATTGCATGCAAAAATTTGACAAAGTTAGCCACCACCACACAGCTATGGCTTACATCAGTCACAACTTGTTTCCTATCAAAACTGTAATTTAAATTCCCACGATAGCCTCAAAGACACGAAGCAACAAATACACCCCGGAGTCTTGTTACCGTTGGTGCTTTTTATTTAAAGTACCCCGACACCGAAAACCTGGCTTCAGGAAGCTTTGCTGTCTGGAAATTTATTAAAGCAACTCAGCCTTACTTAAGTTCATGTAGGCACGTAGGTACGTTTCGCAACCTCAACATACACTGTATGGATATTCAGAGAACAAGAAGACAGGTGTAAATATTGTCTAGCCAGTTACTCACCACGTGGACAGTCGAGGCATCCCCCTGCAAGTTCGCTTCCGTAAGTTCCCACGGGACAAGCTGAGCAGTTAGCCTGACTTATGGAAGACGTACATTGAAAACCACTTTTACTCAGTATTTTCGCAGCGTATCGATCAAACTCTATCACTGGGGTGTAAGTATTTCCGACACAGAAACTGTAGAGGAAGTACACTTTACCGAAATTAAGATATACATTCTTATTTTCCTACAAGTTAGCAGTACGATTAGACGACAAAACGTACAGATATGGTAATCAAAGAGAGAAGAATTTAGATATGAACGCTCTTTTTGTTTGGGGTATAAAGGTAACAAAACCAATTAGCCACAGTGACTGTAACGTAGTAACTAACACAAAAACTGATATCAGTGCACTTAATATTTAAATATAGATCCACAGAAATTAGCAAGTAGATAACTATATCCACGTTCTGACAGATCTAAAAATGAGTGCCTGTAATGATATGGGTCATTAAATGTTGAACTGGTATGTACACAGAAAATAAAAAAGAATAATTGTACAAAGGTAATTCAATATATAGCTCACAACTTAAGTTGCGATTGTACTATCAACTTACATCTGTCCTGAGTGGTTTGCCCAAGGAATGCGTACGAAGTCGCAGAATAATAGTCTATGGAAACGAAAGATAAACAAGATATATTTTTGTTGTAATATTTCAGGTTGTAAATATTTTATTATTTTATTGACAGTAAGTTGTCAGCAGAAACACGGCTGTAATATGACAGTAACAGTAAATCAATGATCCTCTCCAAGCAATGGAACAAGTCACACGGCATTTTATCTAAGTGTGATAGAAATTTCAAGAGGTATACAGAAAATGACATACACAATCTAGAAATCAAAATCAAAAGAATAAACTGTGTCTGTGTGTGCCGGTTGGATGTACGGTCTTGACTGATAACACTTATACGCAAAAATAGTATCATAGATTGTTAAGATTTTTGAAGAACGATGCCGTTGCAAAGATATTATTGTTGAGCCTTAGTACAGTTGCTCACCCATTCACATTTCACTACATAATGTCTGCCCATGCAGGTCTATACTTACACAACACCAGTCTTTGATATTCCTGAAAACGCAAATGGTCCTATTTTTCTCACATTGTTATCCTGAAGATGACTGTGAACAAATATTTAAATGATGTCAAATGGGGGTAAAGCACCTCTCCTACAACACAGAAACTACATCAGATTCAAAGAGTGTAAACTGATACCTAATGAAATTAATTTGACATCCTATCCTGAAGCAGTGCACAATTAAAAATAATAAATACAAAGTAAAATAAAACATACTCAACTCAATGAAATATTCAACGTTTCGTTTGGCGCGTGTGGCGAAAATATATATGTGAATGATATACGTACATAAGTTCTACGTTGCTAGGATTTCGTCCGGTGTTGAAAGGTGTCCCTGATAAGTTGGATATATTATTCTGGAAAAGAAATCTGACCGAAAAAAAAGAAATCCAAACTTCCATTCATTGAGAATTTCATCTTTGTACATTGTTTTGCTATTTGAATCAAGCAAGGTGGAATAAGCAGAGCATTGTGGAGATTGCTACATGACCCTCTCCCATATGACAAATGATTGTACTATCAAAATATATGAAGTAATCAAATCAGTAGGAGCAAGGAGTTATGACAGCATCTTTGTTGTGATGTCAAAAGACAAGCTACAACAACTTATGTCAAGTTCAGGAAATACGGACATCCTGTAACTGGGATGGAAAATGACTGCCTTCTTACAGATTGCCAATGTTGGCCAACAACTTTCGTTGGTGACAGCTCACCTAAAGTTCGCATAAATATCAAAAGCGGATTGAGGGCAAACATAAATCTAAGTAAATATATTCCCAAAGTGGAAGTACCACTGATCTAATTATACTACAGTAATATGTCATTTACAGTTCCTGCGAGGTACGCCCACCTTGGGATATATTACACCATTATAGTGAAAGAAAGACAATAATATAGGGGCACGGGTTGAACGGGAACGTTTTGAATGCCTACAGGTAAAACCAAATCACGAACCTTTGTTAAGAGTTACCTGCCATGGTACACATTTGATAACTTGAAGTTTGCTCTTTTAAGAAATCTTTATGTGAAGGTGAATAACACGTGTTTTTCTTTCTTGCAATGACCAGATGCATTTACTAGGGACATTGTTGTGTTTGTATTTTCTGTCGTTTAACAGGTGGTGTGATTCCTGGAATTCTTTAATCTGTTTTTGAAGGGAGATTCATTTAGGTCCACATAAATTTCTTTATCACGTGATGTTGTTACGGTAGCTTGACACGGGACCCCGTCTTTGGAAAGTTTGCCTGCGGTGGGGCGAGATGATTTGTGTCTACAGTTGCAAAGATGAAACAACAAGTTGGTGGTTCTTGGGAGGCGGCTAGATAGAAGACATTCATTGTATCCTTCTATCGTGTTTCTGTTAAGAATCTTATGAAGTTTACTAGTGGGTGGGAGGTGTCTATGGACTTTCATACCATCACCCCGCATATCTTTGTTGTACGGAGAGTTAAACCACATAATGTTTCAATTCCGGCATCTCCGTGTATGGGTTGCATGGTTTTGCTACTTGAGGTGGTAGGAGTAATTCACTATTCTTTAATGCCTGAAGCTTGTGGTGATGGCCTTGTTGAATATCTCTTTGCTTGATGAAATGTGATCAAGGTGTTTGTTGATCCATTCGGGAATGGTTTTTAGGATCAATGACGGATGGTTGAACTTGGTATGCACATACAAGGCGTATTGTAAAGTTTGTCATAGAGATAGCACTCATATTTGGTAAGGTTTGGGGTTAGGCCAAGGTAATTAACTTTAAAGTTTGCTCCACCGGTAATAACTTACGTTACATTTACCAAAAATGTTACAGTGGTCTTTATGCTCTTCTTTCGTTCTATTATTCGTGGGGGGAGGGTCGTCGAAAGGTGCGAGGCCGTCGTCTCTATACAACTCCGATATCTACTCTACAATAATTAAAATATTATGATTTATAATTCAATACCTAGAATGCATAATGCTTCTGTACTCAGTTTAGGTGAATATCGCTCGAATTAAAATTTTCTCACATTGTATCACAGTTCATTGTTAAACAGTGTTTTGAAAATGCAGTACTTACAATTTTGTCACTGACGTCCCAAGTAACATGTGTTCTGGTAAAACTTTGATCCTGTTTCCGAAAAGGTATCTATGACAAAGTAAAAGAGAAGATAGCTGTGTCTAGTTAAGTTCGTCTCTTGTTTGCGTAACGTAAACCTCAACATCACTAAAACCCACGTAGAAGACTGTTACCGTTTTACGATTCTTAAGACTTTTTATTGATTAATAAATCTAGTAAAAGATGACATGTCAAAGTAACAAAGCAAATTAGAACATACTAACGAAGGAATCATACAGCTATCCTCAGTACAAGTTGCAGAACATGATTACAAAATAGACGAGAAAGATTAAGACAGTGAATAATTAATTGCGTTGTCCACATTGATTCAGTGAGGGGCATTTCAATTTCCATAGTTACCCGCTTCTCAACTTCGCAAAAACTGTCCTATTATGATTGTTTTTAGCAACTGACGCTGAAACTACCATGCAAGAATAATAAGCGAAGAATTAGGGACCTTATTTAAAATGCTTAATCCATCTCCGTCTGCATAAAATGCCATCACATATGCCTGCTTGTTCCTCTCCAGCACAACAAGTCTAGTCTAATTTTCATCGGATTGCATCCAAAAGGTTACCGTCATATTCAGGAATTTATGTCAGACTTCTTTTAATTAATTGATCACAAAGCAGACTGCGGAATCTACGGGTTCAGTTACATGTGACAGTTACCACATACATCTTAAATCTATAGCCAAGGAGCTGTTGTTATCTCCCTATTAAAACTAATACTTACAAAATTTGAAGATTATTCAACGTGTTAAAAAACCCTTCTGGTATTGTTTCCAATAAGTTTTGGTACAAGTAGATTATTCGTAGATCGTGATGTTTGTACGAAAACAATTTCTTTGGTAAGGTACGTATTCTGTTGCCGCCAAAATCACTTGAATGCAACAAAGGAAACAGAGAATTACATTATTTATGCTGAAATTGAAATGAAAGAATACCAAAAATCCTCCCCTTCGCAAACTTCTCCCACTTCTCGGTCGTGTGCATTACCAAACATTGCTCTTTGGTTTTCATAACCCTTATACTAAAAGACTGAGACCAGTATTTTTTTCTCATTTCAGTCCAACTTGAAAGATGCATCATGAAAGACAATGTACAGTTTTCAAAAACTGTTCATATGCCTTCTTGACCTACTTTCACTTGCTTCAACTGTCAAGGCTACCTATCTTAGTCAAAATGTACCACGTATGTAACATGTATTTTTGGGGGGTTATATATATATGTATATATATATTTATATGTGTGTCAATGACATCGAGAGACTGGTGCAGGGTCTATTCCATGAACGCCTCATTACAAGTGATTTGCGTGATTTCCTTATTCCAAAGGATTCACACCCTGGTAGATTTTATATTCTTCCTAAGTTGCATAAGGAGGGCAATCCCGGTCGACCTGTTATTTCTTGTTGTGGTCATCCTACAGAAAATATATCTATCTACCTTGACTATTTCTTACAACCCATTGCCCAATCTGTACCTTCTTACATTAAGGACACTACTGATTTTTTGAACAAAATTGGGTCCTTACGGGGGCTCCCCCTGGATTGTTTTTTAGTCACTCTCGACGTCAAGGCACTGTATACTTCTATACCCCACAATGAGGGGATCCAGGCGGTTGCTGAGGCCCTTCGCAGCCGCACCCAGGATTCCCCTTCCCCTGAGATGCTGGTCCGTCTACTTAAGCTTACACTTACCTCGAATGTATTTACCTTTAATCAAGAGTTTTTTCTACAGGTTTCTGGTACCGCTATTGGAGCAAAATTCGCCCCTTCTTATGCCATTATATTTATGGATTTGCTAGAGAGGCGACCCCTGGCAAGTGCGGCCTGCCAACCTCTTGTGTGGTATCGTTATATTGATGACATATTTATGATTTGGCCGCATAGTAAGGGTGACCTTGATAACTTCATTGTTCATGCTAATTTAATACATCCTCACATCAAGTTCACTAGTGAGGAGTCTCAAGTTGAATTAAATTTTCTTGATGTCAAGGTCCGCCTCGCTAATGGCCAGAAAATTGTCCCTGATCTGTATACAAAACTAACTGACTCCAACATGTATCTGCATCCTAGGAGCTGCCATCCTAAACACTTCACCAGAAATATCCCCTATAGCCATGCCCTCCGACTCCGTAGAATTTGCTCTGAGGATGAGTCGTTTAAACGGAGATGTGACCAGTTAGCCAATCAATTTGCCAAGAGGGGTTATAACCCTAGGGTGGTAGGGGAGGGTATACAGAAAGCCCGTGGAGTTGCTAGGACTGACGCTATCAGTTATACTAAGAGGATTAAGTCTGATAGGGTTCCTCTTGTGACCACTTACCACCCTCACTTGCCACCTCTTAATCACATTCTTCGTAAACACTGGCCGATCATTCAGTCACATGGTAGGCTGAGGAAGATTTTCCCAAGACCTCCCGTTATTTCCTTTAGGCGCCCTCTCAGTTTGAGGGATATTCTTGTTCGCGCTGCGGTCCCGCTTACCCCTGATAACGTCGGTACCGTTACCCCTGGGGAGATAGGTTGAACTAAGTGTAGTAATGCATCTTGCAAAACGTGTAAACATGTCATTGCTACCACTATATTCACGAGTCATGTTACGGGCGTTACTTTTGATATCCGCCGTCCTACTAGCTGTAGGTCGGTGAATGCTATTTATCTCATACAGTGTAATAAATGTGGTATTCAATATGTGGGTGAGACTGGCAATGAGATTAGGCAGAGGATGAACAACCACTGTTCAAATATTAAGCACTCGGTGAGACATAGGGATAAACCCGTGGCGGTTCACTTTTCCACCAATGATCACACGGTCGCCGACCTCAGACTTATTGTTATTGATCATATGGGTTCTGGGTCCAAGTTTCGTCGCCTATTTAAGGAGCGTTTCTGGATAGAAACCCTATGTTCAGACCGCCCTCTTGATCTCAACATTCTGAGTAGGTGATTTTGTCCTTCTTCTGCTGCCCTCTCTTCACTTTTCTTCATTTTTGCTTTGTACAGTTTTGAGGAAGGACCCGTGGAGGGTCCGAAATCTTGGCAGGGTAATTTGTGTTATTTTCGTTTCTTTTCTATATATATATATACATATGTATATATGTATATATATATATATGTTTGCTGCAAAATGTTTAGGTAACGAGGACATATAACAACAAAAAACGGAAAAAAGATAAATTGCTTAGTTATGTTATTTGAACAATTTAACACTTCTCTGCAAACTTTTCAAATGACAACTTATCATATCTTGCCATTACAACAATTTGCAGCAAATTGTCCACTTGTTCTTTTTCTCTTAAGTGAGCAATTCAACAACTTTCTGCAAAATGTCGAAATGACAACTTGTCGTATCTTGTCAACCCAGCAATATTCTGCAAAATGTTGACTTATTCATTTCTTTTCTGAATGAGCAATTTAACAAGTCTCTGCAAAATATTGATTTGATCACTTGCTTTTAAGTGAGCAACAAAACAATATTCTGCTGAATTTAACTTGTTCATATCTTTCTAAGTGACCCATTGATCGATTTTCTGCCAAATGTTTAAATGACAACTTGCCTTATCATTTAATTTGCATTTCTGGTCTAGAAATGAACAAGTGGTCATTTTGCATTAAAATGATGAAATGATAAATATGATAAGTTGTCATTCGAGCTTCTTATTTTCTGCAGAAAATCGTCCAATTGCTCACTAAGTAAGAAAGTGAACAAGTCAACATTTTGCAGAAAAATGTTTAATTGCTACAAGGGTATACCCTTTGTTACTACACTATGTGCACATTCTTTACAAGATTTATTGATCAGTGTTAAGTGTTGTAAAGCATTACCGTTGAGTAATACCCAAACAATCTATTCAACAAATATACTTACACTGTTCCATTAAGCTGAACAGTAGAGAATAAGTCCTCAGGCAATGAAGATAGGGTTGTTTTGCACGCAATCCTGTGACATTTGATACAAAAATTGTTATGTATATAAATGTAAATTTATGTTTATATATATTTTAGTCCTTGAAGGGATCCAACAAATGGAATACTTGCTTGTGTCTGTCGTCACTGCAATCAACTTTTCCTTTTCCAATTTTCACACCGTCAATGTTGTACATTTATGCTTACCAGAAGTACATAAAATTGTCGTAGAGTACACTTTCATTTATTTTTTTAGATGAAAAGTTACGTCAGAAACAAATGCTGATTAATGTGTAATTAATTTTAAAAATAATGACCATAATAGTGTATGATTCTTAGCGTGATGACATGATGTATGATGACATGACGATGTGATCACTGGCGTAAACACAAGATGGCACAAGAGACCGCCTGTTCAACCCATAAGAAGTATAAAAACGTTAAAACAAAAATGAGAAAAAAGTGAATGCAGTAGCAATTTTTCCTTATTGCCCTCATAAATGGAGCCCGGTATCAGGCATGGAAGCCTAGACTCAAGACTAAACCCTGTCGGACTGAAATTTTGACGTATTTCCACGTAGGCCCACCAGGTAATATGCACCATTCTTTACTCGCAACAATATCCTATATTGATAACCACTATATATGAACTTTCTTTCACTTTGCTTACTTGTTATACTTTTCTACCATTGCTAAATGATGATAATGACCATATCATAAGATGATAATTCTATATGAAGACATTTGAGATCACTTGATAACAAAATGACAAATTGGCAAAATAAACTAAGCAGCATTTGATATTTACATTTAAATGAAAGAAACCATTTTTAACACTTGTAAATTCTCTCGAATAACATTTGTTGTTGAAAATAGGCCTGTAAAGTGCCATTCCCTTTGATCTATCGAGTATTTTTCTTTCAAATTACATAGTACGTTACAGGAAGAACGACGGTGAAACAGGTTTGAACGGTGTCAGCAAGCTCACCCCCCCCCCCCCCTTACTCCTCCGATGAAAATCATGTTGATTTTAATTTGTTTCATTTGTTATGTTGACGCGACACATTACCACCGTGGACTTTCTGTCCTCTTCGGTTCGTATGCTGGTTCGTCTAATTGATCGTTCACATTTGCACCAACGTGTATATTATACCTGATTTTGACATGGTTAGGTTATGGTCAGAGACACGTGGGACGGTTAAGGATACAAGTCTTTAGACTTGTCAAAATGGATGATGATGATGATGATGATGATGATGATGATGATGATGATGATGATGATGATGATGATGATGATGGTGATGATGGTGATGATGATGATGATGATGATGATGATGATGATGATGATGATAAAATATACCTACAATGAGTTAATAGAATTCACCCCGGCAAGCATATCAGCAGACATTCCGTTTCGCGTGATATCGTTGTATTGTATATTTCTATTGATAAAAAATGTGGTGTAATCAGAATAGTCATGTGTAATTAAGATTGTTGGCATTAATTACCTGATAATGATTTTAGCATTTGCTTCAGGGTCATTCTACCTTGTCATAATTGACTATTTAACAACATATGCTATCACAAAAAGATATTAGTATGTGAATGTGTGACAAAACGTTTCATATTTAATTTTTATGCACTCGTATCATCAACTTGTTAATGACATCAGTTAATGGTTCCTTGTCAATATGTCACTTCATATATTTTATCATTTATTTAAAATAACGGTATTGTTTATTTTATTACTGATTTTCTGATCATATCATAAATTTAGTAACATGAATTCTGTTGCTTATGTCTTTGCTACTTCTCCAGAACCAGTGGGTAAAAAAGCCTCTAAGATATCATCAAAGTCTGTGCCTCGAAACACTTACAGATCTTCTAGGTCTTGAATACCAGAGAACACACCTGCTTGGAATTGGTTGATGCTGTTATTTGTCAACATCCTGAAACGAATTTTTTTGATACCTTTCAACAGTGAACAAACTTTGAAACATATATAGTTGTGCGCAGGAATATTCGATCTTATGGTAATCCGATTTCGATTACACGATAGTACGAATTTATCAAGGTAACATTCATCGGGTAACTTTTTATTGGCGACTTTTTGCTTACTAGAATGATTGTAGCCCTTTACCTTTATATTTGAAATACCTTGCCTTTCTTGTAAATATGACACCCAACAGAAATGTACAACTGCTACGGGCTGATTTTAACTGACCAACATCATTAGTCCTCTCTCCGACGGAAGGAAGGATTGTAGGCCTTTACCTTTTTAGTTGAAATAGCCAACCTTTCTGGTAAATGTGACACCCAACGGAGACGTTAAAACTGCTACTGGCTGATTTTAACTGAACAACATCCATTAGTCCTCTCTTCATTTGTTGGCGTTAGAAACAGCCAGCAACTTCTACTTCCAAGATGCCTAGTAAAGCTTAGTAACTCATAATTACTAATCGGTTAATTCTACTTTATGTCATTTAGAATGTACAATATACTGTTGGTCCCTGTGTCCTACTATACCCTTAATGACTTTAGGTAATCAAGTAAGGAAAATTTAAGATAACTCTCTGCACAATATTTATCCGCATAATATGCAGGCATTATCGCTTACAAATTGATAAAGATAGTAACAAATTTTCAAGAATATTCTATATTTTTTCACTGACATGTAAGTTCCTCCATCTAACAAAAGTGTTTACTACAAACAAATTTTTCGGTCGATTAGAAATCTTTTCAGTCAAACTTTACACCACTTGGTTTCTACTGATATATTTTGCAAGAGGCATGATCCTGACTTACTGGGAATTTTTGGAGAGAGATTTGCAGAGAGAGTAAAATATAAAATCTCATCCGTCAATCCGTATTTCTTTCGTTTTCAGTATTGGGTTGACGCAGTAATTGACAGTTACACACGGAATTAACAGTCTCCCCTCCCCTCCTCAAAAAGATCGAATCTTCGTTGCATGAGACTATACGATAGATGAAGAGAAAGGTAGCGAATCTTGTCTTTGAACAAACACGCTTCTATACGTAGAGTTTATACACTTACAGGTACATCAAATTTTTGCAGTTTGTAAAGAGTCCTATCGGGATCCTTTCTAGAAGCGGAGCCTCGTGAAGGTATCTGCGAGAAATAATGAAGGAAAGAAACTTGAATTAGTATGTTTAACAGCACTATCAAGAGTGTGAGAGGTTTTATGTCACGGCTTAAAACTTCTCATTTCTTACATTTTCTACGCTGTAATATATATATATATATATATATATATATAATGGAATTGTACTATACTTACAACACTTCCATCGTATTGCAGGGATCTCGAAATACGAGCGGTTCAACTTCTCTTAATTTAGGTTGTTTATTGAGTCGGCTGACATGAGAAGAGAAAAACAAAGCAGAAAATGGTTAAAGGGTTCAACGTTATAATATCTAAGTGCATCTGATGACCAAACAAAATACCACACCGAGAATGTAGACAATTGGTTGGAACTCTGAATCGCAGAATCCACAGACGTGTTCATATTCATGATTATTTCAATCGTATCTTAGAATCTTCAGTTCCATTACAATCTTGTATCTTCAGTTCCATCATTATCTGATGTCCTTGACTAAGACAACAACGTCTCTTGAAGTTAACATACTTGTATCCTCCAAAGGGACATACATTGCTTCACCGCGATCATTTGCAAACCCTTAATTTCACAGCACTTCTTCTGTTCAAACGTCCAAATACATTAGAAGAGTGAAAAAGAAAATGTGGGTTATTTTGTTCGAGGCTGCATTAAAATTTTACCTAACGGCAGAGAATTGAAGAACTGGACCATAACAAATAATGTACCTTTCAGATGAAACAGTTCACAAAAATTGATGGCCCGGCCCCTCGTAACATATCTCGTTAAATTTACGTGAGTGAATCTGCGCTAATTTTGGACTGTATCCACCGTTCCCCGGTGCAGCCACTGGTATATTTTCTTCTTAGATTTCCTACCAGAGCGCTCATAAAGTATGACATTGTCGGTCTGACCATTACAAAGATAGACTATACTACAGCCGGTCCATCATTTACAACTGTCTCCTCAACCAATTACGGGCTTACATATATCGTCTGAAAAAGGTGAATATATCACTGAAAACTCCCTCGACATGACAATCTCTCTGAGGCACTGGAGAGCCATTGAATACTCCTCCCCGTGATGCGGTACTTAGAATTAGGTCTCTGCCACATCTTCATTTGAGTGGAACTTACAGAGATGACAAAGACGTAAGCCCCTTGAAACTATTGTTTCTAATCACTTCGATGGAATTGTCATCTAAAGAACTGTGAAGAAATCAAACAAAAATACCTTTGGCAAGACAAGTCAAATATTAAAGAGCTGTGTTTATTGAAAATCTTGCCATGAATATATCAAGTTGGTCTTCATATCGATATGTTCAAACATCCGACAAAGACGTTTGTATAAACTTAATATACGCAGTTGTGTTTAGAAAAGATCTGAGCCTGTATATCCTCAGTTGGGTCAATTATTTGTATCAGGTACAGCGGGAGTTGATGACGTGAAGAGGTCATGGAATCCTACACCCATCCAAGATAAGTGGTTGTAATTGTGACATGGAATGAACACTCATTACTGTCTGATGCCCTTTCAACCTTACCACTTTTTCTATACAATTTCACAATTTCCACTTGGCTAGGGGAGGGGCTCATACCGCAGTCCCTCTGATAAGCTGTTTGGGGGAGTCGCAAGAGTGAGAGGGCGCCTAGATACCGCGGGACAGTCCGCTCCAACCAATGGCCCTCCGCGTCGTCTTTCCACAGTTCCAGCTTACAGAGAACATACGTGACGGTAGGCGCCACTTGAACCTAATCGCCCGTCTCCGGAAGATGCACACCGCCCCCAGTATCTTTATAACATTATTTCCCATGTTGTCCGAGTAGGTGTTCACGTTCGTGCAGGTGGGTCATCATTCTTCTTTTTTTTTTTAATGTGAGTGAAAGTTTTCTCATATCTTTGGGAAGTGTGACTAATTACATATGACATGTATATTTTAGGAAGAGATCTTTCAGTTGTGCATATTGGCATTATTATTGGGACGCGTTCTGTACTCGATTACATATACAGTACTCACAGCGTCAGTAGTCGATGGCATCTAGAGAATATCCCATTTGGAATTTCCTGTATCATATTCTGTGCAAGATTTCTACAAGGAAATAGAAAAGGAAATGTTGGTAAACTGACCAACTCCATAACTTTGCAAAAATAAACGGGATTGTCTCAAAGGAGAGGATTTCTCTATAGAGATTTGTTCAAGTCTGTTCTATCTGATTTCCTTAGCTGTCAATGAAACATTGAAAAGAAGGTCGCGGTGTTTGAATAACTATTAAACGTTAGCTGTCTGATGATCGTTCATGGCGTGAAACTCTGAGTTACAACTCCGAAATATTTAGGGTATTTATATATGGTATTTATGGTTAGAGTTAAAGATTTTAAAAGTTAATGTACTCACGCAAGATATAGGCCGGAACAATTTATGAAAAAAAGTTTGATGTCTTCCAGTTGGTTCTTTGTTGCTGAGCTGCAGTAAATGTAGGAGTTTCAGAGGACAGGTTGTATGGTAAACAAAAAATTAATAAACCCGAACTGGAGAGCAACTTATTGTGTGTAAAGAGCAGGAAGAAAATAATTAGAACAGCTGCACAACAACACTGAGATTTCCTCTAACCTAATGTACATGTAATACATAATTTTCGGCACATCTTAACAGGGTTGCTGTAGGTTTTGGTTTGTACATATGATACATGATACCATACCGAATATATGCGGTAGAGTATCTGTACGTAGTAGGTTATACCAACGCACCAGAATACCATGAACGATATTGCAACTTTAAACATCCTAACCACTGTAATATCTTGCAAGAACTTGTAAAGCAGAGTGAAAGAAATGTTTACGTCGCTTCTAGAACCAATTAAGCCAATAAAGCCATTATTCTGAAACGCAGCCAGCTGTAGTTTGTGGTAGTAGTTTTGCATTAGTCAGTGGTCACCAATGGTAATGACGATAAGTAAAGTACTTCAAACTGGAGAATATTTAGTATACCAATAGACCGTGTATGGCACAGTCGCAAAATTTTCCTCTGTATGGATCACTTGAGGTACCAAATAATAGCACAGCTATTGCTTGTTTTCCATTCGTTTAATAGCTCTACAAAAACTTCGCATTTACTTATTGAGACTGCCCTATGTCTGTCTGTTCGCAATGTTTGTTAGAGTGCCTTTGAACTGACAACATATTGTAAGGAAAGACGTTTTTTTTCTCTCTTTTTTTTCAATTCGGAGATGAAGATTTACATGATCACATGCCATACAAAAAAGATGTGTACTGCAAAAAATGAAGATTGCGTAATTATTAGCTTTAGTGTTCATCAAAATGTTTCAATTGTTTTAGCATCACTTTCAACAGTTCACACAAGTTTTCAAACCAGATGATATGAGGAAAGTGATGAGTTCATGCCACTGATAGTTTGGTAATTACTATCAGAGCCGAGGTAACTGTGCACTATTCACCTGCCAATTTTATTCCTGGTTTTATAATTATGGCTACAACCTGATTTCTAGAGAGATGGTATCAAACATTTATGATGCATTGATATAAACCGAATTAAAAATGCACACTCACAACAAATACACTCTGGGAGGCAATCGAAAGGAACGCCGCAGTAAGTTTTTGTTAACAAATCTGCAAAATAAATAATAAGGACTTAGTCATTACAAATGGGTGAAAAGATGAATGCTGGGTTTTCCACATCGTGACATACACCAAATCTATGTCATGACCCACAGTGATAACAACCACTGATGCATGTGTTTGTATCTATGTGTTTCTTTTTTAAAGGGACTAGCGTCTGAAAAGTCAGGATGATGTCCGCTTTCAAAGTCTGATACATCGTGCACAAAACACGTTCTCCATATCTAAGGCATGTTGTTAATATTCATATCAACACATATTCGAAGCAAAAGACCATAGATATTCAAACGCGAGAGAATATATAGCTTATGTAATCCATGGCCCAAATGCAGCCCTATGGACCCGATGAACTTCCCCGTGGATGTCACATCCAGATACAGTACAGTTATTCCTCGGTCCAGTGTGGAATAGCCTTCAATGGATGTCACGATCCATTCAACTCCGACTACTTGACAGACCAGTGGGAATATGCCCCTTCCCTTCAACAGATGCCACAAACCTCCTGACTCAGTTGGAATCCCGTTAGTATTCCACAGACTACTGCGAAAGGATGTCACAACGCGTTTGACTCTGGCTCTTCCAGAGAGCAGTGAGAACATGCTCCCACCTGAAAGACATTCCCCCACGTATGTCACAACCCTTTAGACTATCCTAATGGATGTCACAACAGGTTAGGGTTCATCCATTCCACAGACCCGTGCGAATATCCCCCAATGGATATCACGACACCCTCGCCTCCGATTATTCCACAACCTGGTGCGAATTCGCCCCAGAAAGAAAGACACACTGATTTTGAATTCCGGTATTCCACAAACAGGTGTGAATATGCCCCCCCTCCCACTCTCATATATGTCACAACCAACTTGACCCCAGACATGCCTCACACCGGTGAGAATATGCCCTCATGCGATGAATGCCACAACTCCCTTGACACGGACCAGTGAGAATATGTCCTAATGCAATGGATGCTACAACTCCCTTGACTCTGGTTCTTTCACAGACCGATGGATATATCCCCTTTATTGGGTCGGATGGCAACTATATCTCTGAGTGGGAAATATTCACACACATCAGTAGAATAAGCGGATTCAAGGGGGTTGTAACATCCATTGAGATATTAGACTTAGAGTAAATTTGACCTTTTTTCTCTTAAAAAATTCAGCAAATTTTACTCAATTTCATTAAGTGATACAGCTTACGAAAAATGTTTTCTGCTAAATACTTACAATATTTTAGTTAATTGTTTAGATATTTCTCAAGTTGCGTTGGGGACATGGGGGGGGGGGGGAATTGACTCTTTTTCATATATCAGCAAAATTCACTACATATACCATAAACGTAATACATCTTGAACATTGCCTTCTCTGGTAAGTCTTTACGAAGGTTTCAGGTAATTGTTTGTGCAAAGCCTGAAAGTAACGACTCAAGTAGTTCTCGCTTTATGCGGAAATTCCAATTTATGGAGCAAAGCCTTTTTAGCTCAAAACTCGCCATGATACCAATACACAACGAAGCTTTCTCTTCAGTTAAGTTCTTACAAATTTTTAAGGTAATGGCTCAAATTGTTCTCGCGATATCCTAGCTAATAGCTTAGGAACAAACCTGGCTTTTTTTTCTGAAAAAAAAATCACAAATTTTTGTCAATTTGTTATGATACTGATACATATTGTTCTCATGTAAACACTTACACGGTTTAAGGTAATTGCTCAATGATTTTACAAGATGTGCTTCGAATGTCAATTTTGAAGCAATGTGTTTGTTTGTTTTTTGTTTGTTTTTTTGGTCCAGACACAACGTAGGAATCATACGAGGTTAGACCACACTGTATGGTAATCAACCACTTAGTGGAATAGCAACCGTTGCTATGACAGATGAGCCACAATACCCCCCCCCCTCCCCAACTCTCAAGCAACTTCATTATCTCATCCCATACATTACATGCGTATGCACGACATATAAGTAATTCAACAAACGAAAGGTGCTAATGATACAGTACATAAAAATAATCTCAACACTGTGCCCGAATAACTACTCCAAAAAAACTTGACAACTCATCAAATCAACGGAACTGTTAGTCCTTGGTAAAAAAGGCAGGATTTGTGTAGATACAGTAACTTTTTACAAGGTTGCAAAGTCAAAGTAATGTTATTTCAAAAGAACGTGAGAATTGTATATTACTTAGATTTCCTTTCAACTGGAGAGAGACTTAACAATATTGTGTTCTCTTCGATACTGCTTCACAAAGGTGTGTTAAGAGTTAAGTTCTTCAAACTCGTCCTCCCATACTTCGACAATTGGTTTATCTTGCAAAATTACATTAATTCTTATATTATATATCATAGCAAAACATGAAAAAAAAAGGAACACTATACATACAGCTTCAGGAGTCTGCTGAACTGTACCATGTGGTTTGTTGGTATGCAAGTTAGTTGATTCGAATTCAGATTGCTGAGGATGTTAATAATTAAAAGAAAACAGTAAGCAGTAGATTGTGACATCTCTGCAAAGACAATCCGTTATTACAATCATAATTTTGTATTTATGTGGTTACACATGTATTTATTCCCTAGTAGTGTTAATCTAAGTACTCCTTGATATCACTAACAACCACAATATTAATGTCAATATTCAAACCCGTAACACTGAGTTATCACTGGTCACTATCGAGTTGTAGAAACACATTTTATTTGATATATATTTTCTTCTTAAAGACCTGTTCAGATGTGGAAATGTTAGAGCTAAAGCGCTTCCTTGCTACTGTAAATAAACACTTCCTTGTATTTGCACCTATTGCACTCTATTTCACTGTAGTTTTAAAAATGAAAACTGTAATCATACCACCTCCAAGTGGAAAGGAAATTAAATTTGCTGCCCCCTCGTGTAAGTCATCAACAGCATATACCTCTAGGAAAAAATAGTTTTTATATACTTTTACCAAAATAAATATACTACAATAAAATTACAGGCCTACATAACATCTTCTCTTAAAGACGGCGGCTTTATTTACCCTCAATGAAGAGGACTATTGGCAAAGAGTCTCGTTTTTGGTTGAGAATCATCATTGCTCCTCAAAGACCAAAGAACTGGTATTTACTGAAGTACACCTTGTGAGTTATTCTAGGGACATTGAAGGAGAGTTTCTAAAGTGGTTGCTGTTTAGACCATTGGCTTAAAGGTCATTCAGACTCAAGAAAGAGAAAATGTCCCAAATAAAAAGCGTTGATTTGAGGATTGCAAAAGACCTTTCAGATCACCCCGACTAACTTAACGTTAACCTTATACGGTTTAAACCCAATAGAGCAGCTCTTGAAGTTACACAATTGTTTGACATGAATTGATTGCTAAATTTTTTTTAAGGCATCTGTAGTAGACATATCAAGAGTTGAACATCAGGTAGTCTATATGTACATTATTGTAATACATTTGTCCATCTTTGTGGTAAAATGACGCTTGGCTAGAGATTAGCCTTTTATTATGCTTTCCCACTGATTGATTTGTATAAAGCTCTGGGGGAAGCCTTGCGTCCTTCAGCAGAGACGCACATGAGTGAACATGCGTGACTACGTATTGTTCTTTGGATAGTACTGTAGAGCAACTGAAATTTTTATTTTTTGGGGGGTTCTGTCAGTGAGGGGTACGCCAAAATTCAGGGAGCTAAATATCTTAAGTTTGTGCCAAAGAGACAGCGTAGATTTTCAATGATTATGACATCAAATAATCAACATTAAATCGTTTAATGCATGCGGGAAACTTCTCACCAATATCATCAAGTGAAATAGAACTTACAGTGATGTCACATTGACTGGAATGTTCCTTGGTAACAATGTCAACGACTTCTCGGAACAGTTAATGTGAACAGTCCGTCCGTTAAATATACAGTCACAGACACCACCATCACCGCAGGCATTAAAATCTGGAGTGAAAGATTAATTATTCATCTAATTCTGTCAGAAACAACAGTCCCCTAGCAATTATATGCATGTGTGAAGATGTATGATCATGATCATACTATCATGTATGATATGTAAAGATTTCGGGAAAATATGAAAATAATATGACAACGCACCCTACCCATTACCACAGTATTTTTAGTAATTTCTATGTGCATACACACCCGTATTTGTTAATATCTGAGGCACGGAGGACATCTGTAGATTTCCTGAGCATTTCCGTACATTTTTAATTTACTTTCTGGGCGTATGAATAGCCAGCTACTCTTACAATGAATATTAGTGAATTGCTATAATTACAATGTAATAATATTATAATTGCTAATGATATATTATCGTAAGGTAACATTTGTTTCTTCACACCTCCCTCTTTTCTCTATCCGAACACATCTATTTCCCTAATTATCGAGGACCGTGGGTGTAACGTTTTCATTTTCGAACAAGGAAATGTATGTTGTCCGTTTAGTAGTGGTCATTTCACATGAAAGTCACAAGCTATACCAAAATACATTTTTAGTGTGAACCTCAGTAGATTGTCCTGAAAATGTAATAGCCCCATGCTAGTAAGTTCCTGATGTCTTCTAAACCATTATTCCGTCTGTAGACGTCATGGTTTGCAAGAGTACAGTCGTAGAAAATATTAATGTATTTATTTATTGATATATGTGTATATGCAAACGAAATAATTATGTATATCATCAAGTAATCACTTACGTAATGCATATATATATGAATGGCTAGTGGTAAGCTGTTAGAGAGCTTGAGGTTACCAAACGAAAGAACATGAAATCATGTAAATTAACATTGAACTTCAAGTAAATTGAAAACAGCAATTTTAGGAATCGGAGTTTACACAAGCAAAAAATATAGAACTAGCATGAGAAGGGGAGGAGAGAGGAGGAACTTAGGAGGAACTTAGAACGGGTGGATGTAGGAAAGTCAGAGAGAAAACAGGATAAGAAAGGTTCATGTATAATATAATAATTTTATTTACAGATAAAGAATTTAAGAGGTCAGGGACAATATGTCGACTAGAAAGATGAGCAGGAGCTTTCCTTGAATTTTCTAAATGAAAATTCGAAGAAGTTCGTGTGGGGCAAACTGTGGATTACTGAGTTGATGCGAAACATGTTCCATGTGTTGATGGGAATCTACACATAGAACGAGCAATGGAATATCATGTAAATACGTGTTAATAAGGAAATAGCTGATAGGACAGTAAATTCGAATGTGTCCCGTTCTGAGTTCGTACAAATAAGAACATTTTTATCTCATCGCCCTATAGGGGCTATAAGATGAGACATTGTAGTCACTTGCTTCGTGGAGCAATATATTGTACTGTGCACCGACGGGAGAACGGTTGCCATGGAAACGCTTGGAGTGGATGAGTAACGACACCCCAGGGGTACCCCATGGTAGAGTGACCATTGGTACAGGAGGGTCTTGTTGGGTGGTATAAATGAAAACGTGTCCGTGCCAATGTGTTTGCGTGTGTGCACGTGCCCTTGTTTTCGGGTGGGATCGAGGACCGAAACAAAAGATTTTAGGTTCTGTATAGAAAATTCAATAGATTTCTCCGGTCCTCTCAAGATTAACAATAGACAGTCTATTGCTAAGGTTAGGGTTGGGGAAGAAAATGACAAAAGAAAGCAAAATGAGGTCCTCGGAATGAATGGAAAACAAAGTTATGTGGGTATGCGTGTGTGTGTGCGTCTTGACCTGTCCAAACTGTGGTTTTTCCAGGATGGTTTGAAAAGTATATGAGCGTTTAAGTTTAAACTTGGTAAGGTGGTGCATGATGCCAATATGTCCAAGATGTATTAGTTGTATGGTAAATACAGTCAAATTTGCTCATTTTTTTTCAGAAAAAGAAACAATTTTCCCCCAAATTGCTATTTTCAGCATATCTTGAGAAGTATTTGACCAATTAACTTAAGGTTTGCAAGCTTACCTGAAAAAATTTTGTTCAACATTGTATTACTGTAATTGTGAATCCAGTGAATTTTGCTAATTTTGTAGAAAGAAAAAAGCAATTTTGCCCCAAAATTTGTATTTCCAGCATATCTTGAGAACTATTAGACCAATTAACTTAAGGCTTTGTAAGGACTTACCTGAAAACACATAGTTCAACATTTTATTACTGTAATGGTAAATCAAGTGAAGTTTGCTAATTTTTGAGGAAAAAAGCCAGTATTGCCCCAAAATTTGTATTTCCGTCATACCTTGAGAACTATTAGACCAATCAACTTAAAGCTTTGTGAGGACTTACCCAAGAACACATTGTTCAACATAATATTAATGTAATGGTAAATCCAGTGAGATCTCAGTGCTGATATTTAAGCTAATTTTGCCTCAAGAGTTGTATTGCCAGCATATCTTGAGAGCTCATGTAGCATTACATGCAAAATTTTGCAAGGCTGTTCCTATGAACACAGTAACGAAGATACAGTGTATTACTCTTATAGCAAACCGGTGAAATTGTATGATTGTTTGGTAAAAAATAAATAGACACCACCTTTTAACTTTAGCTAAAACTACTTGAGCAGAACTGGCCCCTGTGAGTAATGTCTTTAAACATTCCTGCAAATTATGAGAACGTTATTTTTAAGTCAAACAATAATTGTAGCAGAACCAGGTCTTGCACAGGTAAAAAGGACACTAATGTGCATATAACCCATGTAGGGATGCTCTTATATCCTGCCCTTAACTGTGACCACTAAGCCTAATCTATATGGAATAACCCAATGTTATAATTTCGTTATGTAGCATAATGTGCACAGATACTTTTGAGCCATTATTGTTATCGTTACTTTAGCCTAAGTAGTGGCACCAGGCTATATGCTTTAGCTTGTTACCTTACAGTAGATATCAATATTACCATTTTATGTTCGGCTCTACTTACCACCATTTTATGTTTGCTCTAATTTAGAATCAGTGCCAGGAATTCTGTGTTGCAATAAACTATTACAAATCCCTATGTGCAGGCCCTGTATTGAAATCAATGCATATTGGCGATGAGATACGCAACTCCGTGGATTGCCCTCTTGTCATTTTTATTTTTTCTTCTGCAGAAGAAGTAATAAGTTTAGTTTTTTACACCCCCAAACAACATTGCACTAGGAAATGTAAGGCAGCATAATCGAATTATAAATAATAAGCAATGTCAGTCGTACGTTTTATTTTGTGTACTTTGTGCAGTGTTCCAATTCCAATGATACAAAGTCATAACATTGGGAGAATTCCAGTCAAATTCGACAATGATACACAGAGATTTAGTCCTTTCTTTCTGATCAACGCCATGTAAGATGTTAATAGAAAAATATTAAGGGGATGGTTACTGTTAATTCATCGTTGATTTCTGAAGTGCCTATAGCTTCTTTTGTTTACAACAACATTTCATGGTAACCGATTACTTCTGAACCACGTTGAGATCTTGAATAAATCTGTATTCATTTAGTTTCAATAAGGTACTCAAAATGATGGTGAGAAGGAAATACATTTATACCGTCAGCCAATAAGACGAAATGAAGTAACGAAGATGAGTTACAAATACCATTGATTATTATCAGATATAAGGATAGAACCTTAGGGACCGCACATGTGATCAACAAAGTATCAGAGTTTACTTTATTGTAAGTAGTGTGTACTGTTTTTATTAGACACATTCCAACTTTTTCCCTTAACTAATCACTTTATCATGTTAGTCCAGGGAGGTGCTAGAGGTCTCTAGCACCTCCCTGCACTCACCTAGGAGATGGTATTAATATTCTGACTGGTAGGGGCACGAGAAACGTTAACACTATTTAAAGTACTTGCCAGATAGCAGAAAAAAGGCATTCCGCAGGCACATTTTCAACATAATTGATTTCATTTGAGAGGACTTTAAAGTTTTAACTTGCTTGGTTATATAAAACTTATACATTTGGCACTTTCTGTGGGGAGGACCGCAATCGGATGCCGGTGTCAGTTGAGAAAAGTTTTGACAAAATGCATGATCGCATAATGAAGCACGTCATAGGCACTTTTCTAACGTAACACATTTCGTCACAGATGATTTTAAGGGGGAAGGGAGTCTATTTATCCCTCTCTTTTAAACTGGTAGAGTTTTATAGAGACTTAACTTTGGACACTTCGTTTTCTAAGCACTACCATCAAAAAAACAAGGTCCCCGAAAGTTTTCAACAAAATACAATATTTAAATGACTCAAAGACGTCACCGAAGCCTTACACTAAGTTACCCTTGAAGTGTAGTTCGCGATCGCGCAGATGATGACGAGGGGGAACAAACTCCAGTATCCACCGACACTGACGACGTATGGCGCTGCCAGTACCGTCGCCCCCCTGACTCCCCGGTTAGTCCTAGTTTTACCTGAGATAACCTCTCTAAGGGTAAAAGAATTACTTTCACTTAACTACCTGGTTGGAATTTCACTTACATTGAGGATGCAAAGTTCTATAGCTAAATTTTCGTTTATGGGTGTTTGAGGAAGGGCTACTAAGAATATAAGAAAATGCAATAAAATGCTTTCCATCCATTCAATTTGCGTCAGCCATTTCAGCCAACCTCAGGCTTTTTTGTGTGTATTACTTATGCATCAGCTCTGACTGCACTTGTAATACCAAATTTCCAGTGAATGTGCGTACGGACTGCAAGCTATTCTAATTCATATTTCCTTGCTCTTCAAAATAACACATGTGCAGGCCCGTAGTCAGAGTTATATCTTTAGTGGGTGTGAAGGGCCAAATTCCCACTGACTTGATGTTCTTTTCCAACTCAGTGGAGACGTCACCGCCACAGGTTCGCACAGTACGAATGGCGTATCAGGGACGGAACCAGAGAAGAGGGCGCTCTAGTCTTCACTAACAGAGCACTATCAGACGAGAAGGAACGAAATAATATATACGGTTTGGAGAGGGGGCTGAGCAACGGCAGCACTATACATGTTGGCGCGGGGGTGCAAGTATATTTTTGTATTAACAATTCCTTCAGATGTATAGAAATGACACTTCTTGTGAGTGCTAAGCTGTTTTTACCCAGCATTGAAACAGAAACTTCAAGTATGCAATTTATTAACCGATGAGGAAAAACATGAATCTACATCAAAATGGTAACACTTTCAATTGATTTTATTCAGGCGGGAAACATTTCCACCTATTAAATTGCGTTTGTTTCTTCGGCGACAGCACGTTAATCTTGAAAACGTCTGAAGTTCGCCTCAAGCATAAAATTTAAGTCGTCTGCAAGTACTATCTAAGCGGGGCGTCACCATGAGTTGGCATGAAGCGAACAAGAACCTTTATCTTAAAGATCACCCAAAATCTGTTCACTATTCAATTTACGTTTCACACCACCATCAAAAAAGTAAAAGTTGATGAAAAACGTTTCAACGTAAACTAATTTTGGATGAACTGCAGGGTGGTATGTTATCCAAACACCATTGCATACATGCCAGGGAAAAACTGCTGCTTTTTTTTCATTGGGTAACTCACACATTTTATCGACTACTGTTACTAACTGATTATGAAAGTCTGCTGTAATAGCAGCTAGCCTACCATATACATATGTCTACTACAGATTTTTATATTCCGTTTGTCAACTATGTCTCTTCTCTCTTTTAACGAACGTTTTTGGCATTTTCGGAGTCTTTTACACGGACCTCCCGATGACCCTTTTGTCCTCATGGACCTATAAATAAATTTCACGGACCCTCATAGAGGGGGAAATTACAGACTTTGGGGGAATTTTTTAATTACTAGATAATCGTAGACACAATTTGGTGCAATATTTGACATCTTTTTGACGGAATAAGTGTGCTAGAATGAGATATAAAAAATTGCAACTGGTGATTAAGATTATTTCTATACGACCGATAGAACGCTCAGTAAGAGGAATTTCAAACATGTGCATCCCGACAAAAATCGCATATCCCCTACAAAGACGTCAAAATTTTCGAGGTACCATCATGGACCCCTCTGCACCTACCTGTAACTCATCTCATAACCCCCGTTTATGGACCTGTCACTGGACCCCTCCCCCCCCCCCAGTTGTGTTTCGGTGTTTTTGTTTATTGTATTGTGACTCCACTGTGACCACCATAGTCAGAAAAACGAGCATGGACACTTTACAGTGCATTTGTTTAGTACCGATACTACACCGTATATAGCGATACTTACACTTTTCTTACACTGGTGGTTTGTTTCCTCACACAGTTCGATGAGAGTAAAGAACCAAGACGTTATGATTGTGCTAAAATGTTCCCCAGGCCCTCTTCCATGCTCGTTTACATATGTACTGCCTATTGATATCACACTTAATACCCCTTGAAATGAACGCCTAGACATTGAATTTACACACCTTGTCTACTTCACGAGATCAATGTTTAATTGATCATGTGGATCACCACGGCATGAGGTGATTCAACCGGCCTAAGGTAATGGGGATTTGCAAGAAGTTGAACCTCATTAAAACAACAAAGAGGTGCGGTTGTAGGGTCTCTCATTTTAGTGTAAAATACGGCATGCTAAGTAGGTCTCATCTCCCATTACCTATACTTTACCGTATACCGGCACTTTACTCTTTGGTACGCTGGTGGCTTGTTTCCTCTCCCAGTCGATGAGAGTAAACTACTAAATAAGTCTATTACAGATATGTCATTATTAACCCAATTTTCGCAGTCAACTTACCGATATCCACCCCAGGAGAGTTCCAAAATTTAACACCAATCAGAATCAGACATATTTATTGGATTTAAGTCTATAAAACTAAATGGATAATTAATGAATTGTTCGACATTGGGAAGGATGAGTGTTGCTACGAAGATGGAAATAGTCCCTGAAAATGGATGACAATGGTTCCAATTAAAAACAAAAAATGCCAACACAATACCATATCATAAATAGTAAGAATATTCATGCTGTTAAACAGTGGAATAGTATGATGAAGACAATCTTCATTACAAATATAGCGAATTGCTCTTTTCTGTAAAATAAAGATAGTTTGAAATCTACTTTGATAGATTCACTCCGCCAAAACAACATAACGGTGAATGAAGAAAGGGAGAATAGGGATATTGTACACGGTAATCGTACTGCTCTGTGGGAGGATATGACGAAGATTGTTAAGAATACCTAAAACTTTCTAGACCTTATTGCGATATACTGGATATGGCTGTCACCACACCAAGACTGCAACTGTAACTTTGGTGAATTGAAAGGTCACACAATTTAGGTAGGGAGGACTACATTTAACACGGAACCTAATAAGTTCACCTAACTGCACAGTTAATCCATTCTATGTTGCAGTTAATGCTAATGTTCAGATTCCATTCACTTTGCTTATTAGAATCCTCTGGATGGTGAATAAGCTGTTTTTGCAATTAAATTAGAACATCACAACTAAGCAAATGTGTCCTAGATACCTAAAGAGTGGATCCACACAGCAAGATATACACATTTACCCTTTTTGCTTTCGTTCATTAAGACTACGCAGTTTCCTTTTCTTTCCTTTTTCTCTCCTTAGAGATAGGGGTTTGTCAATTTGATTATCGCCACGACGGTACGTTCCTACGTTCATATATAGTAAACAAAAGAACATGCGCAATTATTTGTGGGAAAGCCAGCTAGAGAAGACCGGGTTGCGCTTATTATTGCAGGTAACCTCGAAACAGAAATGAGACCGTGACAACCGGAAACAATACAGAGTGACTTGATAAATAATAGCGATAGTTTCCTTGTTGTTTAATGTGTTATACTCTTGACTCTCATAATAAACCTTCCAAGTTTTGGAAAGTGGAATGATTATCTCATATAACTATTAATGTATATTACTAATACATAAGTAAAATAAACAATCTCATGTGACTAAATAGTATTCATCGTAAAAAAAATAGCTGGTGCAGTTATGATGTGTATCAGTTTCAAGAGGGAAGCGGACCAACAGAAAAGAAATAAGGTGACTGCATAAGATGGACTAGGCCAGGAATGACCTTTTGTAATCAAAGAGGGCACATTGCGCTTTTGGAATCCAGGGAGGGATTATAAGTTGACGGAGTTGGGCGCGGACTTGTAACTGAGGTGGAGGAAACTGGAAAACTGTTGGGCTTCACACATGTGATCTTTATATGACATTGAAAACTAAGACAAAACAAATTAACAATACAATTGAAACAAGATGTTCGTAAAGATGTGAAGTCATTAATTCGAGGTTTCAATTAGCCATGTATGCGCCTTTTGCAGGTAGGGGATGGAAGCCGCCGCAGAACGGTCGGCATTTTTATTTTACGCAGGACGAATTGGCAATATGCCTCTCCGAACAGTAAAATAAACCTTGGATATTAATGATGTCATATAGTCTAGAGACAATGTTCCTCTATTTTTCGAACCTTAACGCTGAATTAAACAAATAAATGAATCCCCAAAAAGTATTAGTTGTCAATGATAACTAAAAGCTATTGATTATGCGAACCAATATTCTGTCTTTTTAAGCGTTAATTCTACTACTAAAAGTATGTCAGTTCTACTACTTAAAAGCACGTCATTACCCTCATCACCACCACCACCCCCCCCCCCCCCTCCGTTGCATTAGATAATGTTCAACCGCCTACCACAATTTTCATTTTTTATTTTGAAACTTAGACATGGGTCATTATCAACTAATGAAAAAGTGGGGTCTAATGGTATGTTCAGCACCCCCTTCAGTACTTTTTGCCATACCTTCCATCTTTGAAACAGGATGAATAATTCATTATGATGATTCTTGTGTAATCTCAACCCATCGGATTTGTATTACCCTTTTTCATACAGTAATTTTTATCTCATTAGTCCTAATTGAGAAATTGCACACTTGTGATCCCTTTTTCAAGGTCGGGTACATGTAGCTTGGAACACCTACGAGGTGCCGTTCCTGGCGTTGTGGAGGGTTTGAAAAGCCAAATATTTTCTTGAATGCTCCACGCCAACTATGTGGGGTTCCTCTTAGATAGCTCTGACGGCACCCAGCCCCTTCCAATAATTGTAACCTCTGTTTTAGTTTCAGTTTTGCACTACGATTGCCTAAAGAGGAAGGGCAAACTAGATCCTCTTTAAGCCAAGAGGTTCCTTCCCTTTATACTCCTTTCCCAGGTGGTGGTCGAAAATAAGGACGATTGGTCGATTTTGCTCCCTGACAAAAACAAAAAAAAGACATGGCTACGCCCCTGTAGCCAATGTCGTTATACTTGCGGGCCTTATTATCATACTACGGCAGTTGCATAGTGACATTATGTCATATTTATCACTTATCACTGTTCCATTATCACTTTATCATTTATCACTTTATAACTTTATCAGTTAGTATATCACGTTTCGTTAGGGATGTGCAGCGATATTCGAATATCATAATTACATACATTTTGACACATGTTGTTAAAGTAATTCCGAATAGATACACGAACTGCATATATTGTATAACTTGAGAAAAAAAATAAAATCGAGCAAGCTAAATTACAACCTATGCAATCGTTCGCTATTAGTAATTTCCAATATCCAGTCTCTTTTTGAATATCATATATGATTACAAATTATATTACTGTGCTACACGAGTAATCGTCAGGAATTTATATTAAAAAGTTAACATTCCATGTGCGTGAAGTAGCTTCTAATATACCTTAACCCTTATTTTCTTTGTGGGAACAGAAGGAGAGTACGGTACATAAATGCCATTAACTTACCGGACAAAAGACACTCTGCTTCTTCCGTTCGAACACCTTGGACTGAAGCATGGGCCACATAAGTCAAGGACCAGACAATAAGAAAATGCAACCCCAGCTGAGAAATACCGCTGACCGCCATATTTTACTGTTGCGCAGAACTAATTACAGTATGTCGTCTGTGCAGTCATGGATGAATACACAAACTATTTGCTTGAGCTCAGCGTATTTATTACCTTGATGTGCTTGATGGGTATTACGAAACGAAAACAAATATCAGAGGGGGCTGGGTGACGGCAGGAATATCTAAGCAGAGCCGCACCATTCGTTGGTCTGGGGGGTAAAGAAAATTGAGCTTTTCAGACCCTCCGGTTATTCAGGAAACGATGCTACCCAGGTGTACCTGAACTGCATGCACCCAGCCTTGAAATAATGATTTCATGTCTGCAGTTCTTCAATTCATGTTTAAAAAAAAATCATGCGAAAATGGTAACATATATCAGGTGGGTTTAACGTGACATGAGAATTACAATGTATTAGGCATCATCTTTTTCAATTCTCTTTCAGTTTTTCTTTTGACTGCTTTGCAAATATTTGAGGGTTGAACAGATATGCGTAGAAATTTGGGAGGCAGAGATTTTTTTGCCCCAATTTTTGATTGTTACTTATAAGAGGGATTAGTTTCTCAGTAGAGCACCACCATGAGTTGGCTAGTAGCTGGAAATGGCGGTTTCCGAGTGCTTTAAGCTGTATGCACCCCAAAATACCAGCCGAACATCAATTACTCACTATCACGAAGAGAAAATCCTCAGAAAAATTTCGAGCAAAAACCAATCGTCGCTTAGGCAGAAGGTGAAGGTAAATGGAATGTAAACATAACAAAAATTACGTATTGCTTATACGTTTATTGATTTGGCCCTATGAGTCGCATATCCAGGCTTTCAGCAGGGGGGCTGATCTGAAATCGTAGCACCGAGTGGAAAGACTATATCTAAGCCGAGCGACATATGTGTTGGCGAAGAGCTTACCAGTAAAGTTTTGGCATTACAAACTCCTCAGCAGAGTTTCAATGGTAACAGTCATTGACTTGGACATGAGTCGACTCGAGTCACCTTTTTTAATGACTCCAACTAGGACTCGAGGTACTAGCATAAGTGACTCGACTTGGACTCAAGTCATAACATCAATAACTCGACTTGGACTCGAGTCAGCGACCGGGGTGGCTTGACTCGAATTTTTAGTATTTGACTCTAGTCAAAATTTCAGCCTACCGCTTTCTTTTTCACTATTCGTTGTTTGAAACTTCAACCAACTCGCGTAAGGTAAAGTAGGAGCCAAGCACTGTAAGCACCAGCCAGTGTGGAACCTTATCAAAACTTTAACTTACGCGTAGTAAGCAGAAAAGGTACAGTACACGGCAATGTAACTGAACTATCGGTACTATCCATATTAGAAGTATTTCCATATTCTGGTGATTGTACCAGATCTGGATTACACAAGAGCTGGGTTCTACAAGTATTTTGTTGCACTCGATATTAACATCCGATGACATGCGAATGATTCGAGAGAAAAAGAAGAAAATGAATGCCTAAACCATTGCTACAATCTCATGTTGCCTTCAATGAGTTTTTGAGTGGCTCTCTGAACTAATTCTTTTGAACTATATTCTAATGTATGATGAATCCACAAAAATGATATATGTTACTACTCGCAGAAACCAATGAAGTTAAACGTGGGACTTCTTTTGATGTTTGTTCCCTCCATTGCCCACCTTTTATCCAAAACGTCAATGTAAAGAGTGTGAGGGTTGTGAATGCAGCTAGGACATGATGGAACAGTATTTATTCTTTTGAACTCACTATGAAATACTTAAGGTTGTCTTCAACTTCTTTAAGTCGATAGTTAATGAAAATTTTTTCCCCGCCCAGTAAATTTCATTACACTTCAGAGCGAAATACTGCATCCAACGGAAAGTAAAGAGTTTTTCCATAATTTTCACAATTTAATGAAAAAAATATTGTCACAAAGTCATTCATGAAATTTGATCAACCAATACAGTAACTTGAAATCAAAATGAGTGCGTTTTCACTTTAAGATTTAGCTTTGAAAGAAGGAAATATCTAATTTTCTGGGAATAAATTTCTCAGAAACGTCCCTAGTGGTCTTCTCTAATGTTTTTTTTTTTTTTTTTCACAGGAAAGACGTGTTTCCTGTGTCCATCCATGCATTTTGACTTTTACAGACGTCAACAGTGTTTGTAAAACGTAATACAGTCAGATGAGATTCAGAACATGCATTTTCTGTTCAGCGTTCATGTATTATGGGTTCACAAAAATTAAGGCCCCTGATTGACACTGTTTTTTTTTGGGGGGGGGGAATGGGTGGGTAGGGGTTAAGATTGGTGCACCACTCTTTTTTAAAGAAATCACATCTTAGCAATTCCTTCACCCATCTCAAAACAAGTTAGGTCTTTACTGTCCACAGAAGGTTTAAACTTAGCTACAGCTATTGCCATTATGATGTTCATAGTACTTGTATTTTTTATTATTGCCAAGCTGACATAATTTGGCCATTGACTTGAAACTGACTTGATCAATGACAACTATTGACTCGA
This sequence comes from Stichopus chloronotus, assembly GCA_021234535.1. Classification (NCBI taxonomy): domain Eukaryota; kingdom Metazoa; phylum Echinodermata; class Holothuroidea; order Aspidochirotida; family Stichopodidae; genus Stichopus; species Stichopus chloronotus. The sequence continues at coordinate 3,396,912 of CM037839.1, read as the reverse complement.
AATGAATTCCACAATTATTTGACTTGGCTCGACTTGACTCGCATGGAGCACTGACTAGACTTGACTTGACTCGACAACTAGTGCTGACTGGAGTTGATTTGACTCGATCTGTAATGTGGCGATTCGACTTGTGACTCGAGCTCAAGTTGACTGGTTGCAACTCTGCTCTCCAGATGGACGGAAGCGGCACTTTCGGAGTGTTCTTGACTGCGTGTACTCGGCCTTGCAATAGCGATCTCATGTGTGGAATTTCTCAGGTAAGTAATGAGAAACACGTAATTCGATGGGAAATGGTAATAAAATGGACTGCTCTGTATCCAGTGTTACATGCATTATTATCTGGAAAGGGATAATCACATAGCTGCCAAGTGTGAGTGTGTATGTGACGTGGGATTCATCCGGAAGACTAAGCGGAGCGCCCCAGCAGTTGCCGAGGAGAGTGCGGGGCTGCAAAAAAGAGAGAGAGAGAGAGAGAGATTACCGGAGAATCGTGAGATGAAGCGAAACGACCCACGGCAAGCGAATCGGAGAAGGTTGGAGCTTTTTTTTTATTTTTTAAGGTGAAATAGTGTGATCTGGTGCATTGTTTTCTACCAAATCATCATTTCCACAACATTTTCTTTAAAAAAAAGTTCTAAGAAACTAAAGTCAGTCAAGCAAGTGCATTTTCCAGCTTTTTTCCCCTTTTGAAATGCATATAATTTTGACCACAACTGGCATGCATCTGTCAGGAAGGTACTAAGAAAATGCAGGGTCAAAAAAAGCCGACATAAAATTCAACAATATCCCTCTTACCTCCAGACACAAACTAATGAAACTCATCCTTAAAGGGAATAATTGTCAGTTTGGTATACAGTACCTCAAGTAACCTCGCCAGATATATGTGATATTTTCATACACAAAATCAGACTTACAGGGACGATAACCTGTATCCAATTCCCCTGGCCTGATTCAGTTCTTACCGTTATTGGTAGGTGACCGTTGGCAGTTTTCACCGCTAATGGGGTAAATCAATGGATAATCATGTTGTTGTATGATAAAACAGCAACAGAACTCAAAAGACTAGTAGTGATGTTGTGTTTTTTCCCCCACGGAACGGTTGGTCTGGAAGGTACACACGAAGATTTATGTGAGGACTGGTGCGCTAATATAACAGAACTTGTACAAGCACACTTAGTAGTAAGCAGTGGAGGCAGTTGACGACCCTAATCACTTCCGCTGGTCAGAACCATTGTCCCCCAGTTGTCCTCTCACTCAGATGAAGTGACCTGACAAATACATACACGTAAAGGTCTATTTCCTGTGCGTATTCATAACATCAAGCTTGCAGTTACCTTTCTATTCTAGGAAGTCCAGTAAAGTCCATTCACCCTACGCGCGAATCCACCCTCTCCTCTTCCCCACAGTTTATTTTGCCCTCAAAAGTAAAATTCAGGCCACATGGTAATATGACATCAGTGATTTGAGCAATGGATAAAATTGAAATTATCTGCAAGGAAACAATCGTTTCCTTAACCTTGTTTGCATAACTTGTAAATAATATCTGTTTTGTTAATATTTAGTGATTCAACAAATTTAGCGTGAGGGCTAGACAATTGGGTGAAATCGTGAGTCACACGCACAATTTGCGGTTCTTGACTGCCGTGGTATAATCAAATCTGTCTGGAACTTATATAAGATATCTTATATCTTATATATAATATATATATATGTATATATATGTGTATATATGTATATACATATATATAAAAGAAACGTAAATAATACAAACTACCCTGCCAAGCTTTCGGACCCTCCACGGGTCCTTCTTCAAGGTTGTACAAAGCAAAAATGAAGAAAAGTAAAGAGAGGGCAGCAGAGGAAGAACAAAATCACCTACTCGGAATGTTGAGATAAAGAGGGCGGTCTGTACACAGGGTTTGTATCCAGAAACGCTCCATATATAGGCGACGAAACTTGGACCCAGAACCCATATGATCAATAACAATAAGTCTGAGGTCGTCAACCGTGTGATCATTGGTGGAAAAGTGAACCGCCACGGATTTATCCCTATGTCTCACCGAGTGCTTAATATTTGAACAGTGGTTGTTCATCCTCTGCCTAATCTCATTGCCAGTCTCACCCACATATTGAATACCACATTTATTACACTGTATGAGATAAATAGCATTCACCGACCTACAGCTAGTAGGACGGCGGATATCAAAAGTAACACCCGAAAACGATACATACTGACAGATGCTGGGAAAGTTACACAAACAGTTGAGCCGACGATGAATTCCACATCCTTGCACATGAAAAACATTGCAATTATCGAAAATTAATGAAAAGTTTTAGCTATTTCTACGACATAGTTTGCCAAAATTTCTGAGCAAACTTCTTTTGCTAATTTCAAACAGTAGTCCAATTTTATGGCGCTCGACCTGTTTCTAAACAATTGCCTCTAAAATGTACTACGCTCATTTAAAGAAGATGGGCAACTGAAATTCGCCTCGATCGTATGTAGCTTTAAAAAAAACAGAATGCAAGTTTTCTTTCATGTTAATCAAGACCTTAATTGGCATTAAGTAGAGATGAAAGGAATTGATGTTACTGTCTTGGCTACTAAACTTTTATGCTTATAGATTTTCTTAAGACCATTGTATTTGAACCGTCGGTGAACAGGTTTCATTTGTGAAAGTGTTTGCACTATCTGCATTTAATAATGAATATATTCCACCAACATAATTTCTAACAACGAGCCGTTTTTGAGAGTACCTGCTTTTTTACTCCAACGATTGTCCTTGTTCCATGCAGGATCATTTACTTTATCAACAGGCCTACTGGGAATTTGTTCAAATAGCACCCACAGACACAGTGCCAAACAATCCAGACGTTCCTACGTATAGTCACCATATTGAGTCATGCAGAAACAAAAAGAATGAGCCCTCTTGTTGAAATTGGTTTGAAATATGAGATGTTTGAGATGTTTAAATTATCCATCGATCATTGAGAGCTGAACAATCAGAATATGGTAAAAGCTTGGTCATGAACTATTAATTGTCACTGTGGGATTATTACACTTATCGTATTAAAGTCATTTACGAGACTGACCAAATTTAAAAATATTGAACATTTTGACTAGACATTTCAAGCATTTAAGCGCTGGTAGTGTACGGCCATGCCCTTCTGGAGAATAGCTTCCTTTTTTGCTGATGAAACTCGGCAATCACTTCTTCGGAAAGAGAAGCAGAAGGGACATTTAAAAGGATTAAAAGTTGGTAAGCGTTTCCTACATAAGAATATTATATATATTATGTTGTGTTTACGATGATGCTGTTCCTCATAATGGAGATGCCTCATCATTCTGAAACGTTATTTTTCATCATAGAGGAATAAGACAAATGTTCATATGGTGTAGAGGACGACAAATCCTATATGGTACTCAAGGGGTATCCCAGTCATCTCTGAATGTGGTGTTTGTCATACTAGATTAGTCACTGTATATCATCCCTTTCCAGATGATGAACCTGAGGGAGAGTCAGAGGGCCAACTCGATACCTGCTCTAACATTCAGACCGGGTGGAATATCATAAACGGGCAGCAAGGGGCGACGGTACTGGCAGCGCCATACGCCGTCAGTGTTGGTGGATACTGGAGTTTGTTCCCCCTCGTCATCATCTGCGCGATCGCGAACTACACTTCAAGGGTAAGTTAGTGTAAGGCTTCGGTGACTTCTTTGAGTCATTTAAATATTGTATTTTGTTGAAAACTTTCGGGGACCTTGTTTTTTTTTTTTTTTTTGGCTTAAGGGAAACGCACCAGTTGATGGTAGTGCTTAGAAAACGAAGTGTCCAAAGTTAAGTCTCTATAAAACTCTACCAGTATAAAAGAGAGGGATAAATAGACTCCCTTCCCCCTTAAAATCATCTGTGACGAAATGTGTTACGTTAGAAAAGTGCCTGTGAAGTGCTTTATTATGCAATCATGCATTTTGTCAAAACTTTTCTCAACTGACACCGGCATCCGATTGCGGTCCTCCTCTCAGAAAGTGCCAAATGTATAAGTTTTATATAACCAAGCAAGTTTAAACTTTAAAGTCCTCTCAAATGAAATCAATTATGTTGAAAATGTGCCTGCCGAATGCCCTTTTTCTGCGATCTGGCAAGTACTCCAAATAGTGTTAAAGTTTCTCGTGCCCTACCAGTCAGAATATAAAATACCATCTCCTCGGTGGGTGTCTAGACACCCTGTAGCAGGAGGGATGGACAAGCTTAATCCATGGGCCCCATTTTGGAGCCATGTATTGAAGCGTCCTTAGTCCTTACTGTTTCTGACCCTTCTGCACGTGTTATGCACGGAAACACAAAGGGTTTTATAACTCTATTCCGCCACTGAGACACTGAAATACATCTAATGGGTTGTAAAAAGTCATGACTGCGAAACTATGTGATGTATGTCACCAGTTTTATTTTCGAAAAGACATTGTCAAATTCAGAATATGCAAAGAATATGAAAGAATTCTGAAATATGTGTTGGGCCTATACAGCATGTGCAAAGATAGGCAGATAATTTAGATTCCCTTAACGCCTATTGTCATTGCTACACTCTTGCAGCTGCCTTTGTTTCTGCCCTTATGACAATTTCTTCCCTAAGCAATGACATCTGACATTACAGAAGCTGCGTAACAATTCCCTAGTGAGAATCGTGACAAGGGAGGAAAATTCTTCAATGTCATGGTAATTTTCGGCCTCATAGGCCTAAGTTACATTTTGTTCTCTGATCTCTGAATATAAGGAGGTAGGTTATTTGGGGATTGATCGAGACTAAAACATTGACAAAAAGATGCCTCCTTGTATGATTTGTGATCAACAAAAGAAGAAAATGTTATCATCTGTCCCTTTTTACCACTAATGAACTCTTTTCAGCTAGCACGATCAGTGCTGTACTCGTAAAGGATGAAACAAAGTAGCCTGCAATGAATCACACGTGTGCTGCAACGAAATATTCAATTGAAAATCAATGCAGTTAAAATCTTGAGACAAAGCATTTAGCAAAAAAATATGTGTAATCTTAGATGAACATGTGGGGTGAATCAACAATGCACGTCATCATAAAAAGTCGAAAACAAAGGGTGTTTCCCAACGACCTCGGTTGGTTTATCTGTAATGGAAAAGATCAGGTTACGGTGAAAGATTCTTCGTTATAAACACATTGCACCTAGCGAGTTACAACCTGCCATGCCAAATGTCGTTGGTTTGGTCAAGTACGAACTCTTTTTTTTTCATCACAGATTCTTATCGATTGCCTCTACGAAGACCAAGATGACGACAATGAGGCAGATCAAGATGGTGAACAGGATCTTGACGACAAAGAGAGAAAGCAAACGAAAAGGTCTTCCCACAGGACCTTGGTGCGTCATTCCTACATGGAAATTGCTGATTCCAGTTTCTTCGTCGGTCTGTCGATTGTCGTAAGATTCGGTATTTTTGGAACGTCTCTTTCGATTGCAACTTTGTACCTTCAGACGATCTGGGCTATACTCTACGAGACGTTACACGAAACCGTGCCTTGGTTATCCCGAAATGGTCTACTCGGTTTAGCAGTGTGCCCTTGCCTTGTGTTCGTATTCATGTCCAACCTTAGCAAGTATGCATTTCTCAGCCTATGGGCTTTGGCTTCTCTGTGTTTGCTGGTCTTCACCATAGGATTTTACAGTGTAACTGAAATCGACAAGTGGCAAATCTATTACCTCAAAAACTTCGATACACTGAAAATTGTGCAAGCAGCCAGTATAATGGTGTCAGGTTTCAGCTCCCAGTTTTTCGTTGTCGATATTTTTAAGGCGATGGAATTCCAAAATTCTTTTGTGACCGTCTTAAATGTTTCGTATATAATCTCAGCATTTCTATTCCTGGCAATTTCTCTCCCGGCTGTCCATGTGTTCGGGAGAAGCCTGGACGAATTTGTTAATCTCTCTCTTCCACCGGGATATTTAAAATTAATCGTAAATATGGCATTTCTCGTCAAGTCTGTTCTATCCGTTCCTTTTACTGTTTACTTGTGTGAGGTTTACCTTCCTCCGTTTCCTACCTTCAGTTTCAGAAATTTGGATGTAGGATATTGGGTAAGTTGCATTAGACTAGCAATGATACTCCTTATAGCTTACTTCCTTACCGTCGTTTTGCCGTCTTACGCAGTTATTCTTCAAATAATAGGCGGTACCGTGATGGTCCTGGCAGAAATCATATTCCCTGCATGTTTTCATCTTAAATTAAAGTGGAATAGGTTATCGCGTCTCGAAGTCACGGCAGACGGTTTAGTTATTCTGTTCGGCATTTTTGTAAGCACTGTCACCTTATCACAAGTAGTGCTGCAGTGCATTGGATGAAACACCAGCTGAATGTTTTCTAATAGTGCATGCGTCTGCCCTACGATGAACTCTGTGCCATAGAGAGAAAAAGGATGATTACCAGAAAGAAACAATAGATGAATGTACCAGGGAGAAAGAAAAACTAAAACACTGTAATCAGTCGAAAGAGATAAAATTATTTGTCGTTAAAAATTGAATAATCTGCTACAACACAGTCTGATTAAATAATCAGTCATAACAGATTGTAAATGTGAATTGTAATTTGTAAAATATAAATTGTTACGAAAAATGCCCTGGTTTCCAGACATTTGGCAAATACAAGCAAAGGAAAGTCGACCATGTGTACTGTAAAACAACATGAACAGTAAGAAGGTCAGCCACACACACACACAAAGGGGGAACGAGATGGATGGTGTTGAAACATAAAGAAGAGAAAGATAAAACGCGAGAAGAGGGAGGATGATAGGTTGATGGGATTTGGTGGGGGAACTGGGAAACCTTGGCTTCACTAATGTCACTACTTTTATGATATCGAAAGCTAAAGCAAATAAGATTAATAGCACAATCATGAAACAAGGTGTTCATAAAGGTGTGAAATCGATGATTTGAGGTGTCGATTGGCCATACATGCGTCTGTTGCTACACTGCAGTATACGAGAATACAGCAGAACGGTCGGCATATTTATTTCACGCAGGACGCATTGGCAATGCGCCTCCCCAGACAGTGAATCAAAACCTTGGATATTAGTGTCACAGATTCTAGAAATAACGTTGATGTATTTTTTCAACCCCAACGATGAAAAAAAAAATCCCCTATAGTATTAGTTGTCAATAAAAACTAAGGCTGTTGCTAATACCAATGTTCTGTCAGTTAAAAGTACGTCAATTTTACCATTAAATTTACGTCGATTCTACTACTTAAAAGTGCAGGTACGTCATTTTCATTTTTTTTTTAAAGGTTGATTTTTTTTTCACTGTGGGTGCTTGCACCAAACTCATGTTTTACCTTGCCATTTTCCCTAACAATTTTCGAATCCGGTTAGGTTTCGCTTTGTTGCGTTAGATCTATATTGTTCAACAGCCTTACCCCTGCTTCTTTGTTATTTTCGATCTTAAAATGGGTCATGACACTCCAACAACAAAAGAGCGAAATTCACAGAGGAACCACTTGTAGGAACACTGAATTTCACCTATAGTGAAGTGAGAATTCACTCAAAAAAAAAAACAATACTCCACTCCATGTGTATGAAATACCGCTCATTTTGGCGGAAAGTTTCTCTCCACTTTAGGTGAAATTCTCTCCTGCTACGATTGGTCAGTTTACACATTGTTTATGGAGTGCGTTTCACTCTTTTGTCTTTGGAGTGTTTCAACCAATAAAACAGTAGTAGTAAATGTATGTTCACCCTGCCCCCCCCCCCATCAATATTTACCGAATGTACCAAGAATAAATGAAACAGGATGCATAATTCATTATGATTCTTGTCACATCTCATCTATGTGATATGTATTACCATTTGTAATATATTGATTTTTCTCACATTATTCGAGAAATCTCAAACATGATTATCCCTACAAAAGCCCTGTCTACGTCCCCCCCCCCCCCCCCGACACCACTTGACAAATTCAAACCATCACTGTCGTAGAGAAGGAACCCTCGACATTTGCACGACTATACTTAAGCACACACATGATACAGGGCACAGCAGCTGTAGATTCTATCTCACAAATGCTTTGCATTCAGGAACTACGTGAGAGGCGCTGCTGAAGTAGTTCCTTAATGCAACGCATATGATATCGATAGTATCGAAATCAAACTTCACTTTTAAGTTCGTTTAATTGGAAAGTTATCATGCACTGTTGCACGAGTGGGTTCTCATTCTTCATGGGAGTATTCTCATAAAAAAATAAAAAAAATTCCTCTTTCCTGTAGCACTAATAAGCCCCCGTACGGTTCCTACATGACTTGATTAAACATGTATCTGATCAAGGGACTTCAAAGATAAAGGAAAATCATAAAACAGAGAGGTAGGCTACATTAATGAATGTTGTAGTACAAAGACCGACAACGATCTACGTCGTATTGAAATGAATTCACAAATTTTCAGACTTTTCTGGTTTGCTTGATGGATAATCGTTTTCATTCTGAGTTTGCATGCACCACCCTGAACCTTCACTGACCCAACATGCAGTCACAACATAGCGTGGTGTTAGCAAAAAAGCTGCTACAAGAAGCTACTTGGTGTAAGTCAACCACTAGGCTAGCTTACAAATGATACCCGAGAGTATATACAAAGAAAGATATAACGGTGCAGACAAACCAAATTAGATTTCCTTACTAAGTACGTATCGAAGTCTCATGCAATATTTGCTTTCAGTGCAAGTACTGTATAGACTCAATTTAAAGCAAACAACTTCAATTGGCTTATCCAATTTCTTTCTCAAATATTGGTTCTTGAGCAGCAAAGACAGGATGTAACAAACATGGCAAAAAATGATATACTAATGCCACTTACAATGGTTCAAGTAGCTCCATAGCTCATTATCAAATACAGGCTGCAGTCTACTGGCGGTCAACTACCTGTACAACATATGTCTTTCAGATGATAAAAATATACCGAACAATTATTCTCTCAATGCCTCAAGAACTGTCCCAGCAGGAAGGCGAAACTGCCCAATCTCAATCTTTTTTAGGAATATATCTTGGAGATTTCTTTGAAGAAGTATATTTTCTGGCGTTTTCCTTTCCTTTCTTTTCTTCTTATTTTTTGAAAGATATATTGTAGAGCTTCAAGATATATTTCTCGAAAAAGGTGAGGCTGTAAATATATTTCTTGAAAAACAAAACATGTTTCTCGAAAAAAAAAAAAAAAAAAAAGTTCCCCTTAAGAGAAAGGCACGTATAAAAACATGTATGTTTGTTTTTTGTTTGTTCATTTGTCTGTATGTAAGTATTTGTTGGTTTATTTGTTTATCACAGCAACACTCTGCTTTACTCGCTACTCGGTAGATTCCAGCAAAGTCCATTTGACTGCAATGTTGCAATGATCGGGTATGTTCCTGCGGTCTAAGCATCACAAGAATTCTCAAGTGATTGAAATAATGAGGTTATGAGTCAGTGGCGGGAAGAATAATTCTTTAGTATTTGATGTCCTACTCACAGTGGCGTAGCGAACCAGGGCAAGCACCTAATCTCTTCGATTTTTTTTAACATGTGAGCATTAGGGAACAGTTTGCATCCTGCAAGGTAAGTTACAAACATATGGCTTACAAGGAACCAGTGTCGTAGGCAGGCTACTTTCCAAGAATTGTGGGGGAATAAACTTCAAAAGTTTATACAAAATTCCAAAGGTCACATGAGTATCAGCTTGATTTCAAAAGCGGGTGACATCAGCGGGGGGGGGGGGGGCGTTGAGATTTAACTGGCCTATCCATATCATGGTATTACGATGGAATTGATGACCGATCGCTTTCCAGGTGGAGGGGTCTAATCCCCGTCCCTTTCGGAAGTTTTTGCTTACGTAAGGTGGACGAGATCCAAAATGGAGCTACCTTTTGATGGTAGGTTTGAATTGATATATCGTCAGTACTTCCCATTTCTTTAATAATGATTTTAATCTTTCATCTTGCTTGGTAAAATAAACAAGAAGACCTTGTGTGGGGGTAATCTGGGGCCTGTCAAAACTTTCAGCGGTTGGTTTAGATTGTCCCAAGGGCCAAGTTCAAGATGGATTATCTAAGCCGAGCGCCACCATCAGCTGAGGCGCAGCCTACGAGGAAATTTTGGGCTTTACACACCCCCACACATGGCCCGCCGGAGACGGCACTTCCCGGGTGTCCTAAGCTGCTATTTCCCCAGTCGTAAATTGGGAATTCCATACCTGCAAGTTTTCAATTAATGAGAAAAATATCAATCTATGAAAAATGATAACAATTTGGAAAGCTTATGCTAAGAATATTTTCACCTATTAAAGTGTGTTTATCGCGTTCACCCGTTAAGCTTATAAGAAATCTTATAGTCGGGCGCCAGCACTTTGACACCCGCCTTGTAATTTAGAATGATAGTGTGATAAAAGCGTGCATACTACTGAAAATATTCGTAGACAGGTGGGCTTCTAGGAACATTATTTTGGGGTTTAATTTAAAATTAAAATCTAAACGGAGCGCCATCATCGGTTGGCGCTAAGCTTGCAAAGACATTTTTGGTTAAAATAGCCTCCCACGTTGCAAGAAATGACACTTCTCTGACCTCGTTCAAGGTGTCCAAAAATACTTTATTTTGAAATCCGTCGTGTTTCAAAAGTTTACTCTTCCAAAAAGTAAAGTGAATAATATTTTGTATTAATCATTTGTCCATCATTATTTTGGGGGTACTTGTCATATTTGCTTTCTCTTTTAATGTAGGGGTATAGTTAGCCCCAGATCTCATAGATCCCCCCCCCCCCCCCACACACACACACACACACTCACCCAGAGACACACACACACAGCTTTGTTTTTCATTCATTCCGAGGATCTCATTGTGCTTTTGTTTGTTTTTTCTTCCTCAACCCTAACCTTAACAATAGACTGTCTATTGTTAATCTTGAGAGGACTTGAAATCTTTTTAATTTCCTACAGAGGACCTAAAATTTATTGTTTCGGTCCTCGATCCCACCGAAAACAAGGTCACACATACACACGCATACAGACCTATAACACCGACCCATAATTTTCACAATTTTGTCACCTCTGTCGCAGCCAAAAAAAAATAAAGAAATACTGAAAAGATCCTGATCCCATGGTATAGATCAAGGACTGTTGAGCACATGACCATTGGTCGACACCAGATGCAGATCCGGTACAATTTTTATGACTTAAACCTTAAAGTTAGGTAGCTGATGTCATCTTCCTCTCTGTTTTGGTACTTAGTACAGTACTTTCAAATCTGTCATAGATTCCTACAGCATATGTAAGTTCTGATTCCAAAGGACGCCATCACACGGACGAGTTTGTCTTTTAACGTATAACACCGACACTGACCGTAGACTTCTCTTCGAGTAGTCCGATGACTGCTAAGAATTCACTCCTTTTGGTGCCAAAATGGGATCTATTTGTTAACATAAACGAAAACGAAAGAAAAATTTCATTGAGAAAAAGCCAAACAATTTTTTCTCAAGTAAATCATCACTGACAAAACCAAAAAATAAGAAACCCAGAGGTTTATAAAACCTAATATGGTCACCTTACCAGCACACGAAGACAGTAAAGTTTGGTTAGCAATGATTGAAAAGTCCATCATATTTAATAATTTGTTAAATATCACCTTCTCGACTTTTAAAAAAGCGCACTGTACGTAGTTGACCGGTGTAATTTGATGATTTGGTGTCACAATTAGTGGCGTCTGGCAGCTTCCGAAAAGTGAGAGTAAAAAGAGAGTGACAAATGGAGGGCGCTGCTGTGAGGTGGGGAGTAGAGTACCTTTATAGGGACTCTAGTGGGGAGCAGGGTTCCTTTAGTGGGGAGAGCACGTGGCTTTGGGCACGTGCGCGCCAAATGGTTAACAAATGGTAACGTAAACGGCTTTTACAATCTTCCGTAGAGAAATCTGCTGACAACGGAACAGTTCAAAATCTTCAGTTAAATATAATAATTGCTTAATTAAAAGTTAATTACGAGACTTTGGTGAGCACGAAATATGTAAAACTGTTGTAAAGCAAATACCGGACATGTGTGGATGGGTTTAATGTAAATACTATTGTTGGTATTAGTATATGCCTGGTGACATGATTAATTACATATCCTACTTCAAGCATTCCTTGTCCAAATATGGGACAACACAGCGAACGAAAAAAATTTCTCACGTGCAGAGTCAGTACTCTCTAGTAGTAATTTATCATGTGTATTTTGAATCTGGTCGCCAGCAACGTTGGAATATTCATTGTGAATGAAGCCTATCAGGCTCCGAAAGTTTACAATATACCGAGTGTGCGAAGCGCGCCGAAAAAAAATTTAGTCATTTCTGTAGTGAAACTGATTTTCTGATTACCAACTGACTCATTTAACTAGAGAACTATTGGTGCAAAAGCTTATACCTCAACACTATGAAGATACCATTTATGTATCATTATGTCAAATCATAGGAACTACTAACTGAGTATCATTATACCAAATCATCAACATTGTACAAGAGAATCTGCAGGACTGCACAATTTTTAGAATTTCATAAATTAAAGCACCAACAAATTAAAGCAGAAGTTTGATCTTTGTCAACAAATTAAATTTGTGAAAAGTTTGATGGGTACTGCCAAATAAAAATGCTTATAATTAGCATCACTATTCACATCCAATAATTATGGAAACTGTCATTTTTTAAAGTTTCCCATATTAGCGTGTTCTAACCGTGTAGTACTAATGTTGAAAGTGAATGGTCACAAGTTTTCCAAAACCCATTTAAATCATTAACTATTCACTCATTAGTGGTCATTTGTATATGATTCATAATGGGGACCCTCTTACTGTAGTCGACCATCTGTCACTAGAAACTTGACGAAAATTTGACAGGTTTGTGAAGACTTACTGAAGTTCATGACACAATTTAAAGTTCCCCTTCAATGTCCATATATTGGTCAACATACCTGGGGGCAATATAGAATTTCAGTTAGTAAACCGACTGACACTACCCCATTACTCAATTATCATTCTTGCATGATGGGGCTATTTGAGATGTGGTATTGCAGTGCAAAGGCGCACTCAGAAGAAGATGCAATTTGCAGAATTTCATAAAATGGGCCATAGGGTCCACATGGAACCATAGACTTCAAATTCATTAACACTCTAAGATAACCAAAAGCAGAGCGTCATTACGACAAACCAGCAACATCACACAATAGAATATGTAGGAGAGAAACTGTGCAGATTTCCTAAAATGGAACATAGGGTCCACATCAGACCTTAACGGTTGTGTGACATGCTTCTAGAAAAGAGCACACTTCATCCAGAGGCTGCTAAGTAAAACCTTGAGTAAAAGTCTTATGGAATTTTCTTTATATCTTTTACAGTTTTTGGCATATGACTTTTCAAAGTTTGAGAAAAATGCAAAACAGATGACATGGAGTGTTGTACAGTGTCAGTATTGCTTATGTTAAGCCTATGTATTTTGCCTCTTAACTTTTGAGTTTGAAATTGGTAAGTGATATCAATATTTTTGAAAATACATGCTACCGAAAGAAAGCCCCCCGGGCATATAAAGTTCTCAAATGTCCTTGAAATAAAGGGTACATAAATATTACAGTTCTAATCATTTTGAACAATTGTGGACAGAGTGGATGTATGGATGGACCTCAACTCACACTCTACACTCCCAGCGATCTACAGCTTAAATGCAGTTTCCAATGGTTTTAAAACAATTGGACTCCCAACCTGTGATGTAACAGATATCTAATTTCAGAATTTTTCAGATTTTAGAAAAGAATCCCCCATAGCCATGCCACTGGATGCTATACTATTCAGTGCTTCACATGCAGAGAGATTTTTTGACATATACTGCATTCCAAATGACAGGATTTCACTTTTTTCTGGTTTAAGAGCTCACTAGTAGTGGCACGAATAGGTAATATTCATATACTGGCAACAGAAATATAATTACATTATTATACATGTTATATTATGCAATTATTTCATTTTCTGCAAGAAATCTCTTGGTCATACTTGCATGAATAAAACTGTAGTAGCCATCCTTTTGGTGGGTCAAAAGCTTTCAGTGTATGTTTTTTTTCTACATTGTTTCATGTGCATGCACACAAAAATTATTTAAAAAAGTGTAACACTTTTTTAAATTAACAGTTGTTGCTAATCCTCAATACTAATGTCATCACGTTCATATCGCACTTGTAATACGACCTAACAGGCATGAAGTACAGAAAGAAAAAACTATCACCCCTCCCCTTAAAAAGTGTTGCATTCAAATTAAACATCAGTTTCTATGCTGGCTACCTTTAGATTATTTGGTAATCAAAGCCATGAGAAACAATACACAAGCAGTGGTTGTTTTGCAGGAGTAATTCCACTTTATTCAGATATCTAATGTGAAGTAAAGACGGTACAAAAACTTCATGTATTAATATTCACATTACATATATATTCACAGTATGGCACCAGCATGTTGATATTCTGAGTGGCATATATATTGCACGAGCAAATTTTTAATTTAGTATGACAAAATTTGGCACATTCCATAGTAATGAAAAGGTAAAATGGTGTTAATTTAGAACTCATTAAAGAATACCATATACAAGGAAATTTGATTGTTCTTCATATGTAACATAAAATAGTACCTGATCACAAAAGGTTATCCATCTTTCACACAATATCAACTCTCTAAAACGTTTCCCCACCTGCATACCTAAAGTTTATACAATGATCAAAGCCAATTCTTCCACATCCAGCCGTTACTGCTTAACTAAAAGTGCCATGCCGATTTTCAGTTGCTATATGCACCTGTGGCGGTCAACACATTGACTGTTAACCGAGCTGGGATTGTCCATTCAGTGACGAGAACTCACAGATGTGGGCAAATAATATTGATGATAGCAACATTCATTTGAAAATGTACAAAAGTACAAAATCACAGAAATAACAAGGTGAGCCCCCCCCCCCCCTTCATCTCCATCATATAAGAAACAAGGTAAGTCAAATATGAGTTATTTCCATAATTAGGAGTGGCACATAGATATGTCACCTCAGCTTTGGAGGAATTATTTGCCGACAAGTCACAAGAAAACTTGTCGCAATATACAGGATTTTTTTTATTATTATTATATCACTCACACATAACACTTTTCCTAGCAAAAGCTTCATTAGTTGTGAAATATCACTTTCAAAGTACTAGCCTGAAAACATGTGAAAAAAAACCATTGGCAGTCAGAAAAAGAAAGCACAATGATATACAAAATGTATCTTTTTAAGAGACATCAGAAGACATGGTGGAAAATTCCTTAAAGGGAAAAAAGTATACAACAACATGGCATACCAAGAAAACAGCTTTAATTATTAATAAACATCTGCAAAAGCTTTATCTTCTCAAAACATTATACTTGTGATGAGTAACAGCATAAGCATCACTTGAATTTTGGAAAGGTTGGGTGAAAAAATTATTCTTGAGTAACAACTAACTGAATACCTATCCGTGAGAAACTTATTTCTAGAAAAGAAGGCTCCTGTCCTTCCTTATTTTGAACGATCTATCTTTCTATGTTTAAAAACATTCGTTTTAAAAACATGATTGCTTTCTATAAAACAAATGTCTTATTTTCCTTTAAGGTATTGATGTCTCTGCCAAGACTAAAGTGTGAATCATTTTAGCAGTGTTATTTTCATAGGTGGGTAGATGTAAGTTGTACTTGCATGGCATTGTCTGCAAAGTACTACCTGCAATGTTGTCACACTGGAGGTGCTAGCAGTGTTAACTGATTCAATGTCATATGATTTGTTTTTGTGACTCTCAGTGAATCATGCACCACACTTCTGTCATGTTGCTTACAAAAGGAATGGCTCAGACAAGTAAGACCTGCAAAACAATACCCTCCCATGAGAACATTGCTTTTACTGGTCTTGCATTCTAAAATTAAGTAAAGTCACACAAACGAACTCAAAATTGTCAAAGTCAGGTCACTGTTAACATGTCACTACGATGCAAGTAAAACAACAGAGAACGAATGCAAAAGATATTGGATGAAAATGTCTGGTTTTGTGATAACCAAAGAAACTCCTAATCTTTACAGAGGTCATTCAAAGATGTCAGCGTCCTGCTGCTTTGATGGCCAGTCTTCATTGCAGAACAACTGCAACTAAGGTTGTGTCATGCACACATATTGACAATACGCCTTTGGCACATGAGCAGTCACAGCAAGTATACAAAATTGGGACTCAATGACATCAAATGAATAACCTCTACAGGGAGTGTGACATGATACTACGATGAGCAGGTACGTACATTTGAAAACAGAAAAGGAGAACTGAAACTCATTGCAACCATGAGCCTGTTGTATCCTAGCAGAGGTTCTTCCTAGAAGTTTATATGAGGATAATACTAACTGAGCAAAGGCAGTCTTCAATCTGTTTAGTTTTGAAAATTATTTCCCTGAGTGAAAAGCTATGCATCATCATCTCTTCACAAATAACCATGCTTGTTGATGTCTGCATCTCTTGAAGTCTGGATGAGTCTGGATGACAGTTAGTCTTTGGATGAGGAAAGGGGTCTGGGTGAGGTTGGAGCTCTGGGAGTGGGCTTAGATGAGGTTGCTGAGGAAGTACAAGTTGTGAGAGGACTAAGGAATATGTCATCTAAGAAAGACAAGCTACTGGGGACGCAAGATTCTTGATCCAGACTAGAGTTGGATCTCAAAGTTGACCTTGTCAACTGCAAAGTTTCTCCTGAATTTTGTTTGTCAAAGGGGCCGTCAAAGTCATTCAGAGAAGATTCTTTTGAACGTGGAGGATTGCTTAGACTATTGCACAAATTTCCTTTGTTTAAAATTAAAACTTCTTTCCATGGGTTGCCACCAGTTTTACTACTATTGACAACATCTGAAACACTGGATTCAGAATAGGCAACCTCTTGACCGGCTGAGGTGCAAGCATCCGAAGTTCCTACTGAAACTGACACATCTCTGACAAAGTACTCTTTCAATTCTTCAAATTCATCAAATTCGTCCACTGGCATTTTCTGTGGTCTTTTCACAGTTTTTGCTGTTGTCCTTGATCCATCACAACCTTTTGTACGACCTCCATCATCACTGCTGCTTCTGAATGTCAAACCCTCTAGTCTCTCTCTTTCCCTGGGTTCACAGCGCTTCTCTTTCTTCGATTGCAGAGAACACCTTTCCTCTTCAGAGGTTTGGCATTCATGTGACTCAATGGTGGCTTTGATACACTTTCTGTTGCCCGTTCTTTGTACCTCTCTCTCGGATGTGATGTAGGATGCTACATTCAGGGAGGGGTACTTCAGCTTGTAGTACCTGAGCAATAGGTCAGTGTGGAAGGCCTTGTCTCTTCTCAGGATGGCAGAGGCTAAATCATCAACGGATTTGTACTCTAGAACCTTTGCCATGTCTTTGAGCTGTTCTCTGCAAACAATGATGAATACAGAAATGTAAATACTACTATTATTCAAATTAAATATTCAAAGGAGACACAATAACTGTTAACAAAATACGAGACATGTGCTCTGTTGACCTGATGTTGTAATGGAACCAACAGAAGGCTTGTTATAGTCACTGGACTTATGCAGGACACACATGTTGCAACAAATCACTCAATGACACACAATTTGGCAATATTATATGAGAACATTTATCCAGGTATTTCGGGAAGGGACACAATCGTAACCCGATCAATCAATAGCAATTTTGTACTGATGCTACATATCGATATAGGATTAACCAAACCACATCAAACAGCACAATAACCAGCACTTACAGGGAACGTTAGTTACCACAAACTATTTGCATGCAAGTAAAAACATATAACAATACACAACAGCATTGAAACAATGAATCAAGTCTATTATATATCACAGGGGATGTGCCTCTTCATCTTTGAGTACCCAGTAATTTTAATGTCTCCAATTTGCAACACATCTTCAAATCAGCTTTTCATGAAGAAGTATTCTGAGCTGAAAAAAAAAACAACCTAAAAACAGTACCAAGTATTTTTTGGTCTTCTTTGGATGAGCATCAGGTGAAATACGCAAGTCCTGTGTAATAACACCAGGTGGCGCCCAAGGTGGGCACATCCCTTAGAGCAGTCAACACTGCTTGAGATTGTTACAGCCACATACCTGCGAATTCCTAATGGTGTTTGGCCGACAAATATTGTCCTCTCCCCCAGACGGTAGGTACTACAATTTCCGACTTTTGTCTTCTTCACACAATGTTTGGTCTCCTCTTCTTTGGCTGGTTTCAAGGATGTAGTTTTGGATTCTGGTGATTTACTTGGTGAACTATGAACAGCCTTTAGTTGTTTCAGCTCCACGTCATCACTCTCTGAACCAGAGTTCTACTTGGAGGAAAGGAAAAAAGGCCCAGCCAAACATAATTACAAGAACAAAGAGTCCTCCTCACTAACCCAGAAATACAGAGAAGACATGCAGGAAATAAGCAAGTTTCAAGATATATGGATTAAAAACAACAACTGAGGTTAATAAAAATGTAGTAGACGATTTAGATCTGACCCTCGGCCTACAAGTCATTCACAAAGCCATACAACACACTACTATATGTACACAAAGTGAACTCATATCACCCATAGGTAGAGTAAACAATATTCCCCAAGCCATCGACAAAAGGTTAAGACACATAAAGCGCAGAAGTATTTCACTATGCAGCAGATGCTGTCCACAAAGCTCTGCCAATCAATGGATAATCCCCATCCCAGGTGACCATGACTCACAACCTAGACAGCCAAAAGAACCTACTGTACAACACTCTGCCAATCAACAGGTAACCCTTACTGTAGTCAACTGAAACAAGATTAGTTCGTCCGACAAGGCCTTAAATTCATCAAGAGATCAAACATGATGACGCCATCTGTCTGATGATCACTTACAATGTACCACTAGTCTCAACTTGTCCCAACTCAGATATGTACGTATGTCAAGTAAGAAGACAACATCTCGGGTGTTCCCTTTTCAATAGGTTCTCTGTCACATGACACTGAGGCATTAAAAATGAACACTGTCTGACAAAACTCGAGAAATAAGACAGATTCAAAATGGTTAATAGAAAAATGCAATTATAAAGAGACAAATTGCATACATTACAATAAAAACATTTGTCTTTGACCGGGATAAACCAAAAATACAAAACAAAAAAATTGCAGCGTGATTAGATCGTAAGTGACTTTGAGGCCTAGCTATTAAACCAGGCAGAGCTGAAAGTTGAATACAGCTGTCAGACACTCATAATGAAATGCTAGATGAGGCATAACTTCCATATAAACTGTCAAGTACACAACATTCAAATGAATAGAAATGAGAGAAAATGGTAAATATTTGTTTTTAGGTAGATGTAGTGACAGTCTGCTTAGCTAATAGGAATCTACTTCCATCATGGTACCAGCTTGTCTTTGTTTAATAACATATTATGTGTAATGCAGCATTTACAAGTGTACCAGTATATGGGAAACTTTTAAATCACTTCTCTGAAAGCACAGACTGACTTCAGGTAGACACTAACTGATCCAAGATCCAGTCAATTTGAATTTCCAGAAATGAAAGATTTAATTGCTGTTCAAACAACGTACAGGTAAGCCCACTGACTGCACTTTGGAAGCATATCACGGGAGTGTTTACAAAGCTGAAGAAAAGGCTGGTTGGATGAAATAAAAGTACAACAAAGGTGGGAGATATACAGGTATCATTCACTGACCTGATTAAACAATGCAGCAATGTTCTATTTTCAAGATCTTTTCCTGAGAAAGTAATTTATCATTGCTGCTTTTTCAAATGCTAGATCACTTAGATTCATTGTTACAGTCTAACCACACCCAGAGGTCTAAGACAAGTTCTCTAAATTAATAAAGAAGCATATCAGAATGTCTTACGCACATATGCATAATGGGACAAGAAAGCACATCAATCAAAATCTCGAGGTTCGCCACACCTGTGTCTTTGCGAGATACAAATCAAGGGACAGTGATGCCAAAATACAAGCGTTCATCATCTTCTCGACACTTTCACCAGTGTTTACAGATTTCCACCACACTATACCCCAACAAGTCAAGTCCACATTTATCATGTCTGTTTACTATGCTCCATTGTTTCCCTACAATTACATTTTGATAATTAACAACTACAAACCGAGGCTGTCACTGTAACACATCACCATACAAGAAGCCGATAGGATGACATCAGACTTGAGCCTATCAACTTGATCGGTATCTACTATCACTGACAGCTAAGACCCATTCAAATATATGAATAACGCTCATCATAGTAGCTCTGGTACAGTCTACAAAATTTTTTTCTTTCAGTACTTCCAGTCATGCTTTTGTTTTGTATTTACTAAGACCAAACTGAATGAGCACACCTTGCAGCATACTTTCCTAATCTTACAGGTGGGCTGAACAAAAGAATTCTATCAGACAGGACTACAGACTTGGTATAAATTGAGGAGTATTACCATCTTCCATGGGATTACGCTTCATGGGCAGGAGTAGGGTAATAGGTGTGAACAAAAGTCATATCCGAGCTGAAAGCATCATGAAGGCAAAACTGTAACACAGTGTATGTTGGGAATTTAATGCCATTTCTTGTAATCAACTCTGCATTTTCTCATGGAGGCACTAAAAAGTGGAATAAACAGGAAAACTACCATACCAATTAAGAAGTGTGCATCCCTATTTGCACTTCAAAACACACTTTACCTGTTCCAAAGTTGGGACTCGGCAAAAGGCTGGTTCTTGGCTATACTGGCTGTTCTCATAGACATCAGCTAAGGCAGTCTTTGAAACATGATCCTCCACTCGACTTGGACCAATCACCTTCATATTCGAATGAACGTATGTTACTCCACAGTCTCCTAGAGTGGTTTAAAGCAGAAATGAGATATAGTTTGTCAAAAGGCTGCTTGATATTGAAACAGTGACTACCAAAATTCAGAACCTCAAACTTTCCCAAGTTTCCCCACCTCCTATCCCTTACTCATCACTCAGATGAAGTGTAGTGGCATACAGTATATCTATTCCTTTCCACAGATTGCATTAGCCTGTGTGCTTTGGGAATCCTGAGACTTAATTTTTCACACAGAGATATGTGAAAACTTCAGGGCAGAGCCTCTCAAGGGACCCTACATTACCATGTTGTCAACTGAGAAGAATAGCCAATTTCATTAATATTATCCCGCATCTTTGCATTGGATGCATTATGCACAAAAATATACTCATCTTAAGACTTTGTTTTTCAACCTAAGATGGACTAAAAAAGCAGCGTTGTCCTGAATCCTGACCAAGGGTTTGCTCCTGGATTCACCAGGTGCCCCTGGGGGCCACTCACTACCCTTTAATTTTCCGCCACCCACAAAGTTTCTTCTACTCTCCATTTGCTCCACTGCCCCATTCAATTTTAAATCAGTGGTCACAGCTAAGAGTTGACCAGAAGTCACAATCCATGAATCAGTGGGCCAAAAATATGTTTCCGAAAATTTGCAGAACATTAACGAGTTAGCTGCATTATTTTAGAAGAAACTGAACTTTGCAATTGCTAACTTTTGCCTCACCAAACCTCATTAACCTGCACATTTGGGGGTAGAGCAGTCATGGTCCCAAGCAACATTTATTGAGGGCACAACAAGAGATAAAGGCAGCACCTGTGGGCAACGGGAAATCAATTTTAGGCTAGCTTTATTGGGCAATCTTTATCCAATAATTTTCTCGCACGCAACTGCACCAACAGATGGAGGCATCCATTCTCGTCCAGCAATTCTAGCTAGTGCATGGGAGATGACAAATACCACTTGAGTCTCTCTCCCCCAGAAATACCCCTTGCCTCAAAACAGTGCATGGCAGTGGAAATCTGGGGGGGTGGAAATGTGAGGGCTGAACCCCCATGAAAGAGTGGGGCTATAGGTATACCCCAAGGGTAAATGAAAGAGGATACATAATTCATTACGATTCTTGTACCATCTCAACCTATCTGATATTACTGGCCATTTATCACTTTTTTTTTCATTAATTCAATAATTCCAGATATGAGACCTCCATTTTAACGCTGGTCACAAGTTGCTTTAAATAACAGAGAAATAATGTTTCTGGCCATCTGGGAACTTGTAAAGCCAAAATCCTTCTTGTACACTCCACACCAACTGATGGTGAAACTTCACTCACATAGCACTGGATGTGCCCTTTACATATTGAACCCCCTTCCCAAAAGGCCATAGATCTGCCCCTGGATTCAGCAATAACTTAAACCAGCAATTGAAAGCATTGATCTTTGTCTAAATAAGAAATCTCATGCTGCATCAAACCAATTTTCACTATGAGAGTGGGCACTTTTACCAGGAGATGATACTCCAAACCATGAAACTGTGAGAAGTTGGCAAGTGTGGACATCTCCTACGACCTCAAGCTATAAAGGGCCTCAACTTCAGGCCTATGATGAAGGAGGGTCAGGCAAGAAAAAGAAAAGATTTGCCCCACAGAACATTTTGGTGTGAAAAATTATTTAAATTATATCACATATGTTGTTGGTGGGCCTGACCCAAACCCCTCCAGAAACTGGACGGGCAATATTCACATGATACTCAACAGATAGATAGATAAACAGGAACCATAGTGCAGTAGGCTTACTCTAGAGAATGGTGTCACTTCACGAAGATCATTGCAAGTCAATTATGCAATCACGAGACATTAGCAACGCCCTGGAGACAGGACATAGCAGATGCTGCAATAGAATACCATGATTAAATAAACTCACTGAATACTTTCATATCTGCATTTCCATCAGGTCGCTGGATGAAGTCAAGTTCTCTATCTTCTCCGACATCTTCTCCTTCATCTGCATCATCAACATCACTCATGTCACCATCATCCTCCTCACCATGAAAGGATCTTGTTTCCCTTTTGCCAGCTGACGATACCCCCATTTTCCATCTATCCCTGTATTTTCTGTTCCTTGCAGGATCATTTTCCTGGAGATCTGAATTCTCTATCACAGCCGATGAGACCTCCTTCAAATTACGACCTGTCTCCAGTCTACACGACTCATTCTTACTACCACATTCCTGCAGATCTTGTATGGAAGTCTTGGCCTTAGATACAACAATTCCTCCCTTCTTAAGGATTGCCTTGCCTTTTTTCATCTGGCAATTTCCATCCTCTCCACTAGAGCTGCTCTCAAGATTGCCAAAACGTCGCCGACTTCCATATTTTTTGTGATGCCGTCGTCGTACATTCTCGACCACATCACCGTCGATCTCCTGCGATGGCGATATATCACCTGATGAGTCATCACGTCCATGTTTTTTGTAATACCATCGCCGCACGTTTTCGATCACATCATCTTCAATCTCCTGTGATGGTGATATATGATCTGATGAGTCATCACAGAGTTGACTGGCCAGGCCATGGGTATCTCCATCTTCATCTTCAGTGCCACTCCAGACTTCACCTCTGACACTGAGATCATCCTCGTCATCCATTTTGTTTTCAACTCCAAACAATTCCTCCTGCAATGAAGGAAAGAGTAGATGGATCATTTTTCTGTGCTTTCACTCTTGGAATGCTACAATCGAGCAAAATTTAAAACATATCATATTTCGCTGAGAAATCTGAATGCCAATACTGTTCAGACAATTTTAAACATTTACAGTCAACAAAACCTGAAATAAGACTTCGAAGAGTTTTTGAATTATCCAGTAAAACATCAGTCTGATGTCAGAGATATCTACAGAAATACTTATGTATTGAACAGCCACCTCTGAAATTTCACCCAAAACTTAAAGGACTATTAAACAGGTCCTCATACTTTGTTAGGTCAAAAGCTACTGAAGCCAAAACTGGATTGAAAAGAGGCTTTGTACACATTTCTAATGGTGGTACCAAATGATTACATGATCATAACAATGATATGAAGACAGAGTTACAAAGAATATCAGTCTGAGGAAAAACTGCTTTGTGTATGTAAAAGATGAAACAAATGACCAGGTGCACAATGGTGTTTTGTGAAGCCACTCAACGCTTTTTAACACTTTCTTTTCATTGGATACAATTTCTTGTACATATAAGGAAATTTTAATTTGAAAATACCCTCACAAAATGAACAGGAGGTTTTACATGATATACTTCAAGCAATTTGCTAGTTATTTTGTCAGAGTAAACAAGAAAAGGGAAGTTTAATATGCAAAAGTGATGAAATATTCCTTTGCTATTAACTAACACTGAGTTTACTTCCATGATCTTAAATGTAGCATAAACAACAAACCTCGTCATGGTCTCCAGCTTTCACATTTAGAGGAATGTACTTGGCAGTTGTAATACCTCTCTCTGTTTTTAATTCCCTCTGTTGAAAGGAAAAAAACATATTTCATTTTAAAAATAGGATCAAAATGTTCATCATCAAAGAAGGAAACAGGCTTTGACAGATTTTTCCACAACATCCACATGCTAAAAGACACAGAATGTAAATTTTCTGCAAAAACTGCATTAACATTACAGGGTCTCCATCAGGTTTTTCCTCCCAGGTGTTGTAACACTTCATATGCACACTTTTATGCTGGGGGGGCCAGTTCAAGCATGGGGGTACCTGGCCTTCAGACAAAAACTTCAGCACTTGATAGTTTTATTGAAGTTGTGATACAGTACAATCATTCAATAGTACAAAGAAATTCGAGAAACATTCGAGGAAGTGTACAATGACATGATTTGAACCATTTGGGCAAATGCTTTACATGAATATTCAAATTATTTGTCTCGCATTCAGATATGACATTATTGGTGACTGAAAATCAACTACATTACCAGCAAGGCTGCCGAGATCACTGACTGTCAATCTTTTGACCAATCAGGGTCAGCGACATGCCCAACTGTGTTCTAATGTGCATTGGATGAAAATGCCCTGCACTTGGTCAATCAGCATCACAAACAGCTACTCGTACCTTCTTGAAAAAAAAAATAAAAAAAAACAGGCAAAAAAGGGGAGGAGCAAAGCGACCCGCGCATGGCAATAATTTGATCATGCTGGATAGAAAGGGTGTCTATATTACAAAAAAATAATTTATGACTCGTGGCAAGCACAGTCGGTAGCCCACAATTCAGCTTCTGCGACATACATAGGCAACATTAACATCCATAGCATTAAAGGTCATGTGACATGCAACTAAAAAGAGTTGTCTTCATTCAAAAGTTACAAAATGAAACCCTGAATGACAATTCATTGCAAGTGTTGATATCTATTACTGTTTGTGAGATATGTAATAGCTCTTAAATTTCGATAAAAATGCAAAGATGATGATGTGGACTGTTGCACAGTGTTCGATGGTATTTCTTTTATTAGGCCTACATACTTGTTCTAATTGCTTGCTTTTACATTTAAGCAAGTGATATCAATATTTTTAAAGGAGAAAATGTATGCTCCCAAAATAAAACACTGGAGGCAAAGAAAATTCCCAATTGTCTGTGAAATAAGCATGAAGTCAACAAAGGATAATATATACATACAGATATAACATATACATATACATACATAACACATATCATAGGAGTCCATCTCTGGACATCAGAATTTGCATACTTAGCCACTGTTTATTCATGACTCAGGTGTAAGACAGGAATCTGCATGTAAAATTGTCAATACTTGTTGGATTTTGATAGAATTTGTGGCTACTGTGGCTTTGCAAAAGAAGTTGTGTGTCCTACAAACTCACAGGCCTTGCTTTCTGTGCATCCTGTATTTACACCTATTTTGCCAGAGGTCTTGGGTTATCACAAACCCTGACGCCATATTATAAAAATCAGCTACAGTCACTTTTGAGCAAAGTTACCAATAGCTACTTAAATATTGTGAGTAGGCTAATCGAGTGAGACTGCTAGCTGGCTCTAGTCCAACTGGCTTATAGCAACTTCAACAAGTCTTCAATTTGCCATGCTGAGGAGCTGTAGATTGGTAAAAAATTCCAAATTCCAAATTGATGATTGATATCATATTGTTTCAAATTTGGTGTCTGGTGACTACTTTGAACCTGCACCAGAAACACTTTTTATTTATCAATTTAAACAAGAAAGCATGTGAAAACCCTAGCCAATGATTATATAATTAAATTTCAAAATGAAATGAAACAGTATTGATGAAACGTCAGTACCAGTGATACGAACAGCTTTCTAACGTACCTTTGCATTGATGAGTTGCACTTACATTGAAAGTGGATAGATAGATCCCCCTTAGTGAATAACACCTCTAATGGATGCCTGCTTTTCTCTGGAATTTTTAGACGAGGAAATCACTTATTCCTAAACTGGATGGTGCATGTGTACACCACACCCTTTATTTCCCATCCAGCATGTGTATGCATCTGTATATGAGATGCAGTATCTCAAGACCTGAGCGACATATTTGATTGAATCTCATTGCTATTTCATTCTAGGAGAATAGATCAGAGAGACTCAAGTTTATAGCTTGTACTGTTCAGGGACTGTCTTCAGTCTGTCTTCAGACTGCCTTCAACCTGTCTTCAGACTGTCCTCAGACTGTCTTCAGACTGTCTTCAGTCTGTCTCCAGACAATCATCAGTCTGGTCAGTGAACATTACAATGACGACAGATTCTTTGGAAATGCATCATCAGTACCAGAAGCCCTAAAGGAACTATGAAGTACTTCATTTACCAGTGACAATCTCATATGCACCTCTGAAGCAACCCCACGAGAGAATTTGTCACTGGACGTTGCAGAATTATCATACACAAAAGTGAAATCAGGTTATAATTTTAGTACAGTAATGAAAAGTACATGGGCATGAAAAACACATTTTGAAATGTGGAAAGAGTTAATCATCAAAAAAGTTGAAAATGAGCACAGTTTTTATCAAAACTATCAAATACTGTTCATTTTTCAAACATATTTCTGACTGTTTTGCCATTGCATCACGAACATCTACCATAGGCCAAACATGCAAATTTGCAGCATGTGTGGAAGAATCTGCAACATCCCTGCATGTTGGGAAAAAAATATTTACCCACTTATGCCTTTTTACATAAATTTTATGTTTATTTATGCCACTCTTTGTGAATTTTTTGGCAATCTTCTGTCATGTATGAAGCTGCTGTGGAAGTATGTTCTTGAGAACAACACCTGGTGAGAAACAGGATGTTCATTACCTGGTTCACGACGATGTCCTAGTGAGTAAACCAAAGATGGCCAGAAATGGCACTTCCCACATGTCCTAAGCTGCATGTACCCAGTTTTGAAATAGGGGTCTCATGTCTGAAATTTCTCCATGAGAAAACATCAGTCTACAACAAACGGTAACAATGTGGATTATTTAGCAACGTACAGGTGCATATTACCACATATTAAACTGCTTTGTCTCATTCAGAGGCCACATGGTAACTTTTAAAACAATCTTAATGTCAGTGGGTGCCAAAAATGTTAAGGTCACCTGCACAAACTATCTAGACAAAGTGCCAACGTAGGTTGGCACGGAGCATACAAGAAAATTTTTGGCAAATACCACAACCCCCATATGGCCAGGAATGGCAATTCAAAGGTGTCATGGGCTGCATGTACCCAGTCTTGGAATAGAGATCTCATGTCTGCAATTTCTTAATTATTGAACGAAATGTCATTCCATGAAAAATTGTAAAATTTGGATTGCTTTTATCAAGGATATTTTTAACTATTAAATTGCGTTCGCTCCGTCGGCAGCCCCACATTAAGATTTGCAGGAGGCAAAAAGTCTTCTGGCCATCATCAGTTGGTGTAGAATGCACCAGAAAATGTTTGACCAATAGCACAACCCTGATCACCAGAAATGGTATTTCCAAACACATTTTCACTGTTACTGCCTCACCCCATCCCCTTCAAATAAATGTAGCCTAAATTTGTTGCCAAGTAAATGTAGGGTCCAAACATGAGTTAGGGGCGCATGCCCTCCCCTATGCTCCTGACCCCACACATAGTGGTGACACTGAGCAGATCTGAAGAAAGCAAACTGACTGTATGCAATTACTTGGCCTTTAAGCATCATGCCAAACATAGAGTAGTAACTATGTTAAAGACATCAACTATGAATTTGCCTGATCAAGTTTCGATTAAACCACATGAATTTGAAAATCTGAGGATCAGAAAGTCCATACATGCTCATCAAGGACCCTGTCCCATGTTGATCAGTCCATGAAGGGCACCCAGCTCATGTTGATTATGGGGCAACATAATACAATACTACTATTTTTGCCTCTAGATAAGGGTGCTACTACTAAAATAGCACTGACTGACATTGACCAAGCCTCTGGGTGGAAAATTGATGGTGTGTAAATATATTTACTGCTATCATAGCACCTAGCATAACCCTTTTTGGAGCTAAATAACTAATAGGAACCATAGCTGGGCCATGCAGGAAACTGGGCCTTAGCCTGCTGACCGTATTTGGGATGGTCACCGGCCCCACCAATGCCCCTGCCACAGGCCCGAGCAGGTTGGGAACCACCGCCTCTCCCTCCTTGCCCCATTCCCAAAGTCGAAGGACCTCGGGAAGGAGCTCCGCACCCTTCTCTTTGTCAGGACCGCGACTTCCCATGCGAAGCCCCAGCAGTGGGACGCGGTGAGGGCTGGGCAGCTGCCAGGAGTGGTTGGAGGTCTGAACGATGCCGCAGCGGTCGCCTCGTGCCTCTTTACCTCCCAACTAGCCTGTCCAAAAACTGGCCTTTGAAGAGATCAGGCCCCACTACTGGCAGGTTCTCTAACTGCTCCTGCTCTCGGCGGATGACCATGCGAACGCGTCGAGGACATTGCCTCATTGCACCTGCACAGCCTTGAGCACCACTCTGGCAAACT
Source organism: Stichopus chloronotus (assembly GCA_021234535.1). Lineage (NCBI taxonomy): Eukaryota > Metazoa > Echinodermata > Holothuroidea > Aspidochirotida > Stichopodidae > Stichopus > Stichopus chloronotus. Next base: position 3,368,041 of record CM037839.1, on the reverse strand, counting down.
GGTCAAAGACAAGTCAGGGCAGGAGCCCCAGCAAGTAAACCAGTTTGCCAACATCAGCCCTGGAGAACTGGAATTCGTCCTCCAGAAGCTGAGTGTGGGCTCTCCTTAGGGCTTCCTCTACCAGAAGGAACACCAAAGAGAACTTCAAGCTGGCTCTGACAGCCAGGTTCGCTTCGTACCAGTACTCCCCAGCACACTTCCGGAGGGAATAACTAAACATCCTCGAGGCCAGCCCCTGTTCCAATCTCACTTTATTTCGGGTTTCGTCCGAAATAAACGCCATATTGATAGAGACCAATCATATCTCTGGTCCAAGTCAAGAGAATCGAAACTTGGACGCGTAGAGCCGGATCGGATAGGGCTCCTGGGCTTGTCGACACGGGAAGCCCTACCCCGATCCCGTCTCAAGAAGGGAACGAGATCCACCAGGGATAGCGAACCACTCCTGTGGGAGTCCTGAGAGTCCTCCATGGTTCTGGCGGGAGCCGAAGCTCCCGGACTTGGACCCACGGAAGGACTCTCTCCACCACCTTGGTTTCCAACAGGATCCATGCTCCAAGGAGCCGAATCCTGGGGAGTCGGTTCCTCCCTTAAGCCAGTTCTTCCCTGCAACTCCCTTAAGGGGATTGCACAACAGTTAATTCTAGGCTAGTGGAGTTAATTTGCAGCGGCTCGACAGGATGACCAGCCAAGACACGCTGCATGGAACGAAAAATTCAAATACCTCGAAGAAGCAAGAGTAAAATTTGGTAGAATTGCCAAAGCTAGAAAGGATATAATCACTGGCAACAAAAAAAGTAAGAATACTTATGGTTTTCGAGCCAGCCGCCTTTGCAAGAGGCAAAAAACAGCGGAGCTTTACCAAATAGCATCAGAGGCACTCGAGCAAAAGGCAGACGAGGGCGGGCTAGGCCTTAGAGGGCACTGTGCTAGAATTGGTTTCGAGGAGGATTTGAGCATAGGGTCAAATGTATGCATTAGTGAGGCAAGGGGTAAGTATATGTCTACGATGTCAATGGGTATCACTCACCACTGTGTGAGCCAAATGATAAGTAATTAAGTGACGATATATGCAGGCCTAAATGACAATATGCAACATCCTACGTTATTCTTTAAAGCCCCAAATCTCAAAACCTGATGAACCCGAAAGCACCTTCAAAGTTGAACCAATTTCCAAAAGTCTGTAAGATTACAGGACCCTTGTAGTGTCATCTGCACCACTGCCTGACAGCTGAACCTCGCAAAATGCTAAACGGCGACATCATGAACCTTTCAATGACAGCGTCGAATCACAACCCAAACTGACAGGGGAAAAAAGTGAATTTTCAACTTTGTTTGAAATCCCCACAAACTTTTAACAAGCAATCTGGAGATTAAATCAGAGCATTTGAGCTGGATACCTCCTACATCAGACTCATAAAAATGTGGGGTTATGAAAATGTGTTTTCAAGTCTCTGTAAAGGCATGACTTCTGTTAGCATGTGGACTACTTGGTAAAATTGCAAACCTGCACTTGGAAGCTAACATAATGACTTTAAAGATCAACTTGAGACATTTTTTTTCCTGAGATATCATCTTTACATGATGTCAGTCACATTCTGTGATCTCTGTTGACAATTTTAACCCTTTGATCATCTTCAAACAAACGATAGAGCTACCATTAAAGGCGCAACACATACCAAAATGCAATTCAACCAAAGTAAATGTGCTGACTATTGTATATGCCACTCCACAGACAAACAACTACTCTTAACTAAAAATGAGCAAAAATCCATCTTAATTGACGCAAATCATCATGCAGCAAATGACAAAACAATATCTTAATGAGACAAAAGTGCACCATATTGGTTTAAGAGTGCTACAATGCACTTTTTTAGATAGGATGCACACACAGCGAACGAAACCTTGTACCAGTACTTATGTTATCGAGGTTGTTGATTATGTTTACGTTAAACCAAGATAGAGCAACTTGAGGAACAGTTGACCGTACTATTGAGAGCCTTTGGTTCATGTGACCTATGTGGCTATGAGCAAATCTGCTGCTTTTAAGAGTGAACTGAGTGCAGAAGTCAGAAATGAAAAACTGGTATGATACAGTTCACATCTATTTCTGTAATAAAGTGAAACTTCACCTTTCAATACGCAAGACTGAAAGGGATAGATCAAAGTGACTGCTAAAAAAAGCAGAGCAGCAAAATTACAATGGGCTGCCATGAAAATCAACAAATACTCAATGACAAACAGATAACACCTGACAAACTCAGCGACTCAAAGGCTTGATAAGGAATGCATCTGGTGTATAAATTGTACAAATAGTGGATCTCTTGTTCATACATAAATGTTAAGAATCCTACCTCTTATTGGTCCATTTCGGTCAGGTGACCTCACATTATGTTACGGATAAAACACAAATGATTAAAGAGTTAAGTCACTTGTGGATGAATACAATAAAATTCAGATCAATGGTGTTTTGTCATCTGCTATCTTGGACAAAACGGTGGTGCTTTGTCTATCACGCACTAACATTCTTGACATGTTGTTAATCTTGTTTACCTTTTCTCAGGGTTCATTTTCAGTAAATGTGTGATTATTCACAAACCCAACTTTTCTTTTTGTTTTCTTCTTATTAATCAAAATCTTGTGTTGTATGTATGAGCAAGGTTAATCAACCTTGAACCTGTGCATACACAGTAGGGTAATGCAGTCTCAGGGGTTAATGCTATCGCCGGATGCATGAGGGTGCAGGCCTTGCATTTACCCGATTGTGCATTATCCTTTACTAAATGCACGGTCCAGTGTTATAAGTGACCTTTCATTCACACACAGCTAAAAGAATATATTTTGATGAAGATATTAGAACTTGAAAGTGAAAAGGTAAGTACACAGTACAACCATCAGGAGAAGCAACTGTCATATGAGACACACTTGCATTAAATGAGCATAGGAATGTTATAAAACCAAAATAATTCCTGGGTAGGATGTTCTGAATTAACGCTTGCTTCAGGTCCATTTCATATCCTTCCAGGAATTATCGTAAAATTGAAAATGGCGGGAGGTATAATTCCACTTTTAATTTTCAAAGGTTCAAAGTATCAAACATCATTTCAGCTATGATGCATGCCTAAAAGGATTCTCAGCTCAAAAACTGAGTTGATGATTTTACATTCAAATGGAGTATTTCCAATTTTCCCAACACTCTGAATATTTACAAGGTTGGTGGAATCAAAACCAAGCAATCACTTGTACAACTTTTAAAAGCCTACGTTTGGAAACCATTATTCTCTAATGGATCAGTAATGACATAAAACCTATGTGAGGGAGTAATAGGAAAAACCTGAAACCAGAAGAAAAGCCTACCACTCCAACCTCCCCAAAAGTCAATATGACAGTAATTAATCCTTTTTTTTATCATCTGGTAACCAAGCAACTGTTAAAAACACTGTCAACCAAGTCATTAATTTTAAATGTCATGTGACATGCATCTAGAACAGAGCTAGCTTTATTCTAAAGCTGCAAAATGAAACCCTGAATGACCAGCCATTGGAAGTTTAATCATATCTATTAGCATTTTTGAGTTTTTTTACTTTTCAAATTCTGATGAAAATGCAAAACAGATGACATACAAGTGATGCACCGTGTTAGTTTTTATTTCGTTAAACTTACATATTATCTTTACACCATTACTGGGTTTCACATTGGTAAATGATATAAATAGTTTAGAAGAAAATATATGCTTCCAAAATAAATTCTCTGAGTGTGTAACATTTTCTATTGTCCTTGAAACAGAAGTTAAGTAAACAAAGGATATAATGAAATATATCATACAATCCATAACTTGACATCACAAGTTTGCACATTGAGCCAATGTTTATTCATGATGCAGGTGTGCGACAGGAATTAGCCTGTAAACTTGTCAATATTTGATGGATTTTGTGGCTATTTTCAACATTGCCTATGATTAATAATACTCTCTGTGATGAATGAATCCTCCTCACCTGTATCAAGTCTCTTGTTAGACAGGAGCCTTCGGTTCTCAATGAAAACAGGTTCTCCAGGCCAAATATCTCCCCCTTTTGCTCGTTTTCTCCTGCCACAGCAGTGAAGTATCTCTTGGCATTTTCAGTTGTCACAGCAACAGCAGATAATTGCTTAAAGTTGAAAAAGTTAGAAGAGGAAATGAGAATTCCTGTTGTCATCAACGTAGAGGAAAAATGATCATGAAAATCAAAAATTGTGTGAATCATTTACTGCGAATTTAATGTGGAGTTTGTTTAGAGGTTTCTTTCTCTCTTTACTTGCTTCTTAGTCTTTCTCTTTCTTTCTTTGTTTCTTCATTTATTTTTCTTTCTCTGTTTTTTTTTCTTTGCTTGTTTATGTGCTTGTTTCTTTGCTGGTTTGTTTTTGTGTTAATTTGTTTCTCTCCTTGCATTTTTCTTGTGTAATTTGTTATTTCTGTTTTGCTTTTATTTCCTTGTTTATTACTTTCTTCATTTCTTTGTATGTCGTTCATCATTCTCTACAGATTCATCCTCCTCCAGGGAAATGAAAGAGACTTGAACACAGACGATGATCTTATATAGACATCATAACATATCTTCAAAAATTATAACACTGAAGCAAAATAGATATTAAGATCAGAGAGAACAAACGAAACATAAAGTAAGGAATCTTTAAGGATGATAGAGAAAAAAGGCGACAATCCTGCAAGTGTAACAATGAAAACCACAGGTTGCATTTACAACTGACTCAAGATTTTTACCCTCTAAACAGCTTTATAACTTGACAGAATTGTTTCACTATTTCCAGTGAACAATTCCTCCATTTTTACTGTATTATGGTTTCTATAAACACAAGGTTCTAGGATATTTGTTTTTCTGGAGAAAGAGGAACACTCAAACCTCCAAAATTTTTACCTTCTAGCATGCATCCTCGTGAGAGTACATGCAAACTTGATCCCTGGTATCTACATGACAATATCTGTCATGCAACTGCCACTCACTGTGTACAATCCTTCCCACAACAAGAGGAGTAATGTTATGTTATGTCATGTTATGTTATATTACGTCATGTTATGTTATGGCTATGCTTGTATCATGATCATTCAAGGTATCCATTCAATTGGGAGATACTTCATGTAAGCCAACCTCAAACTCAGGTGAATAGACATCATGCAGGGAAATGAGTAGACTGAATGGCCTTTAAAGAAAGGGATTAGCAGGTGTCTATTCCAGTCAGTTTGAGGTTGGCTTACATGAAGTATACTGTATGCCATGTCTTTTAATCAGCTTGAAGATACAAATCTACAAATCTGGGTCAACTTCCACTTTCAAAACCTAATTGATTACCTTTCCCTATATTTTACAGCTTATCTTTGACAGATAAAGAGTTACCTAGCTTATTTCCTAAAGGACAGAAACTTCAAACACTCATGTGAGAGTAACAGGAGGGATTGGATAAGCTGTGCAGGAAGCTGGTACAAACATTATAAACGTCTCAGCTTATAGATATCATCAATAATTTCTTGTGTCACGAACGTATTTGAGCAAGTTTGATCACTGATTATATTTGGAGTGGTATTGACAATTTCAATGTCGAATGAAACCATCAAATTGTGTCTTTGAACATTCTTCCAAATCAATTTTGTGGAAGTTTGCACATGGAAATTCTTGTTGTCTGCTCTGTATTGATCATCATATCCCTTGAGCCCAGATACCTGGGGATTTCAATTCAACTATGCAGTTGATTGCATCATCAAAGTTACAGACAGAGGACCAGCTCAAAAAACTAGAACTTCTTCCATCTAGGATGGAAAAAACATTCAACAAGCCTTTGCACACATTAAAGTCACTGCAGACACAGATAGGCACATTGCTTTGAAGAAAATATGTTCACTTACAATGTCATGAAAATGTGTTCTAGAGATATTCTGACCTTTTGTGATAAAGAAGGTCAAATGCTTGTGATGGTGCTGACCACGCTCAATACACACACACATGATTGAATCAGAAGAAGCATTAGGGATCAACTTTTCACTCTCCTGATGACGGTGTCGAGAGCAAAATGGGGATGCCGTTTTCCATATGGGTGTAATGTCAGAACTTACTTTAAGTCTGAGATTTTCTGTCTGACATTTTGTCTTTTAATTTTCACAGACATTTTCAGAGACTTTTGCTTCTTCAAGCCCTTGTCTTAAACTTTTGTTGTACAGAGATGGTCATTCTACCCCACCATACGCAAAAGGTCGTACAAAGTTCAGTCTTCCAGTGTTTACCCCAGATTTATTTAACTTTTTCTTTACTTCCCTCAGACAGATTAGACCCATCCCACTGCTCCGGTCTGCATGGACTTAGTGACCCAACTCCTACAATATGACTACACAAAGCTGATGTGTGTTCCTTTTAAATCATGACATTCAAAGCAAATATGCTTTTCACCCACTCCACAAAAGCACACAAGTGAGGTACATCCAGAAGAGACCTAGTTTCATTCAGAAGTTGCAGGACTCTCAATGACAATCTATCGGAATTGCCACATATCTATCACCATTCTTGAGATATGGCTTTAATTTCAAAGTTTGATGAAAACAAAAAATTGATGATGCTTGTTCCACGGTGTTTTTGTTTCATTTTTTACGCCTATTGTCTCCTAATTATGTTATTGTTGAGGTTTTGCATTGATAGTTCATATCATTATTTTTAAAGAAGCCAGAATATATTTCTATCAGAAAACCCTCTGAGCATATAAATTTCTCAAGTGTCCTTGAAATAAAGATTAGGCAAACAGAGAATAACGTAAGGCACATCGTATGAGTCCCTCCCCTTACATCACAAAGTTACATATTGGCCTTATATTTGTTCATGATGCAAGTTCTGCAAAACAGAAATTTCTTTGGTAAAAATGGTCGCTTTTGACGTGGGTTTTGATGAAAATTCTCAATGTCTTTCACGATCAATTTGGTCGATACTCAAAAATGTGTTTCTCATGTCTCATGAACTTTGACTTTTGTTTTCATTTTGGATTTCCTTTTCAATATTTGGTGATATACAGCAGATAGTCTTCAAATGTGGGGAAAGGAGTATGTAACATCAGTATTTCTGCTCCACTTCCATTCTTAAAGCCAATTTGACAGAGAGGAACAACAATTGAAAGATGAATATCAGGTGCCATTTTCATCATTCACAAAGAGACTAAACATGAATAGCATATTGAATCACTCTTCAGACAATTCAGACTAAATTAAAAGAGCTATCTTGTAATATATTGGGGCTAATCAGTATCCAAAGGTTACATGGTAACAATACTTGATTACAACGTTGGATATATAATGTGGCCTCGTGGTTCAAATTTAGGTAAAATCCATTGAACTTACCTTCATCAGGATGTTTTTTGCAAATAAGGACATTGTCATACGACTTTTACCTCTGCAATAATCACCACAATATCACCACAAATATTTAATGTAACAGTATTTCCATCAGCAAGGTGTTTGTGGTTTGTATTTCACCACATGATGGATTGTGATGTATTTTGTATTTCACCACATGACGAGGAAGATGTGAATCTTTTGAAAATGTCTGTTCTGTGCATGCATTCCATGGGAAGATGTGAATCTGTTTGAGTCATTCAACATGCACTTAACATTTTTGTCTAATTTGCTCTTTTGTGGGTGTATTTGTCAGACAGTGACTGGTATGCTAGTTTAAAGCATGTTCAAATTCTGTATGGCAAAAGGTGCTCTCATGAAACCATATAACAAATCCAACAGAAATTTTAGCATAATGTAACTCGCAAACAGCTAAACATTGGGAAATAGTTTTCCCTGCATGTGATCAGGTTATCTAAAAAAATCAAGTGCTTGCATTAACTTCTGTTTTCCCCAAACATGTAGTTAGGTATCGCAGGAGCAAATTTTCAGTCTGTACGTGCATTATACATGTTTGTGACTGATACAGATATGCAGGGTGCAAAAGCAGCCACCAATGAATTGAGGCTAATTGCTCTCTACAGAGCTAAATTAATTTGCCTGATATATCGTCATTTAATTTCATTCCAGATTTATAGTTGGTCTGTTCAACGATGTTATGTTTGTTCAAGTATCTGCAGCCAAATTAACATACTGGATATTATTCAGAAACCGAGTGATTATTCCAGAAAACTAGGCCTGGTTACTTTGTAAACCTTGTAACCTTGATTTGCAAATGACATCACTGAACTCTATCCATAGAAATAGGTCACTGTAAACACTTACACACTGAACAAATGAAGCTGAACGATAAGGGGTGGCATCTTTACTTTAGGCAAAACATCTCTGCCTTCAACATTTGAGTTCAACATTTCCCATATATAATGCACGTACAAACTGAAAATTTGTTCCTGCGATACCTAACTACATGTTTGGGGAAAACAGAAGTGAATGCAAGCGCTTGATTTTTTTAGATAACCTGACAACATGCAGGGAAAACTATTTTCCCAATGTTTAGCGAGTTACATTATGCTAAAATTTCTGTTGGATTTGTTATCTGGTTTCATGAGAACACCTTTTGCCATACAGAATTTGGGCTCACTAATTGTTCCATTATGTCATTCTTGCTTATCTATTTCTCAGAGTCTAACTGACAAGTCTTAAATATTAGATAGCTATGGATTACAGATACATGCCAATAATACCTGCTTGTAGACTTGTCTCAGGTACATATTCTCTTCTATACACCCCGTCGAGATCAGCCTGTAGACTCTGACGTCACGATGCTGGCCTATCCGGTAGGCTCTGTCTTGTGCCTGAATGTCGTACATGGGGTTCCAGTTGGGGTCAAAGATGATGACCACGTTAGCACCAGTCAAATTGAGGCCCATTCCTCCAGCTCTTCAAAATCACAGAAAGAAAATGAGAAAGATACACAGAAGTGTGAAATCAAGATGACAATCACAAAAAGTAACTGAATGCTTTAGTTTTGGATGGTAAAAAACTGCATTCTTTGAGGAAAGGGGTTAGGCAGTATGAGACTTTGATTTGTACAGTGCTTCAACTTCAAACACTGTTATGTACAACACCATAGTAGAGACAAGTACATTGTAACATAAAATTATTTTTATGAATGTTAAGTGTAGCATAGCACTTCATAAAAAAGATGGCACATCCTTTCAGGAGGGACTTTATTACATTGACACTGATGAAAGAGAAACATGTTCCACATTTGTCCACACTTCCTCCTGACTTAACCTTGAATATGCTTGATCAGCATTAAGAGACAATCGTTGCAAAAAATAGAAGCACAATCCAATGTGTTGCTTCAAATGTCAGCTACCTTGCAAACCTAGCAGAGAGTTTACACCACTGGCAAACTTACTTGGTAGATATCAGAAACAAAAAAACATCCAAATCTCTATTGAAACCACTGACTAACTTCTGCCTCTCGCTGGCTGGTGTCTTACCATCCATCCTGAAGTAGATGTAATCTGTAGTGCGGAGGTACATCTCTAAGATATCTAGAAGCTGGTGAAAAAAAAAAAGTGCACTCACATCAAAACATTTGTTAACAGTTAGCAATCTATAAGCTTACTTTAACAGGGTAACTAAGTTTCAAAAAGAACAAGGGCAATCCACAGAGTTGCACCTCATCCCTATCATTGTCCATAATCACTCAATATTCTACACATATCAATTATAGTCGATCAAGAGTTTGTGCAGACACTTGCACACAGCACTATACAATATACACAGTACATACACTTACTGCAGCTAGGTGCAGCACACTTGGCCATGGACATGTAAATAATGCACAAGTGTTGTGTGTCAAATTTGACCTTTTGACCTCTGAACTTGACCTTTGACCTTAAAACACATAAGAACACTATTTTTAGGTAAGATCTAGCATACTGGTCATATATTTGAAGATGCCATGCAAATAGCCATTTTAGATTACAAAATACAGCAAAAATAATATTTTCACTAATTTGACCTCTGACCTTAAATTTGGATGGGAGACACATCTTTAGACCATGGGTCACCTATCTACCAACTCTGATGATCATCAGCTTTGCAGTCAAGGAGGAGTTGTGCCACAAACTTTTCAGTGTCAAATTTGACTTTGACCTCAAAAGACATACAAACATGATTTTCAGATAAACTTTTGTATACAGGCCATATCTTTGAACGTCCCATGTTAATAGCCATTTCACATTAAGAAATACAGCAAATATAATATTTTCACTAATTTGACCTCTGACTTCTGACCATGGACCTCTGACCATAATGCAATTGAATATACAGATCCAAATGCTTGAAACAATTATGCTTGATGATCCAAAGTAATCACAAAACAAACAATTGTCACTTACAGGTGTCTTTACCTTTAATATATGTGAGGAAAACAAACATTCTGAACTTTGCAAAGGCTTTCAAACAGGCATGGGTAGGTAAAAGTAGCAACCAGAGACCATTGAAACTTTGAAATACTGATGAAAATATAACTAAGGCAAGTCAAGCAAGTGGTTGCAATGAAGACTTTATACGGTAGTCTTTATCCAAATCAGCCACGCATTTGCATCCCACAAGACAATGAGCACTCAATCCGTAACATAATATCATGCATGTTAACAAGTTTTGAGACATGAATCCCCTAACCTTTCCTCATTTCTGCGACCCTAACCTTAGCTTGTGACAAGCTATGTGGTATGATATACGTGTATCCAGACACCAACGTGAAACCTTACGTATCAAAATGTGAGTGAATTTGGTGCACTAAGTGAGAACAGAACAACAGTTGGCAAGCTAGTCTGGCAGTTGAAACACAGTTGCCTTAAGTGTGTATCTCACCGTAAGGGACACATTCAGAATTTAACCTGCATTTCTGCCAATTATGGGACTTTCTGGTAACAATATAAACTACCAAGCCACTTTTTGTTTATGATATTTCCACTATGTATGTTCATGGTTAACATAAAGGAATAGTTGCTACTGTACATCACAGTTTGTAAATTCTTTCACATAACTTGTTATAATAATCCTGTTATAATTTCGTCTACAACCTCCAATTTCAAATACTAGCAAGCTGCTTCTTGGTCTTTCAGCCAAATCTGTTTTCCACTAACCTTTGTGTAATATGAGAACAACAGTACTTTGCTGCCCTCCTTTTTGAAGACATCCAATAATCGTTCCAGTACCAACATCTTGCCACAGTAATGAGGGTCAGACAACGTGGTGAATCTTGCTTCTTGGGGCAACCTGACAAACTGAGCATGACCGGCAAAGGCTAACCTGAAGATCTTCTCAGACAGCTGTTTCTGCAGAGAGGGCATCCCTGGAGACGGTATCAGCAGGGCAGCATGATTCGCTGCTTTGATTAAGGCACTCATAAGGCTAAATGTTACGGCCTTCACAGACAAACCGTCCGACGTTCTCTGAAAATGATCAAACGCAATGTAAATCCTTCAACCACCAAGAAAGATTCTAGATTCCTGTATTCGTCTAGAAGGGTCCCTCTAGTAGTAGACATTCAGTAGACATTTTGAGACAAGAGAGGCACACATAAGTGAGACATTTTGGGGTGCACAGGAAAAAAAGTGATGCAAGTTATCATAATAGTTCATGCTATGATACCTCCATTGAAAAGATCCTAAGATCCAAAAGATTACTATGTAGACATCAAAAGCAAGATCCATGACAATCTCTCCAAAATAATTCTGACACTTCATTCCATTGAAAAATACATCTTATACAGGAAAGGTAAAACTATCCTTAGTTTCTATAGTGAAACACAATAATAATGTACAATACAAAGGGGGCACCATGCTGGAATAATAATATTTACTATTGGCATTCAAGGGCAGTTATTTTGTGATGCTACACAAACACACGTGTGGAGGAATAGAACAATTTCACTTCAGTAGGCCACCAGCTGAACAAGTTGAGACCACATTTGACATTTTTTTTTTTCACAAGGTGACTGTAAATGGGATAAACTACAAAATGCTCTTGTAAAAAAAAAAACCTTACTGTGACCTAGTGAGGAATTAAACATGAATGTCCCAGTTTTCAAGTTTCATTGCTTCAGATTGCCATCAATTTTATCCACTTGGTTACAGTACCAGAATGAATCAGGCTAATGGCTAAGAGTAAATTAAATATGCTTTCAAATGGAGAGCAAAGCAACAGAAAGTGCCCCAAATGTTTTCTGAATACCTCAGGGTCATCGAAAACCACAGTCAAATACTCACAGTATCGCAAAGTGCAGGAGCAAAACAACTATGAAGTGATTTGTTAGCACCATGCTTGGCATAATGTTGTCCCATTTAATTTACCCAAAACGCAAACGGCAAGCAGGTTTCATGCGAGCATGTGCACATGCGCCTCCTGCGTCCAAAAGAAGTAAAGCGAAACATTCCGTTAGTTCCCTCATAGTTGCGGGTGAAAACCAAAACAACTGAGCCTCCAAATGGTCCAAATGCCACTGCTTCAAATGTTTTGGTGTGAAGCCACATCAATGGGGATGGCTAATTAAGATTTTGTGTGAGTACTGAAATTTAAGTTCATTTTGGAACTGATTGAAGTGTTCACTCAAAGCCACAAAAAGCACATTGAACAGTCATGGGGCATGAGGCCTATTATGACCTCTAAGTATTTAGTGATGTTATTAGTGTCTTTCCGTAGCTACTGCTGGCTTGTGGCAGTGCCTCATAGTTTTAAAAAGATCAGGTACCCTACCTAGTAATATGACATGTGACAAAGTGTCAGTTCCTAGTACAAGAGCATAATACAGGCACTTTACAGGAGCAGCCACCGCAACTTCTAGCTTCCATCTAGGGAACAACTTACAATACAGACTATTAGATTGTATCCTTGTTGCAGGTATCTAACTTTTCTTGCACCTTTTTTTTTTTTGTTTGCACCTTTTTTTTTGCAAACAACAAAGGGGATATTAAAGCAGGATGTGCTGTTAGAAGGAAACAAATAGCCTTCATCATTTATTCTCCATCATTCTCTTCCATTCGATAGCAATCTGGAAAATACCATCTATGATATGTTTCTTTCTGGAGAAATTCCATTCATTAGATTGTTAATTACGGCAGAAAGAAGAGTGATTCTTTTTTTTTCGGCTAAAAAGTTAGCGGAACCAGGCCCTGTAGAAAATATGCGGCACTTCCACATGAAGACCCCACTAGGAAAACGTATTGTTTCAGGAAATTAAGCTTTATTTTGACATAGAAACCACTGCACGGTAGTTTGTACAGCTTTTTACAACTATGCAAAATATAGCCAGTCTTTTGGTGCACTTTTGACGAGTGCAGGAATAACAGCCCATAATTCCAGTGTTAGAGATGTGCCTTTGATTTCAACAATATTTGAAGGAAAATCTAGAATACACCCAATCCTAATTTCTCACTAGTGTGAAATTTTAAGGTAAAATATTGCTCTAATTTCAAACGAGAACAGAGACTTTGTGAAATAATTTGCCAATGTTACATGGCATTCTTGTTAACCCTGAGGCAATTGCAAATCTTTTGGCTAGAAAAGTCCCTAATTTAAACATCTTGAGTTGGAGACAAGATATTGGTATATGGTTTGAAATGCATATGGTGAAAGATTATTCTTTTTCATTTAAGCACCCCTTCACGTTTCAATGGAATGTTCCTTTAAACATTGTGAGCACCCAAAAGAGTTACAAAAATTTTGTCTTCTCACCTTGTAATGACACTTTCCTTTCTTCAAACCACTGCCACAATCACAAGGGTCATGTTGCATTAAAACCACTTTCATTTCTTCAGAGTTCAAGAGAGCTCTCGAAATACTGATCTGAAGGTCTGTTAGTTTGCAAAAGACGACTTTTTCATCTGCGAGAGGAGGATCAATTTAATAATAAAATTTCATAAATGACACTTACATGACAGTGATATTTAAAAAATAAATCAAACTAAGAAAAGAGCCAATATGATCACATTCTGAAACATAGAAGACGGAACGTTCACACCACTTCCAACTATTTATTTGTCCACATGATCACATGACATTCAGGACAATGCTAGATCTTAAACCAAGGGCATAACAGAAACCTGTTTTAATACCAACGGCACATACAACAAAGACATTCATCTATATTGTCATAGCTTCATGATCAATCATTTAACCCTTTCCTTCGTTTCCCTACGTACCTTTGGCAGGGAGCTGATCCGCAATGATAGATTTGGTTCTTCGTAACAGCCACGTTTTTCTCAACTTGCTGAATTCCAGGGCAGCTGTGAGATAAGGCAGGAAGAAGAAATAACTTCTACCGGCATTGGGAGGAAAATTCAAACTGTGAATGACGACTGACATACAGTAACCATCATGATATGAATGTGGAAATAAACAGAGTGCAGCACTTCCTCAATACTACTACATGAAGACAATCAAAGACACGATTAGTTGCTTCTAAGGACTTGTCTACACAATTGAAACATCCAAAACTATTGTAAATGATAGTGACACTGAGTAAATATTCAAAACATCAACATGAATAAATAGCAGGAAAGAACAACTTTTTAGTCACAAGGGGCACCTTGGATGTTTGGTGGTAATCTGTCACATGTTCTAATAATCAGGACCGCTGTGACTACCACGATCACCTAGAACATTACTAATACTGTCAACAGCCACACACAGTTCCATTGATATCATCATTATCATCATCACAACACAGTCATCACGTCACATCAACCACTGCCACAATGGTCACATCATAACCACTGACACGAACATACACTGACACAATCAACTAACACTACCATCATCGCCACAAGATCAGTAGCATCACCACAACCATCCACATCACTCCCATCGCATTACAAACACCATCATTACATCATCACTGCCACCACCACATCACCAATATCACTACATCCTCACCACTACCATTACATCACACCTATCATTATATCATCACAACTACCATCACATCACCGACAAACATTATCACTATCATTACATCATCCCTACCGCCATCATATCGACACCACTGCCAAACACTGATCACATTCCCCACCATCAATCACCCCTAATACCTCGTATCAGCCTCTTACCCTTACGGCCTGCAGCCAACTCTCTCTTACTGGCATCGTATCTCTGGCCTTTAGCGATACCAATTTCGTACTTTGTTCTGAATGCCTTCCAACTTCCAAGACAACCGGGATTTGCCCTGTGAGGAGGCACACAAGAATTGTCTCGTGGATGCATCTTTACTTGCCTTTTTATTTTTCACCTATTACAGATTCAAAACATAATCCCACCGGGTCATCCAGTAGAAGTTCAAGGGCAAACAGGGCCTACACAATGCAACAACATGGTATACAAAAGAAAATAGATTTAACGATGTTAAACCATTGACTGTCGGCTCATCGATAACATTTTTAAAAGCTTCATCTCCTCAAAACATTACACATCAGATGAGTTACGAATGATGAATCATTTGCCTTTTTTGAAAGTTTGAGTAAACAAATTATCTGTGAGCAACAAGTGACTGACTTTCTATCTGTGAGAAAATTTATTTCTTGAAGAGAAGGCCACCATGTTTTTCCTTATTTTGAATAATCAATCATTCTGTATCCACAAACATTGGTTTTAAAAATACACTTTTTTTGGTCATGAAACTTTGTCTTATTTCCCACTTAAATTATGGTCAAAATATGAACACAAAACAGAAGTAACCAAAATGTATGCATGATCATATGTGTTGTGTCAGGAGACACCAAATATGAAAAAAAAACAAAAAAAGAAACTAAGAGGATTTTGACAAAGAGTACAAATAGGGGATGACATAAATAAGTCATTCCACAGACAGTTTCATATTCAACACAAACTACCAAGGGACATTCACACTAATAACAGTTTCACATTTCTGTGAATTTGACACACAAGTTGCATTCGCAGAGCAAAGCCATACGACAGGGTTGCAACAAGTTATACTTGCATCCGAATAATTTGTTCTAACCATTACATTGATCTCACTCTGGGAGTTATCTGCTCATAAGGATGGGGAAGTGTCCTTTCAAACTTGTTCCTACTTCACAGACAGACACTCACCAATCCAGAATACACCATAATTCTCCCATCTTGTTCTGTAAGGCAGTTCCGGTCAGACCGTACCGTCTCTTGGTGTTGATCTTCTTCAAAGCAACAGTTATCTGGGAGTTACTCTCCTGTCAAATTGCAAAAAAAAAACAAAGAGGATACTTTCAATGGTATGTATTGAGTCTTTAACCCGTACATAGTAAGTGTGCCAAAAGCTATCACGTACGCATGTACAAGCACTGGGCATTCCATTGTCACATAGTCATGGCCGCACATAGGATACGTGGTGCCATAGTAACATGTAAAGTAAAATGACACACTATGACTTCACAATTAACTCATTGCCAAAGAAAAGTTATACTTTTGGGGACTAGGGTACCTGGCTGATAATTGACAGTGGGTACCCAGAGCAAAATGTTAAGACCTTGTGCAAACACTGGTATGAACTACTTTTTGCTGGCATCTTTCACATGCATTATAATCTACAGACTATTTTCATGCAATTGAAAATTGTTTCTCCACTAAACAAACCAGATGGGGCTCAGAACACACAAGCGACACAGTAAACATTCCACATGTGCCACACTTTAAGGAAACTAAATAAAGATGATTAAGTCTTTCACCAAATATTAAGCTTCAAGGACATCACATAACATAAGGGCTTCTACCACTAGATGTAGAATATTCAGTACCTTGATTTTGTGTACTTCATCCACGATAATAGCCGTCCAACTGACCTCCAGTAAACTTTCCTGCATCAAATTTAAATGAAAAGAGGAATGAAATTATCGTGCAACCACAGAGAGGAGGCTGAGGGATACTTGTCAAGATGAATAATGTCAGATAGCGCTGTCATATTTCACTCTCTAAGCTGGATTGAAATGATACACTTGATAGGTGACTGCCTTCACAGTTCCCTTTAATGACTTTCTGTGGCCTTGTCTACTTGCTCAGCAAGGGTAATATAATAGCTGATTTATACACTGGACGTGTGATCTCCTTCACTGATCTGTTTTGATGAGCCGCTACAGCCTCATCCTCTCTCTTTGGCTGCTTCAAAATTGCTAGTGTTATTTCCACCTCTTTGATATTCATGCATACTTGAGAAGAGTCCTCAAACTCCTATTCATCCATTTCAGTCAGGTGACTGTGCATTATCCTACAGATGACACATGGTCGATTAAAAAGTGAAATCACCGGCAGATGAATACCAACAAAAACGTAGATTGACAGTGTTTTGCCATCTGCTAACTTACACAAAACAATGGCTATCAAGCATAAATATTGTTGGCACGTCAACCTTTCCTCGGTGTTTGTTTTCAGATGAAACCGCAGGTTGTTTACAGGTGCAAAATTCTTTTAGTTTACATCTTTCTTATCAAAATCTTGTTTTGTATACAAGGACAAGGTTGATCAACTGTGGAGCTGTGCATTAATTGTAGGACCTACAGTCAATACGCAGTCCAGAAATGATTACTCTTTCACTGTGTAATGTCATCCAGTTGCTCATTTCCATGCATGCATGATAGCATGACAGATTCAAATATTAGAGCTACTCTTCCCTATTACCATGGCAGGCCAAATATCATGATTGGTCTTCCACTGTGCATATAGTGCTTTTTAAAAAATTTGTTAATGTTTAATATATGTGTTGCAGGTGCTTCATGTAACTCATGTTCTGTCAGACTCTATAATATTAACAACATTTTACCCACCTCATTCAGACATAAACATGCAGTCTGTGAAGAAAACAATAGACACTGACCAAACAGGGAAAATTTTGGGGACTGTGTTCTCCAAACTCAGTAAAACAAACTGAGGGAGATTTTTGAAAGTGAGTGAGGGCCAACTTCCATGAGAAGTTTCAAACTTTGAGTGTTCTCTTTTGACAAAGGGATTTTGCTTTTGTAAATACCAGTTTCTTCTAACAATCTTTGCAGGAAGAATGTTTGTGTCACCTGAGAACATATGAGGTCTTCTCAAAACCATACATCCTCCTGTCATACAATTAAACATAAAATGTTCTCTGATCCCACCAAACCTCTCTCAGTTCCCTGTCACCCTCCATCCATTCATGTTACAAGAAGACTGCTATAACTAACAAAAGTCAAAACATAAATAAAGAGTAAATACCAGTTTGGTTCTGTAGGTTTCAAAGGTCGTAACCATGACATCGATACGACCTCTCGATGCCTTAGCTAAAGTTTCCTCCCTGTCCTTCCCATGGTACTTCCTAGGCAGCAGATCAAGACAAGAAGGGTTAAAAACTGTGATGAACGATTACAAATGATTACACCGTTCATTGATTACGATGAACGATGAACCTTATGATATCCAATGATTGCAAACAATACTCTTAGACATCTGCTGATGCAAAGGGAGCGGGGCCAATGAGGGTCATGGCTCAACCTAAAGGTGGGCCAAAAAGTTATTTATGGAATATATACCTAAGGCAGTGAAATTTTTCAGAGAAAAAGTAACTCAACAATTGTACACTTTTGTTACAGCAAATTGCATCTCAGGCATTCAGAAAGGGAAGGGGAAACCAATCCCTGGGGAAACCTTTCCCATATTACTGTACCAAAAGTTTTGCCCTTTCAAAACAAAGGACATGCTCTGCCTGTGCTCTTAGAAGTACTCCCACCTTAGTTGGCACAATGGATGTGTATTACTCATGCACCATCTCTGACTGCATTCGTGACACCAATCTCTGAGAAGTAAGAACTGTCACTGGGATTCGGACTCTATTGCACCCTGCACCCTATTATTGCACCCTATTAAAATTCACGTATGCCGACATAACTAAACTCAGTACCATTTGACAATACTTCTTTCCCTTGACAAATAAATATTCATACCTTTTAGAGTCAATCACCAAACGTGATGAAAAATTCCTAAATGTAGAGATCTGGAATCTCAGATAAAGACAAATTTGTAATAGTTCGCAGGTGTTACAGTTTGTACATTAAGAAACAGTGTACACCAACACCTGTTTGGAAGGTTGCTTCCACCTCTGCAACACAATCCAATATTTCCCCTTAAACAGTAGATATTACTGCAGCAAAAGAACAAAAACTTTTGTTCTTTTTAAAAAGTTTGCAACGTTGTGAATTTCAGCGGACACATTTCATGACAGCCGTACTTGGTAGTTGATGAATAGCTCAATTTTGTGATGAGTAGCTCAATTTTGCATCAGGTCAAACTGTTAATTTTACTACAATCCCAATAACAGGTATCCAGAGGATACTATTTAAGTTACTTTATGACAGTGATTTACCACTAATACCAAGTATTTGCATATTTTTCTTGTAGGTCATATATACTGTGTTCCTTCAATCAAACCCCACCCTCCCATGAGTGCCAATGCAACTCTTTCTATTGGTGCATCAAAACAAAGCAGTGGTCAGAAGTCAAAGAAAACAATTATCAGAAAAGCGTATCTGTTTGTAACTTTGACGTTTACTCTGCTAACAGTCTAGGCAGCGATGCAGTTTCCCTTGAATTTCCACAAAAAATGTGTCCTCCGTGTTTCCAAACAGTGGCATGAAACATGGTTTACTTTTGGTCCGTAACATACCATTGAGGAAGCGAAACGTCCATTACGCAAATCGTAAGTCACACATTTTTTTCAATAACTATGACTGTAAGTTGCTTACACCATCTAAGCAATGCCAGATTCTCATGTTAACATCCTACATAGGACAATGTTTTGTTAGTGCTACATAAGTGTATCTTATCATAAGTGTGCACCTGCATGATAATTACAAAATAATCTTGTGAAGAAAACAGATATTTTTAGCACGAAACTTTTTCTCAATGCTAAGCCCAAAACTTGTAATTATGACTACCATATCTATTAACCTTGTGTCTAAGATAAATTATCATTAGCCCTGACAATATGAGTACAACAGGCCTGGGCCTTTGTAACAAAAATATTAACACACCAGTTTATACTAACTATACATCCGCAATTAGCACCGGCCCTGAAATTATTTTGGAAAGCGTTCTGGCCACTAACTAAAAGGAATACAGTATTTAAAAACTGAGAGTCACAGAAATAAATGAAATGAAAAAAAATGCACCTCACCCAACAGAACAGTAAGTCCAAGTATCTAATTCTTCCAACCAGTTATACAAGACTGAATTTGGACACACAATTAAGAATACTTCTGCTGATGTGTTTCCAGATTTCTGATAAATTGAAAAGTAAAAACGAAAGGCTACAAGTGATAAATACAATGAGACAAGACAGTTGTTTGGGTTGTGACAAGTCTGATAAACAAGATATATTCCAGCAACGACAAAATCAAAACATTACTACCTGCTAAGTAACCGCCAACCTACAAAGGTTGGTTGGGTTGGCAAACACTATAGTTGGTGGAGATTTTTCTAAAGACCAGGCTGATAGAATAATAACATTCTAGCAATCCATTTTTCTGCTTTTATGGAGGGTTTTTTTGGGGGGGAAGGGCTTTTTGTTTTTCTCAGGTATTGTTGCATTTTTTCCACAGCTTCACATTACCATTTTAATCTGCTTCATCATCAAAATCCAAATTCCATAACGAGAATGACTCCCTCAACCATGAACTGACATCAATGGTTAACATATGTGGGTTATTTGATACAAAATGGTTACATGCACTTTTCTGTCAGAACTTACGTCTCTTAAAAACAGTGGCAAGCTTCTTTGGCAATCTTCCTGGTTTCCTTTCTTACGTAGGATGGCACAGATGAAGGAGAGCACCTTGAAACGTAAGATGCACAAGATACACAAACGCTATTACTTGGTTTACCGTGCTCTCACCAAAGTGGTATTAGGGTGAATTTGCCATTTCTGCATAGGACCCCCTCCTTTCGAATTTCCCCAAACTAATTGTACCATTAAACTGTCATATCAGGCTCACATCCCTAAACTTGTTTCAAAAAACAAGAGGATCTACTTCCTGCTACTAAAGACACAAAACCAACATAATAGAAGTCATATTAACACTACTAGTTGGTTTGCAGCTTTTTACTCAAAAGAAAATGTGAATGTTTTGTGCGCACTCATGTGTCTTCTCCCTTCTGTTCTTATCTCTATAGAGCAAGCCAATAATCACTAAAATCTCTCTTTTGTTAAACTTCCTCAACCAGCTCTTGTAACGAAGTTTACGTAAAAAGAGGATAGAAATCTTGTAAGAACTGAACATACTGTACTCTACTGTCCATTATTGAACATACTAATGAAGTAAACTCACACAATAACCAAACACAAGGCCACATTGCTAACAACAGGTAGGGTTAAGGGTTGTAGAAACATATACCTGTATTGTTTTCCCAAGTCCCATATCATCAGCTAAAATGGCACCATTCTCCTTCAAGAAATGTTTATACAGAAACTGTACTCCTTCTCTCTGGTATTCACGGAGGTAGCGATTCATTGTTGCTGGAATCTGCAGACAGTAAGGATGAAAATCTATCAAAATCCTGACCCAGTATCAGACAAAATGTTTGAGTGTGCAAGGATTTGGATATAACACAACTTTTGAAAGAGGGTCTCCACATCATTCACAAAAATCTCTTCATAAACAGATCACGGGAACTTGACCTGCTCCAACAGGCAGAAACCATGACAACAGCAAGAAGAAAATGACTGGAAGAACAATGAACTCTAGAACATGAAAGTATTTAAAGGTACCCTCTTTGAGAATGAGAGAAACTAACTGTAGAATAATAGCATGCATAACAATGACCAACTACATTATAAATATGACATCTATTGTTTGAGACTGCTGCAGTTGAAGGGACATTCTCATGCACTTTAGTTCGGGAACCAGTGACCATACATGACAACAATGAAAACAGAACCAGCGTACCCGTGAGAAGACACGATAGTGAGAATGTTGATGACATCACTGGGATTTTGATGACAGTGAATATCACTTGTCACATGACTATGCAAGTTGTTGAAATATTTGCTAAAAATTAGGTACTATATAATTTCGACCAATCTTTCTGTTACCTGAACACATTCTGTGCCTTCCTCAGACAAGACAAATGGTACTTTTGGTCCAGCATCTGTCTTTCCTGGAAAATACGGTTTCTCCAGCTCTTCGTCTGTAAATCCTTCGATTGGGAGACAAAGGCGAAATACGTGCATAATTCAAGAATCATCCCTCAAGTACACAGCAGCGAGACGATCTCTATGACAAGCACATCAACAACAACATACCAAAATCATGCTTGCCAAAAAAACCTTTCACATCTTTGCACATATACTTTGATAGAAGAAGTAGCAAAATACTTTAGAATACACATAAAAACTAGTGTCAAGAGCCGCCAACTTTCTTTTGTGTCACACTACTCATCTAGGTTGTCGTGTTAATACTACCATTAATCAATTACATATGTAATGTCATTGCTGTCACATGACAAGGGACAACAACAATATTGGCATGTGTGTATGCCAGTACTGCGTGTCACACTAAAGTCAGTAGTAGTTAATTAGGGAAGGCAATAACTAAAGATAAAAAAGAAAAAGGCAAGATAAATACTGTGCTTTCCTAGCGGGGGTGGATTTGGTGAGGTACATCTTTTATTAATGGAAATTGTGACAAAAAATTGAGTTGCGACTGTTTGCTAGAGTAGAGGCAACAGCTTGAAAACACTTTTCCTCTCCCATGCCAGCTTTGGTTAGATATTTGGTAAATAATTTAGGACAGTCACAGTAGTCACAGTTGAAAATTGCAAAACAAATTTTGAGCAAAATTGATCGACTTCCAAAGTGTAATCGTGATTACTAGTGAGTAATTCATTACGACTGTCAGCAGTGATGGGTCACATACTAGCAGTGGGAAATGTATTTTGCAATCTAAATTCACCATCGTCAGAAAATTGAAAAAGGATCGTGAATCTTGCAGAGGCCTTCAATGTTGAGGTACTAGTGGATGGAACCCAAGTGTGTTGAATTATCAACGCAAGTTAATGCCAGTTTAAGTACTGAACCAAATAAGGAACATCAACAGTGTAGTCTCAGTTACTGGCATTGTAATGTAGGTTTCCAGTTTTGTCCGCATATTAAGTGCTGCAACAAAAATTATCAGAAAAGAAATGGCATGTTCTGAAATAAGCGACTAACAAAGATTTCATTGTGACAAAAATTAGAAGAGATATATACCCTCTTTACTGACGAAAAGCATATCTCAATATTCCCATTTTGTTGACAGTTATGGATTTTTAAAACAAATTTTATGTTTCACAAAGGTGCAGAGCATTATGGAAATATGCAACTTATGAAACAGACCAACTCATTGAATATCCCTTGCACTTAACCTCAATAGGTGAAAAGATACATTAGGACAGATAAGAGTTAAGGCAATTATTTTCAAAACAATTTAAGCTTCATCTTTAACAAAACACGATCTTATTTTTCTCTTGTGTCTAATAACCAAGGTTACATAGTTACTTCAATTTTCAAAGAACAACAAAGGTTAACCACACAGTCACCACAAGTTTCATTTTGATAATCGCATCTAAACTGTTGTGGTCTTAGACTTATGTTGGTTTGTGCAGGTATGTGATCATGTTAAGTTTTATTTGTGCTCGGGAACATGTATTCTGGCTTCACGATGTAACTACAATTGGGTTTAGGCGCTGTTGTTATCGTTTGCTAACCTGTCCACTTTCTCCGTTGTTTAAACATGTGATGTCATGAAAAGATTCGTTAATGGGGCTGCATACCTAACTTGGTCTAGGCAATGTTTGTGTTTATATTGGTATTTATTATCAGCCTTGCAAAAACTTCTACCAGAAATACAGACAGATTTCTAAGTCTTGCAAACTTAAAGTCAGATACAGAAAATAATATTCTTTTCAAAGACATTTAAGAAAACACAATTGATGATCAATTTATCTGCAAATTTCCTACCTGGCAACACCATACATTTCATCACCTTTCCTTGAGGAACATCTCTTTTCACCATTTTTGATGATTCCCCTGAGCTGTCAAGTGATACAATAAAGAAATTTGAATGTATATATGATTTTGATATCCATTTTACATTATACAAGTTTATGGGAAACTGACATTGTAGAGAAAACTTTCTCGTAAAATAGCGAATGAGCATCAATGAAGAAAACAATCATGGCTACATGTAAGAACAATTGCTGGTTGCTGATAAAGATAAAATATCAATGGTCACAAATAAAAACTAAGGTTGGGATAGAAATACTTTTTGCCAGGCATATTTAGAAAGTGCAAGGGAGTATGGGTAATCTCCTCAAAAGAAAAAGAAAGACAACTTGAAACCTTGCTGATCTGCAGAAATTACCACTTAGAAATTTCCTTCATTTCATGAAATATCAGTTTTATATCATATCGAACTGTAGGCAATACCTCAAGAACACAGCATGTACAGAGTGTGTGTTTCATACATGTAATGTCATTGTCAGTGCTATAATGCTTGTCATAACTCCATGCTATTTGCTTTTATTATTAATATATGTTGGTTCCTTTGTTTAGCAAGGCATCGCTGCAGAGTATCTTAGATCCAAGATCTGGTGCATCATTGAAACCACAATGCATTCTTGAATTCTGGTTTATATAACAACAAGAATTCACATCCAAAGCTGAAGTGGATTCAGTTAGAATCAAGTCAATGCAGATGATATGATGACTTTTTAATCTCTTTAGAGAATATAGGCCTATCATCTAGCATGCTCCTGAATCACAGTCGCAATTGGATGGAAGTATGGCATGGATGTGCGTTCATGGATATTTGTCTGATTTATCTGGCAGGATTAGCCATCTTGCTTCACTCTACCTATCAACTTGTTCATTCGGTCTTTTGGCTGCTATTTTTGTGTCGCCTCCAACTGCGACGATCTGCTTCTTCGCCTTCCTGTTTCCATGGCTTCTGTCACCTCTCGGAGATGACGGAGATGACTGATGTGAAGAACTGTCTGAAGATTCAAAGCCCACAAGCATCTCTCTGTCCAGATCTGCATATTTATCCCTTTGTGGGAGAAAATGGATGAAAAGTTGGATCACTGACAAAAGGAAGATAAAGAGCATATGCAGATGGTCAGGTTTCACTAAATACAGTACTGCAAATCCCTCTGACTGGCTAGAAAGCATTACACAAAACTTCAACCCAAATGCACCTTTTACAGTCAGGTTTTATACCTTCAAAACAGTCACAATTGAAATATGCAATGCTGGACCAATATTCCCATTTGAACTTCTAGTGTAAGCCCTGAGCATTTTCACTGGGAAAAAAATGGTAGTAAGGAAGAAATGGTAGTAAGTTAAATTGACGATGACCATTTTGACCGCCATTTTAGCAACCATGCATCTTGGATGTAATTGTAAATGAATAACCAAGTGTCTTCAGAAAGTACAAAAGTAAGCTCTGTGATCCCAAGAACATATTCATTGACACTACAGTAATATCCTTTTCTAATCTTCTACAGAAACATGATTATACAGTACAGCCAATTACATGTTATTACAGCCATTTTTCACACTTTGGATATGTTTTTCTTTGGCATATTCTGCCTCTCTGGAGCAAAATTCAGCTTACTACCACTTTGTCCTAGTTAACTATTTTTTTTTTTGTTGCATTTGGCAAATGAATTACATTGCACATTGCATTTGCAAATGAAATCAGTGAATGCTTCGATGGTGGTTACACAGAAGTTCTGTAAATAGGTAGCTCAAAAGACAGTGGACTTTGAAAATCGGAATCCTACAACGGCCAAATGTTTTCACTATCCAGGGCTGCTAAAATCAGACATCCCAACACCGTGATAACGTTTTACCTTTCCAGACAGTTGGACTGTTATATATATTTCACCCTTGACATGATTTTGGGGAAAGAGGTACAAAAAGCAGCTGGTCCTAACAAATTCCACTGTACCGTAAACGGACTTCTTCTGGCAGGTACCTCAATGGACTGACAAATCCAGTTTGCTGTGATCTGTGTGATTCTGTGGCTTTGTTTCCTTGGGAAAAAAAGTAAAGCATTTGTTATCATGATAATGTGAATGGCACTACAAGCACTAACCATGAAATTTGTCTTAACCATTAGATCAACTCTACAGAGCTCTTGTAGCAGAAGACAAGTACAGTATGTGAGAGTATCAATCAGCCAAAATACCCAACCCCCAGAAAAAAGTACAAAAGTAGGGGTTTATCTACATCAAGTTGATTTTGTTGTTATCTACATCCAGTGATTTTGTTGAATGACAAGGTGCAGTACTGCAGATATGGAGTATGCACTTGCACGGTAGCTCTGTGAGTCAGGTTGCTATGGAAACTTAGTTATTTTATATAAGAGTAACATTCCTGCTAGCCTTTGATATGTACATCAACCATTCCTGTAACACCAGTAGTACTGTAGTGATCTGACAAACTAATTGAGAGACTGCATTTCCTAATACTTATCCAATTTGTGGTACCACAATGTAGCCAGAGAGGTAACTAGTTGAATTTGTGCCAAAAATAGTGTCTGATACAGGAAGATTTATAGGATTGGAATTTCCTCTTATCAAACTTAACGTTCAAGTATTGATTACAGGTAGGTATTAACCTAGATTAAGGTTCAGCTAAACTTAAGCAAATCCTGACACACCGTACGTACAGTGACTATTAGAACACTTGAAAACATTCAGGACAAATGCCAACATTTCCAACAATTGAATTGGTAACAGCATAGACCCACTCACCACCAGAGGTACTGAGCATAGCATACATTATGTTTCAAAAAATGAACAGTGATTTCTCAAAGATCAAAACCAGATGTTGTTATACAGCTTACTTGAGACTTCTGGGCATGCCTGTTTCAGGCATTGAAATGGAACGGTTTCATTTTCATCAGAGGAGTAGTCACAATATTTCACAAGAGCGCATTTTCCTCCTTTGATACTTCGAACCACTGCTGGATAGTACTCGCCGTCACCAGCATACTGAGCGAGACATTGGTCACCAACCTTCCACATTTAGCTGCAGTAGGAGAGATGAAGGGAAATGTACATATACGTTACTATTCACATGCATGACACATGTACCAACCTTACTATAACCCAACCGTAAGGGGCATAATAACAGAAACAATAATTATATTTGAACCGGGTTCCATGGAACGAACAGCGTGGTAAGTCTACCTCATGTACTTTATGATGAAATAGACACATCAAATACAATTTCATACATGGCGAGCTACTGTAGGCCTACAAGAATACGTTAATATCTGGGTACATGCAGTGCACTGCCAGTGAGACAGTATAGTATTGACATTTAATTCACTTAAATTGCCAGAGTAATTATGGCAATAACCAAATCGGGTCGAGTCATTCGCAAGATTACAAAATGCTATGCGACTGTGGAACCAGCAGAACTGATATACGGTATCTCTTTACATAAATTGCCAAACAACAAACACATTTCAGGCCTAATATACTGTGCATACAGTGTCTTACACTAACTGTAGCCAAACATATCACTTGCTGCTTTGTGCAAACAATGCCAGTAGAGATGACAAATACCACATACAGCAAACCCCTGTTTAGATAAACATGTCGAGACCAAATGC
This sequence comes from Stichopus chloronotus, assembly GCA_021234535.1. Lineage (NCBI taxonomy): Eukaryota > Metazoa > Echinodermata > Holothuroidea > Aspidochirotida > Stichopodidae > Stichopus > Stichopus chloronotus. The sequence continues at coordinate 3,340,429 of CM037839.1, read as the reverse complement.
TGTTCGGATGACGGAAAATTTCAGAAAAACGAGATTTCATGAGTATTTTAATTTGCTGCCCAGGGTGATGCATGCACTTATTAATAAAGTGACATTAACCATTGCTACAGTATGTTGTTTCCATGTCATTTCTTTGGTTTCGTATTAAAAGATAAATATTTGTTGAAGATTCAAAGTGTTTTGTTTGTTTTTTTTTAGTTTGAACTTCGGAGGAGGATAAATTAAATGGGGGCAATGTCCGTCTGGGTTGCGATACTTTACTTGTCGTTTGGATAACACATAGCCTAAACACAGAATCCTAACATTACAAACCAAAAAGCAACAGTACATTTAAAAAAAAAAAAAATGCAATAAAATAACAAAGATGCAGTTAACAGTTTACCTCTACAAATACACTTGCCAACATGTGAAAGGGAGATTTAAGGTGAGAAGCATCAAGCATGCCACTAAACAACCCCAACTGTCTAACTTCTACTACCACTACTTGCAAATTCAGGGGCGCTAGCTACAGTACAACATTAAGAGCGTGCTTACTTGCCTTGTGCTGTTTGAAGGGCTCATTGAAATGGAATCTCGGCAATAGAAACATAACATGCACTGAGTAGTTTCTTAAAGGGTGATTGGAATCGAATGTGGCGAGGGAAAATTAGCCCGTATGTTTTACTGTCCTACTTTTGTTTTGAATTTTTAGAATTGTTGGAAGGCTGTAACAAAGTTTTAACAGATGTAAACTGCATTGTGGAAGTTTTAAAAATGTTGGAAGGGTGTAACAAACTTTTTAGAGATATGAAATACATTATGGAATTTTTAAAAATTTTTGGAAGGTTGTAACAAAGTTTTAAGAGATATACACACTACATTGTGCGGAAACTTTAGCCCCAACAGTTTTAATCTTTTTTAATGCCTGAAAATTCAGACAAAAATCTTGACAGTCACCTTGGAAATTTCAGCAGAATCAAAACTGATAACTTGCCTTGGGTGCAGCTCATTTTATTTGAGTCATTTGTTGCACCATCATAATTGGATACTCAGGAGATTAGAAAAGTTTGATCGTTTTTATTAAAATGGCTTAATCATGTCTGAAGTTTAACTAGGTTTTAGGAGCTTGCTCTCTTTTCACAAGCCACAATGCGTCAATTCAAAGAATTGCCGAAAGATGATTGAAGATGGTATTTTTTGTTTTGAATTCAGAAAGTTTGTTCCAACCAAGCAAAAAGGCTTATTAGCATTTGAAAAGTTTACCAAGGCTCTAAAGCTTGTTAACTTTCTCATTGCTTGCTAAGTGTTTAATGGGGCTATCAGTTCTCGTTATTCTCACCTATATTCACCCTACATTGAAGTCTGACTGTTATTCTTCTAATTCCAATCACTGGATACATAAGTGTAAAAGAACGATTATTGCAATAACGCTAGTGCGAGGGCTTTGCTATTGACTCAATGACCCTACTGTGATTCTACACAGGCAACAAAGAAAGAAAACAAACAAAGAATTACCTGCGTAATTCTGTATCATTTATTCATCCTTCAGCTTGGTGGTTAAGACACTTTTACTGAAATAAAAATTGGTGCAGTTCAAAAAAGTTAAACAGAGAAGCAAAATGTTGTCAAATCTGGCCTGAAATTTTACATACAGTAGTTTGTGTAGGATGCCAGTTCTGCGAAACCAACTGGCCAGTTCGAAGCAGGTTTTCTGATGAACAGGGTTTGGATAAACAGGGTTTCACTGTATTAATTGGTGAAGTAAGACTTGGTGTACAGTACGCTTCTACTGTAAGTAGATCACACAGGAAGCGCTGCACAAAGAGTAAATACATTTCATTTTGTGTATGCATTCATTCGTGAAACTTACACAATGCATACACACAAAAACATACAGTAGGCAATAATGCCCTCTTTTCAGCCAAACAGAGCTTTGTGGGGAAAGGATTTTCTGAGGGTAGTGGACATTTTCAGGGGAGCAGCAATTTTCACTTGGGGTGAAACACGATGAGAATGTTTCCAATTTTATAAGGCATGAAATTCTACTAACCAATGCACAGAAATAGAAAAAGAAACAATGAGATACTTGAGCTACAGAGTTTAAATTTCCTTTCATGAAGAAAGTTTCACATCACCCAAAGCAAAAAGACTGTGATGACAGTTTACATCAGATTACATCTTCCACTACATAAGAATAACGTAGTGGAAGATATTTAGCACTCTTTCAACTGTGTAGCAGTGATCTAAACTATAGTGCGCAACCCTTCTACAGAAGGAAACTTCCAGTTCAGTTTATCACTGCTATTGTACGAGTTACTGTAGGACATTGGATTCCCACTCTACAGTATGTTGGAAGACAGGAAACTTTGATGTTCTAGTATGCCTACAGTACAGTATATGAGACAGTACTTTATGTATTTTCGGAGAACTTTTGGTTAAATAAAATAATTCTTAATGGCTACCAAAGATGACTACTTCTTTGTTCATGATAGCAATCAGTACTCAACAGACAAACTTTCCAAATAAGGTCAACAATGAACTGCATCACTAGATCACAATTACTACATTTAAGGACATAAAGACTACAGTCAAAGGATAAGACTGTTTTATGATGGCAAAGCCACATCATCATCAGCATACAGGCACTGAATCATGTCTGAAGAGAGACTTAATCAGCATACAAGATACAGTGATTGATCAGCAAGAGGCCTGGGTAGTCTAATTCCTTTCATACCAGAATGCAGAGCTCTCTGCCTGAATTTGAAGACTTAGCATTCCAGATAGAAAATATTCCTGAAAAGACTTAAGATACAGTATTTCAATTAACTAGTAACATCAATGAATCATGCTTTAAAAAAATAGAAATTACACTTAGTCCTAAAAAGGGAGAAAATGTTGTAACCTTCCAAACTTATGGTAAGTAGGCCTACTACATAAAAGAAACACAATATTCTGAGTGAAAATTTAGATGAATGTGGGCTGCAGCTGCATGACTTCAACTTGCTTCACATACACTTGATGTACTGTAAAATGTTAGACCATGTAATACAAAAAACTATTTTCTTGTCTGAACTTCCATAAATTTGGGTGAGCAAGGCTTTGCTTTACCTTTTTTCTACAAGCAGGAACCAAAAAGGCCAAGTAGTAGTACAGTAAACCTCTTTTATGCACTTAACCATTGTATCGATTTATGCTGCAGGCATTGCTAAACACTTGAAGAGATAATTTTCACAGTCGGAACATTTTTGGTTAAAATTGATACAAAGATAAATGAAATTTAACATTGAACATTGATACACTGTTTATGGTCAGTGACACCTTGATTTTCATACTGTATGTCTCAATGACTTAAAAAAGCAGGGTACTATGCATACATTCATGTCCACAAGTAGGCCATGGTCATTGAAAAAGGGAATGATTTTTTAAGCCCTATAGCACATTGGCAGTAGCATCTTCATTTTTGCAGAAGGGTAATCCCATGTCAAATCACTAAAGGCTGATGACCTGACTAAAAATATACTCAAAATATTTTGAAGTGTAGACTGCTATGAACTAGCATATCCTACAAAAAAAGTTTGTTAAAATTTGATGAGTTCAAAATTAATTGTTATTCTATGGATTTATTAAAAAGAGGAATTCTGACATGTTTGTCAAATTTGAGATCCAAGTTTCAACAAATATAGTGTATAGTAAATACACCAAAAATTGGCCCCCAAATAAAATGAACTAGGGAGCTTGACAATGTTTCGACCACAATACCTTGAAATAATTTGAAAAAAGCTGGGACACTGTTTATTTGATCGCCCTTGTTTGATTCGTCAACTTATCAGTGCTGCATTTGCACAGGAGAGTTAAACTAGGCCTAAAGCATACTGTATCCTACTCGCAGTTGCCACTCATCATTTTGACCACTCAATGGCACTCTTCATGACCATTTTTGTTATTAATCATAGCTTGTTCACAGGTAAATGCTGTCTGTTTATGCACAGTACTTTTCTAAAAGGACACTCTTCATGTAATGATCGTCATGCTAACACTAGTGAAGTGCACAAAGTTTGGCAGGTTTACATCGTACCATTGACTGAAGTAAATGTGAATTAACATAACAGATTTCAAAGTACAATTCCTACCAGATTGAGTCAAGTTACTAGTAATAATTAACACAGAACTTTTGACTTGCTAAAACAGGATTATTAGATTTATAGGGATTTTTATTGTTAAAAAAAACTGCTAAAACTTCCATGGAAAATAATATTCACATTAAACTTTTGAAGTTTCAACAATGTTGCTGACTACTGTATCAATTGACCAGAATGTTCTTGGTGAAGCTCTCATTTAAAATTTGGATAGAAGAGACAATATTTTTATCATTTGTTTTACATTATTATGTATTTACTTGATAATAAGAAGTATTTTGATAGATCCTATCATGAAGTGATCGACTCAAGGTTTCATCATAAGCATAGTGATATGTATGGCCATGTTGAATTCAAGACCTATTTCCATGTAATTCCTTATTTTTAACACAAGCAAAAGGTATTAGAATGATAAAGGAAAATTTATGAATACTTCTGTCAAGATACATACATTATAAGAAGTTTTCATATTTTTAGGTTTAAAATGCTTCTTAGGTGCTTGCTCAACTCATGGTACCCCCATGCTACTCACTGGTCTTGTGAAGAACATTTATGATTTACAACAGGAGCCGGTTCTGCTAATTTTATTATTGAGCTAAAAAATTCTGGTCGCAGAGCCAGTTAGTCAGTTCAAAGGGTGTTAGAATTTAGGTTTATGGTTAATGATTAGGCTAGGGGTTTGGTTGGGGACAACGACCCTGGTGTGGGACGGGGAGGTGCAATCTAATGTGCCAGTACTGCGACAAGTGTCTCACCTTGGGCCTAACAAGTAACATAATAATTTTTAGCAGAACTGAGCCCTGTTGTAAATGTAACTGAAAGTTCGATTATAACCACAACGTATTATCCTAAAACCTAACCATAACTTAACTACAACAATTTTCAAACAGTGTCTTGATTATTAAGTGTAAGGCAGTTTAAACAACTCTTCTGTGAATAGAGAATACGGTGAGTGACTTATCATGCATACCTCAATTTCGCTGGAGTTTTATACTGTCTCTTCCCCCTCTACTAAAGTACTGTGTACCTTACCAGATCAAGCTGCATATGGAACGCCAAAACAGCCACAACATATAATGATGATATCATTTTTACGTTGTTGTACCCAAAATATACGTCTATATACCAAATATATAGGACTATCTATCGAAAGTATACGTCATTATATTGAAATGTTCATGTCATTGTACTAAAATAAAAATATACGTCGATATATCGAAATCGTATGGTATTGCAATGACAGTATAATGTAATATAATGTAAAAATAGGCATATTGGTTATGGGAATTGCTAAGATTAACTACAGTCTCGGTGGTCAATATCCAAGAAGTCCAAGTTAAAAAGATCTTGGCGTTTTTGTAGATTCTAAGAATTTGTGAGACATTCACTTGCATAATTCATATTTTAACAATTAACATATTTCCCCAGTTTTTGTGTGTCACTGGCGGTTGTGCATGAAATATTCTACAGAAATGCCCCCTCGCTACAGCAGGCCGAAAGTCAATGCACTGTTTTGTTTTGGTTTTGTCTTCCTCTTTCTTATGATCACTGTAGTAGGACCTTATCGTTAAGTGAGTGGAACTAAACAATTATGAAACTATGCACAACTAACACTGGCAGGGCACCTTTTGTGACCTACACTCACTTCCCTGGTGTTCTCAGCTGCATGTACCTATGCCTTCAAGTTTAAGATGGACGCCCGCAGAACAAAAAATCAAACCAAGCCAAGCGTCCCAACTGATGATGGCGCTCCGCTTAGTGCTTCCGTAACTGAACTCCCTCCCCCATATTTATTTCATTTCGCCGTGCCAGCTATCCTGTGTGCATTAATTTTACTTGTGGCAATTTGAGGCCAGGAAAAACGACTACTGTACCAAACCATAGCGAGCTTCCTGATTAGTGATGCACTGGATATCCGGTCCGGCCGGACTATATGATTGGATAGTGAAGTAAAATTCGATTCTGCCCGTTTCGGGCGGACTTTTTCCAACATTGTACTACAATTGTGTGAACAGAGAATGTTGATATAAAATATACGATTTGTGATCAGTACGGAACATCGCTCATATATATGAGATGTGAAGCAATCTGAGGGAAATTTCATGCATAAGGATAATTTTAGCTAGACAGTTTAGGGTCAGATCGATATCACTTTGTGTCCGTTATGGCTACTGACCACTTTGTTATGAGAATGACGTAGGGTGTACATCTGAAAAGCGGAATATGTTTCATATTTACGGGGGCATGTGAAAAGCCCATGTCTACCAGGACGCCAGAATTTGTAGGGAGATCTCTTTCATGAATGAGGGGGGGGGGGGGGGGGAAGGCTCAGCTGCTTAAAATGCCCGGCCCTCAGTTCTTAACTTCAATATATTTAACCCTGATAAGGGGGATTGTCACATTTTGGGGGCCTGAGACCACCCCCTCCCATACTCTCCGTAGCTACGCCTCTGACAACAGCACAACATTTGGTCTTTTTCTTTACATAAGATATATGTGTTACACCACCTTCTCCCGATGATTTTTTTATGGTGAATATGTACGTTCATCATAAACATGATGGGTATACGTTTTTCTTTATTAACATGATTTTTTACTCTTAAGGGGATGAACAGAGGGGAGGTCATGTGCCCCTCCCCTTCGGTACACCAATGGTCGTAGAAGCCTCGGTGCCATATTAATTTCCGTTCATTGTCAACTTCATAACGTTCTCCTCTGCGGTCACGTCGTTATAAGGCTGAGTAGTGTGCTAATGATGTAACATCCGTCGATCAATCTAAACGCAATTAACGCTGATTCCTGTTTACTTATGTCTTTGCTAAGGTCCGTATTAGTTCAAAGTAATTTCGTAAGTCATTACGGTATTTTTGGATACACGAATTGTCGTATAAAACTAGCCTGAATACATCACTTATGACACTTAAAACAGAGCTGGAGACTTGTAAATCTGCAACAGCCTCAGAAATATTCCCATCAGAATTATTTGTGGTGTGTAGAAGGAGACGGCAACATCAACCAGCCACTGTGTCACAACTCTCTCATTAGATTCATTCTCTAGAGCCTCCAACGTCGTGAAAATTGTCATACTTGGGAAGAATCCTCAACTCCTATAAAGCACTTTCGATTAAAGAGTAAAATCACCGGAGAATGAGCACAATAAGTTAATGAAGTTAATTGTTAATCCTCATCCGACCTGATTGACTACAAGATCTTCACACTCTCTTTTCAGTTAGTAGATGTGATTCGACTCATGGAAAGCTCTTGTTGAACAACTACGGTTACAATCCTTTGGCAAGAATTACCTAAAAAAATCAAAGACAATGGAAGCTATGCTACTTTCAGGAACAAACGGAAAAGTCACCTAGTTGCTAAATATGCCTACAGATCATTGTTGTCCCTTTAATTTTTTTCTTTCTCTTTTTTTCCTGTTCTTATTCTTTTCAAGGTCACTAGTTTTGTTAAACCTACCAGTTTGTTCTAGTGTCCTGTTTATACAACAATAAATTACTGCATGGATATTTATGTATATTGATAGACGAAATAAATAAACAATAAAATAAAAACGTATATCAATAGTGTTTTGTGGCCCTCTACCTTACAAAAAGCAATGGTGGTACTTTAACTATCGCACAAGAACATTCTTGACATGTTGTGAATCTTGTTTATCTTTTCCAGGGGTTCATTTTCAATAAACATGGCGATATTCACAAACCAAAATTTTCTTTCGTTTCCGTCTTTTTTGTCTTGTTTAGTATGTATGAACATGCTTAATCAACTTAGCACATGTGCATTCACGATAGTTTAATGCACTCTCGGGGGTTAATGCTATGGCTGGATGCACCCGGGCTGCGCTTCTCGTGCGTCATTTGCAGTAATCCCATCATGCATTATCATACCGTTAACGTAAAGTCAACCTTAGAATCTCAACTGCCAATATATAAGGGCCACGCCTCTGCCATCATTTCTTTCTTTTGGTGTTATACTATCGGTGAGTAATTGTGGTTGTCATTTACTTTCTTTCGCCGGTTCATCTCATCCATGCAGCCTCCCATGTTTTTTTTTTTTTTTTTTGTAATTCCAGTTCCACCTTTCCCCAACTTTGTTTACTCCTTTAAAGATTTGAACTGAAGGCATTGCTGCGTGTTTCATTTTGACTCTTTTGACAAGTGAGTTTTCCGTGATCAAATTGTCTTATGTAATAAGGCCTTCCTGGTCGTTGCATCCTGAGAGCCCACCGGACTTCACCCCTGGAGGTCCCAGGTCAGCACTCGACCCCTGGACCCCACGTGGTGGTACTCTTGCTCGACTCCAGTCCTCCAACTCCTTCAGTCCTCTTCAGGCAATTGCTGGAACCGAGCATGTTGCGTCAATGGAGTTTGACACTTCCCTTACTGTTATACCTTTCCGGCTATGAAAGATAAGGAGGTCCTAAAATTTGTTATCTGTCTAGTGCAATTTTTGTTCAGAGAAAAGGGGCATACAGAAGCCGAGGGGTAGGGATGGAGTAATCAACATTCTTGTAAACGATGCATTTTCATGTTCCGTTTTCCGAAAACATGTGAAAGCAGAAATCCAAATGAGTGAGGGGGTACTTCAAGAAATAACGTTCTCATCGTTAACATTTTGTGACATCCTCCTAATAAATGGTAGTTGGTCATTACATCGGCTTGGCCGGGCCTATACTAAAATCTTGGACAAAATACCTTGGGACACCCCCTCCCCCCGTTCAATGTTGGTTACAGGATTACAGTGCAAAGTGTACATTCACTCCTATAGCGCAACGTTAGAAAGGGGCGCAGGGTTTCATGTTATCCTCTCACCTAAAATTCAGTATTATATTTGCAAAGTACGACAAAGTGTCCCAACAATTTTGTCCAAGATTGTAGCATAACTTAGCCTGAAACACAAGCCAGTCAGTATTTACTTCGATATTCTCGAACATTTGGAACGTCGTCAACAGAACATCATTTTCCATTTTCCATGTTAATCACTTATAATCGTGTCACGGATTGACCAGAAGTCGTTTGGTCTCAGACTGCTTACTGAAGTTACGGACTAGCTACGGAGCTATTAAGCCCGTTTAAATTAAAGTAGTAGTATACATTCATGACATCCGTAATACAACAGCTATCTTGGTTGTGAAAAACCACTGTAAAACAGCCTTATCTATTTTATTTCTGTTTATATTTTGTCTCTGTTTGACAAACGTTTGAATGTTCTGATCACATCCATTTACTAGGAGGATGGCATAAAATGTCAAAGATGAGATCGTTATTTCTTGACGTACCCCCTCACTCCTTTTGGACGGTCTATTTCTCATGTTTTCAACACACGGGCCAGAAGAATCGATGGTTTAGGAGAATTTCGATCACTCCCTCCCACCGCACCTCTCGGCTTCCGTACTTTTATGGTATCGTGGAAATTATCAAGTTCCACCTGGCTGTAATTTAAGCGTTTTGTTAAAATCCAATGAACTCTGCGCTGATAATCATTTTGCCTCATGGTATGGAAGTACTACTTCAATGCTCTGAACATTGCTTCCATGCTCTGAGCAAGAAGGGATGATTGTTTGTCCGGTGTTTTTCTCCTCTCATGTTTACCTCGGTACTAGTCGGTAGTAACAACAGCCTGCGTAGCGTCTCTGTGACTATCACCCCTACGTGGGGTGCAGCCCCGCTCAGACTGAAAGGCGATTACCAAAGATTCCTTTCAAAGAGTCGCAAAGATGATTAACGATGGTCCAGCCACAACTTTAACTTTGATATGTTTAAGAATAAGTTAATCTAACCATTCTGGTGAAACTTCCATTCAGTTCCAATGTGTGGCTCTCGAGATACGATTCTGAAGTTACCCCCTTTGCTACCAAATATGAACTTGAAGCTAGCAGGAGTCTCCTCACATTGCTGAATTATCTTTTGTTCTCTTCATTATTGAATTTATCACTTTGACCTTGGAATCAACAGGTGTTCAGTTTAAGTACTGGTTATGTGAATTCCTCAAAACTTTCATACCCCTCATATATTCACATTATGATGGCACTAGACATTGAAGTACTAAATTTAGGGTGAAGTTTATAGAAAAACATAAAATGCGTTACCAATGTGGGGAGATGATATCACTTCTGCTTGCTTCAATTCAACTTTCGGTAGCAAATATGACAACTTCAAGAGCTCATATCTCGGGAACCACAGATGGGAATTCAATGGCAGTTTCACTATAATTGTCAGTTTTAGTTACTCTTTAACATATCAAAGCTATATTTGTGACTGGATCCTTTCAATATTAACGAGCATTAACTTTCACTGGTCTATTCTTGAGGTAGGCGATGCTCTGTAAATCAAATCCATCTTTGTTGTCCCTGTACTGCGCAGATGTCCTCCTTAAAGGGAAATAGGGCGTTTAGAATACACCAACATGACATACAAAAGAAATAGAGTTAGTCATTGTTAAATCATCCAATCTCATCAACAAACACCTGCAAAAGCTTCATCTCCTCAAAAACATTATGCATGTGATGAGTAACGGAAGATGCATCATTTGAATTTTGAAAAGTTTGGGTGAACAAATTAGTGTTGAGTAAGAAATAACTGAATTTCTATTTATGAAAAGCTTATTTCTTGAAAAGAAGGCTACTGCCCTTCCTTATTTTGAATAATCTATCATTCTACGTCCAAAAACATTGGTTTCAAAAATATGGATGTTTTCTCTAAAACAAACGCCCTATTTCCCTTTAATATTATTGGAAGTTACTGTTTTTGTTTACTCTCAAATCTTCAGAACTGGTGGTGTCGCAACGACTGCTTGTAAAAGGTCAAGAGACTCGACGTGGGCCCGAATTTTTTCTAGGGAGCCTAGAACATGAAGAGGGAAGTCATGGCGGATCATTTAAAACAAATTGTGATACAGAAATACCGTAAGACTCTACTACATATGGGCGCCCAGTATTTGAGTTACACAGGAAGTGACTGAGGATTTTATAGGAAAAACTATGTAAGAGGAACGCCACCATTGGTTGGCGCGTTGCGTCGCTTCCGTCACTTCTGATCATAAGGTTATCAAGTGTTGGCACTTTCGTCTAAATCAGGTTAAAGGTTTGAGTTGAAATTTGCAAAATCATACCTTAGAGTGATTGCGTGCGTAGCCAAAAAGTGCAAACATTGGAATTTCATCTCCAAAATTTTGGTAAGACTTTTAATTACACCATTCGGACAATCTGGGAAAATAAATAGGTTGGTAGGTGGTTCATTTTGCCATATGACTTCAAATTCTTCTACCATAACGACAAAAAGTGTAGAATACGATAATGTAGTGGTTGACAGTGTTCATTCAAATCAACGGTGTGCTTCTTTGAGCGAGCCAATGGGCGGTATACTAGTATTGAATATTCAGTTAACAACTCAGGATCACTGACGCCGCGGGCAAGGCGTGTCCAGTTCGTAGGTTATTTGTAAATACATGTGTTTCCTTTCACCAAATACTACATTTCCCGATACCTAATAAGGAGCGACGACTTGAGCAGTATGTTTTTGATACACTAGTGAGACCTGTACTGTTGCATATTCACTATGTAGGCGGTTATAGCAAGAACCGTTAACTTTCAAATATGATATCTGTTTTTTACTGTTTTTATTCCAATCCCGTTGCTTTTCGAAGTAGTTACTGTCATTGTCCTTCATTGAAAGACACAGTCCGTTCGTGTACAACCTCGCGTGTACATTTAAATATAAAGAAAAAGTTAAGATCAAACGTAATCTTATCTTTTTGGTTTTTCAGTGCACACGCAATCACTTTAATTGAGTCCGATATCGTTCCAGTGTGACTGACGCCCTCTATCCCATCTTAGACAAGCCGACCACAAGTAAGTCTTTGTAAATTGATTTTACAACCACCCCCTTCTCTCGTCATCTCACTGCCAGCTAATGTTCCTTGTGCAAGACCTAGTGTTTTATTAGAAAATAATTTCTGAAAGAATTTCCTATATTGAAATTGCAAAACTTATAAACTGTATATTGGTTACTGTTGACATTTATTCATCTTAACAGCAAACAAACTTATTTTTATTAAATTTTATTATTTATTAACATTTATTAAAGGCTTTTGCTTTGAAAACCTGGTTTGAACAAGGAATGAAACTCTTTTATTAGAAAGTGCAGACACTAGGGTCAGAGTGGTTGCTTTCAGGGGTCAAGTGACTTGACGTGTGTCCACGGGGGTATTTGCTTTTAGTTTTATCCTTAATGGAGCCTGATAAATGAATGATCGGATATCAACAAGGACTCATGGTCAATCATTTACAGTGAAATAAGGTGTTTGTTTTACAGAAAAAAAATGAAATTTTTAAAACCAATATTTGTGGACACAAATTGATACATTTTTTTAAACAAGGAAGGACGGTGGCCATCTTTTCAATAAATAATATTCTAACAGGTAGAAATTCAATTGTTCGTTGCTCAAAAATAGTTGTTCACGGAAACTTTCAAAAATGCAAATGACACGTCACCGGTAACTCATTCTGTGCAGATTTTTTTTCTTTTTTCAGATGATGCTATTGCTGATGCTTATTAGGGATAATGGATGGCTGAGCTATAAACACATTTAATCTCGTTTTTGCCATGTTAATCGGTGCATTCTAAACACCCTATATTATATTAAAGTTACAATTTGATACAGTGCACGGTCTACTGCAGTGGTCCACCCAGGATTTTGGATGAGAATGAGTAGCTGAGAATTTTGGACAGATAATCAAAGTTTCATCTATAGTCCATATTGTGGCCCTGAACTGTGTAAGGGAGTTGCAACTGTCCCTCCATCCCAGGCGAGGGGAACAAAACAAAAACGGACTAAGTAAATAGGAAACAGAGCTCTACCATCAGAGGATGTGCGAGGCGTAAAAGAAAACTTTCTGTCTTTAAGCTCTCCAGATGGGAGGAAATGGCGTTTCTTGGGGGTTCTCAGCTGTATTACCCAGCCTTAAGTAGGTATCTTATGTCTGTAATTTTAAATTTGCAAGATTTCTTTTATTTATTCTCTGAGCACTTATCAATATTGGGGAGGGGGCGGAGGGCTAAACATACCTTTCGACCCTACTTCATTCATTTTCATTCACTTAAATTTAAAACAGGTGTGAAAAACACTGACAACAACCTTCACATACCCACGTGCAACATGATTCAACGGAAACGTGTTTTAGAGACCGAGAATACACGTTTATCAAACAAGGCTTCCATTACATCTGATGCCGACAAACTGGCCCGGTGCAGTCTCATAAGGATTCCCCCACTCTGGTAAAGATCTGTTCAGCATCCCGCTGCTGACTGCAGGGACGGTGAGAGCCCCCATTGAAAGAGAACTGTACGGCAAGAATACGTTGATCTGCCATGTTCGCTTTGGCAAAGCTAAATTTATTGCACTCCGCCTATGGAGAAAATAAATCAAGGAAAGGTGAAAAACATTCAACTTACCAGATTACTGGTAATTTATTACTCCAATAAAGAGCTTTGATGCAGAGACTGTCTTTGTCATTAAGAGGAAGATGTAGAAGTGGGTGGGGGAAACAATAGTAACACCGAGCGGACCGCCACCATCAGTTTCAGAGAATTTTTTCCATAAGTCTTCACAGATTGCAGAAAAGGGCATTTTCTATTTTTTTTCTGGCCTTGTGAATTTTATTTTCAGTTTTAAGGTAATTTTTTTCTTAATATAGGTTTGGGAATTTACACTTCCATTACACTAAAAGTTGATATCTTTTCATCACATTTCTTTTTCCAGTTCTTGAATACTTGCCTTATCCCTTGGAGGAGTCCACTGCCATCCGTCTCCAGTATTGCCCTTTCCCTCAGATTTTTGGCCAGCTGAACCACTTGGGGTATATCAGTATCCATCATATAGAGAGCTGTGAGGATTGCAGTCACAAGATATCCTGTGAAGGAACATCTCCCCCCCCCCCCCTTTCCTTTTTTTAAAGAACATACTGTAACAGATTAATTAAATCATTTTTCATTACAAATCTCGGCAAAAGATTTCAGTTTTACGTGGTTCAAAATTCTCATACAAAGCAAACCAGTGCAACTAAATGCCTCGTGTAAGCAGTTTCTTGAGAGTCAAACTTATCTTCAAGCGTCATTGATCAGATGCTTCGGGGCGGAATTCTCAGATATGAAGTCTCCTTTAACGGTGTGATTTATCCTCTTCCATAGCTAAAGTTGATTCTTTCTATTCACGATTGTCGTTTCATGTTTTGTTATGATTTTTTTATTTTTACAACGGGTTTCCGCTTTTCTTCAAAGACTTTGTTCTCAAACAAAACGCAGATATTGTTTCAGCTTTACGCACATTTATTTATCCTTTACATAAGCGCTTCTGCTGCAGCGGAAGCTAGCGTATTGTTAGATGGCCTACTTTGGAGAAGGCAAACCGCTATTTTTAGAACCATGTGTTGAACGGGTTGGAAAATTATCTATTGAGATCGGTTGATGCTATGTAGGGGCACTTTCTTGAGATGGGCCGTTGGTGGTTGGGCGTGGCCTACGGACGCAAACATGAAATTTTAGCCTGTTATTGACAGGAAGGGGAAAATGAAGTTGTACAAAAACAAATTGTTTCAGAACTTAAAGGTTGCGGAGAGTTCAAGATCGAGAGGACCAATTACACAGCCAGAATAACCTAAGCTGTAAAATATTGAGCGTTGTTATCCGTTGATTTAACGTTATTTGTTCTTCTTGAATTTGGGGAAATTTTCTGTACGTATTGTGCGGAGAGACATAAGTTTCGAGGTATAAATTTAGTTTTCTTTCGTATTTTAAGCTGTTTATGAAGCATTTAGTTCAGTCTCTTTGAGACATTTACAAAATTAATTAAAATGGAAAATATATATAGAAAATGAAAAAGAAAAGAGACTGAGGAGTGTCTGTAAAAAGCATGAGGAAGCATTTAGACGTAGACACTCCAGAAAAAAGAAATAACACCAGCCGCTATGAGTATAAATAACATTGAAACACGAAACACAAAAGACAAACATGAATCACTGGAAATTGGAAATAATATAACTTTTAAGGGCTTTCTTGAATAATTGAATGAGCTTTGCCTAGTAATGTAAAGAGGTTGGGAGTTCCAAAATTTGGCACCTATAGATATCTTTCACTTTGTTGAGATAATGTCATTCTAAAAAATGGGATAGAGATAATATTAGAACTAAGACTAGGATAATGGTGGGTATAGCAGAACAAAGAGCAAAAAATGTCTGAAAATAGGGAGGACAATACATTATCATTCATACATTTATATGTAAAATTACAGGTGTGATAGTCATAGATATATGGCCTATTTAACTTATTCAAATTCACAAAAAAGTGGGTTTTATCACTGATATAATGTATCAAGGCTAGTGTATAATGAATCTAGTTGAAAAGTAGGAATTCTGAATAAGAAACTGTTATAATCGAAAACGCAAAGATTGTCGAATAATTTTGCTAACATTATTCATTATAGCTAAAGCAATTTTAACGGCGAAAGTATTAACTGCGACAAGCGATGACACCTAATTAATTGTAAGTTATAAGTATGTTATTTCTATTTCCGTAATTTTTTGATGCAAGGTAAAATAATTCCTCAGAAGTATAACTCACTGTGCGTTAAACGCCCTGCCGGAATGCAGGTTTTCTTTGTTAAGTGCTAACGACGTGAATTGTAGATCGCACCCCTGAAAAAAAAAAAACCTAGAGGAGAATATAGTTCGTCGTATAAGTGTAGAAGATTCCAGCTCAAACCCAATAGTCAACGCTTTAGAAAGACGTCACAGAACCAACCTCGCACGTCACAAGAACACAGCTTCGGCACAGATCTCGCGCGGTAGTGTGAGGATACAGATGCTCGGAGGGACTGCGACCAACGACAGAACTCGTAGGTTGCGGCAATACAGCTCGTTCGAAGGAGTTGAGACTTCCGAAGAACTCGCACGTTATGAGAGCACAGTTCGCTCGCACGGATTGTGATTGTGATCACCGCCACAGGATAGATCTCTCACGTTAGTGTGAAGAAACAGATTGCTCGAAGGGCCTGCGACCTGCCACAGAACAGATCTCGCACGCTGCGACGATACAGCTCGCTCGCAGTTGTGACTTTAACAGTACACGCAAGTTTGCGAGAACACAGTCACTCGCAGGGGGTTTGTGACTTTGACAGATGTCCCACATTAAGGGAAACAGTAAGATCGCATAGGACTTAGTGACCACTGTAAAAAGATGGTACACATAATATTACATATTATCAAGGTTGCATTGATTGTTTTAGTTACATGGCAGTGCAGTTAATGTAATCAATATCATTCCTTTTCCATATTTATTTTGTGTTTTCCTTGATTTTCTTTGCTACACCATGTTAGACCTGGAGAGAGAATTTTTAAACAAAGATTTTGCGGTAGACCTGTAAACAACTCTTTGACTGCTCTTTGAGACTCTGCCTTCCTCAGGTCGGTTGAGAAGTCGGTCGACGTTACAATATATTGTATTCAACTGTAATCTACTACAAGAGACAGTACAGATACTACGAAGCATGGCAGAGTATGAAGTAATTTTAAAAATCATAAAAACTTTTTACGATTGTTACCCAATCAAATTGCATAAAAAACACTGATTTTTTTCACACACTTGATTATGCAAGGTATCGCGTCCTCGAGTCCCTAGGGCAGAGTCCCTGGAGAGTCGAGGGTGGCCTTCTCGGCTATTGATTCATTTTGAAAGTTGTCCCACATGATTTGCTCTGTTGTTCATGATGCTTGAAACCTTCCGGGTTTCTCGTATAGACAATTGAAAAAAATCACTACTGGCTCGAACAAGCCACCGTAAGTTAGGGAGCATGGCAGTACATTTCGAGTGATAAAACTCAAGTGTAGGCAAGAGAGTTCAGCATACACCGGCGTACGTAAGGTGGCGTCGGGACAGGTCTGCACAGTGTAGTACGTACACGTGCGCAAACAGTTCAAAGTAACGAGTTTAGTGATCTCAGATGTTGAAGGCACTCAACTTTACACAGATTCGCAACATTCATAAATATCTCGTTTTAGAGTCTGCACGACCTGTGCCATTTTGAGCGCTGGTAAGGTCTCACCTGAGCCTGCGTTATACGTATACCAGTCAACACGGTGAGTATACTCATTTCATTAGGTAAGGTCTGGGCCTTAAGTTCATAATAGGTCTAGGCCTAACAAGTTATTGTTAATTTGAATTGTATGTAACACATAGAAAAAACTGGAGTAATGTCATCGTTGCTAAGTTAGTATTAACAGATCGTCTCCAGATCTCCCGCACAGTCACAGCGGACCTGGGACACATGCAAGAAGGTCACCATCGTTTTACTTCCAATGGTCATTGTGTTGCAATGCAATTTGCCATTATTGCAATTATTTTGATATTTTGAGGTGCCTTTACTCTCAAGTTGTTACACTGGTGTTGAATGAATCAATCTGTGCATGATTATAGTTCAAATAATTGCAACCTCAGTTACAACAAATTTTCATTCTTGCTAAATATGAGTGTGAAACATTCTCCAAGTGGGAGAAAAGCCTGGGCAGTAGTATAGGCCTATTTATACCTTAACAATTTCCAAAACAGGCATGACTGCAGTTTGTGAAATCCTTGGCCTCAGAGTCAGAGATACTAGTTTTGGAAGACATAGCAGATTAGTAAGTGTAATTTACACAGGTTCCGTTGTCAAAACAAGCCGCTGCTAGCCAGCACTGCAGAATGGAAGATACTACATATCAAACTTCTGAGGGTTTGGCATAAGCTTTAAAAAGTGCATAGCAAAAATGCCATCAGTTGGTTTCAAAGTGAAGGGC
This sequence comes from Stichopus chloronotus, assembly GCA_021234535.1. Classification (NCBI taxonomy): domain Eukaryota; kingdom Metazoa; phylum Echinodermata; class Holothuroidea; order Aspidochirotida; family Stichopodidae; genus Stichopus; species Stichopus chloronotus. Next base: position 3,322,480 of record CM037839.1, on the reverse strand, counting down.
ACCAAATGTGAAGGGCATGATGGCAAAAAGGAATATAAGGAAAGGGTACCTACAATGGCATTTTGACAAGTACATATTATCAAGCAGGGTTTCCCCTGGGTTTTTCAGAGTATGAGGCGGTGAGGGCGATTTACTTGATGCTGCCATGAATTTTGGGTTCAAATCCGTACTTAGGTTCTCGAAGAATGGGTGATTCTAGGATTTTGGCCATGATATAAACAGGGCTGGAAAAAGTGTAAATTTAACGCCATGACCTAACATGGCGCCGTAGGCATCATTCGATAGCGAAGCAATTGTCATACCAGCGTGGGCACAATGGGCCAGCCGGGTGCTTTGCACCTGGAAGCTCAGGGATTTTAGCGTTTTTAGACATGTCCAAAACATTTGAAATCCATGCTTAACTTCAACTCTTTTAAGTTGAAAATGTTACTGTATCGAGTGAAAACACGATAGTTCGATCAGAGAAAAATCATTGATATTGCTTCAAAATCAAAACGTTCAATGAAATGTTGCACATGTCATATAGAGTAAACTGTATTACATACATTTTTGAAGTTGAAATGTCCCTAAAAGTTTCATGAAAAGAATCACGTAAGATCGTGTGCAGCCTTCCGAAAATTTTAAGTAATGATATCTTAATGCAGTGGGTGCATATCGAATAGCCTAACCACCTTGGCAATTCATATTTCCGTATTACAGGGAACAAGTGAAATTTTGTAAGTTGCCGGTTTCAGAGTTTTTCAAGGAAAATTGAAATTTTTCTTTTATTTCTTTGTTCATTGATCCTACTCACTTTAAAATCTTTACACTAAAGGTTTGAAGAAGCAGACTATTGGTTTCGTGAAGGGTTTTGGACATAACAATATGCGTTCATTTTCGTATTTCTGTGGGTTGCGATATGTCCGCCAGCTGTCATTCTGTGGATAATTTGCACTGGCAGGCCTAAGGCAGGCCTAAGCTTATGCTTTTTAATTGACATAGTAAAGGAGGTATACATAGAATCTTCTGGAAACATTTGCCAACATTGTTTCTTTCACATATATAACTGGAAAATATTGATCATGAGTAAAAAATAAGGGCATTCTATTACAGGAATAGTAATTTACTTCACTTTTTGTTGAAGATTGAACGTGGATGGGGCATTTGGGATACACATTTGTATGGGTTTATTACCGTTATTTTCGCATGTAACTATGTAGGAAACCACATGTGTGATCTCTACCATTCTGTGATCAAAAGTTCAAAACAAGCATGGTATGTACAAGATAAACACGCCCAGAAGTACAGAAGCGGATTTCCAGCGAAACGCAAAATTTCGTGGGAAGAAGTCTCCGGCTTCCGGACTTTTTCCAGCCCTGGATATAAACATGTGAGGCGGTAATTACGGCACTTTTTGGCGAGGCGGTCTTAAAAAGTTGTGAGGCGGCCGCCTCCGCAATTAAGTACCAGGGGAAACCTTGTCAAGTGTGAAAGTGGAGTGTGAGTGATTAAACTTAACAAGAGCTCTGGAAAATTGTCAGAATGTATATGTGAGGATTTATGAGAAAAGATTGGAGGGGGTACAACTTCATGATCTAAGACTTTTAGGAGTACCTTTCAATTCCCTCACTCATCCCCCTTTAGTTATGAGCAAATAAATGATTGAGATTGGTTTCTTGCAACTCCAATGGTTTTGGAGAGACTTGGAGTAATAAGTTTGAATTTGTGTCTCACAACATTGCGAACTACCGGTATAAAAACTTTCTGAAGTTAAATGTACAGCATTTGATGTGAAAATGCCATCTTCTTGATACTCGATAGTGACTTATTTCTGTTAGTTATCTGTCAGCTAACATAAAACATTTTTAAACACTTTGGACACAAAATTGTTTGAAAAACATAGACCCTACAGCTCCACAGAAAGGGTACTACCTAGATATGCAAGTTAGCCTCTTGGTGTAGCTATAAATTTGCATGTCTGGGAGCAATAAAAGACTCAAGCTGAAGTGGAGAAAAATATAGTTTATTGTTAATTCACCCCCATCCTATTCACCCAGCAGCTAATTAATACCAATTTAGCTTGCTCCCAAAGACCAATCAGTTCACCCCCAATGCAGACCAGTTTGCCCCCCCCCCCCCCTAATCTATGTGTAGGAAAAGGTGGAGACAACCTAAAATTTTCATTTGATCTTGTGTCAGGACATACAAATATCAATGAATGACTAAGAAATATATCTTTCAAACAGCAAGAGATCAATAAACTTCAACTAGCACATGTATCATATGACAGACATTGAGGGCTCATTGAGGGCTCATTGGGGACTCATTGCGCTCATAAATAGTGGGGGGGGGGGATATAGTATACTGTTAAAGTTGATCCACAATGTTATTTGATGTCAGTTAGTTGAAGGGGGCGAACAGTTAGTTGAAGGGGGCAAAACAACTTCCACTTTGAGGGGAACTTGCCAGAGGCAAAATGACTGCCCAACGAACTGGTTGGGGCAAATTGCAAGTATCACAAATGGTCTGCTACAAAAACGCATAGTACCAGGCGATCGTCAAGTATAAGCTAATTTATGTTTCATCTAGGGTCTTTTTCACATGTCAGATAAATGTTTTTTGAGCTTTCTTGATCAAGTGAAGAAGTTTTAGTACTTTTGGCTAATGATCTTGCTTCCCTAAATAGGAAATTTGTTTCTATCATAAAAACATGGACAGAGCAATACAACATGTGAGGCAGAACCATTTTGTGTGAGACTTTTTTCCTGGGTCCAAAAGTTTGTGTACATTATTACAGGTTCTTAAAATGATCACTGAAATAATTTCAAAACATTACCATCTTTTTCTCAAGTTATTTTAAATTGATACAGTTAACATTTGTATTGAGATAATTTTAAGAATATTAAGCTGTTTCATCAGAAGCTTACATTGATACAAATCATATCTGTACCAGAAATTTAATATAAGTTTTAAATTGCATTATTCACTCATTGTGTCACCTTGACTGTTGGACCATAACAGATCTCGGAGAAACTTTCAGTCGAAGGAAAATGCATGGAATAAGAAACATTTGCTGTGTGCTATCAAGGGAAGAAATATGCTGAAAATTTCTTCATTTTTAGACAGGTCATATTAAAAAAAGTCTTGTTTTACAGAGTGCCAAGACAACATAGCCCAGCTAGACCTACATACATACCATGTCCTCATACTATGAGTTACTGAAAGGAAATGGAAATAGGGCAAATCAGAACAGCCATGCATGGCAACTTTTTGCCATCCCTGTTGCGCCAGTGCATGACGACTTTTTGCCGTCGATGCCAGTTTATGTCAAGACCTGAAACTACATAAGTACAACAATGTGCTTTGATCCAATATTTGATATATGAGACAGCTAAATTAGACTAAACCTAAGAACATCACTGACATCATCATATTTAAGATAATCCCAGATTTACCTGGCTATTCAGCAGCTGGTTCTTGCTTTTAATTGCCATCCATGACACAAATTGACAGAAATTTTGAAAGCTCTTGCTAAAATTTGTACAGAAGCATTATGTAAGCAAGTAATGTTGTTACTTGAAGTGAATTACATGCATTCAGCGCTTTGACTCAAACAATAGAAGGAAATGTAATCTAAATACTTGTGCATGCCTTGAGTGATGGCAGTAAGTTGCTACTGCATATGTGTTGCCAATAATTAAGGACATTTGCAGGTACACAAACTATATATGACAAACTTGTGGATATACTGTAATTAACATGCTGTAATAGTAAGTATACCATTTAGATCATTATAATTACCTGCCACACATTGATAAACAGTAATTAAGTGTACTTTGAACATATAGTGGTGTACACAAATTCTGAACTATATGCAGGAAATATGATAGATGCTTCTAATGAGCCATTAATTGGTATGCAAGACTGTCAAAAATGAGTTTTATAATTAAAAGCTTCTTGTTCACATTTCTGCAGGTACTTTGCTGTACCTGTGATGTGAAAGTCACTTGCAATCAAAGGGAGAAAGTTCAACAGATTTTACTTCACAAACTCTTGCAGATCATAGAAAATGGACAGTGCCATAGAGGACCCTCTGGGGATTCTTACAGGTCCATACACCCTTTCGTCTTTGCCTCCACCAGATCTATCAAAGTGTTCCAATCAGTGAGTTTAATTTGTCTACATTTGTTTAAATACACATCATTTTCTCTCTTAAAGGAACCCAGGTTAGGTAAGCTTCTGCTGCTTTCTGGTTCTTCAATCCTCGTCATGATTCTTGCAAACTTGTATGATTTTGTTAAGTTTGCTATAACGTTGCGGGTCAGCATCACTTTTTGCACTTTTGTGTACTTGTAAATTTTTTAAAAATAACCTAGATAACTGTTATTCACTAATAATAAACACATACGTTGTAATAAATCTGTTCATATCACAAAAATCTCCTAATTTGTTTGCTGAATGATTACAGCACTTCAACTTACATCTTGACATCAGAGTGGTTTTATATGTGTGGAGTGTCATTGTGTAGCTCACACAATGGCGGACAAAAATCCTTAGGTAATGAATATTCATAATTTGCTCTGTATATACTTGTGTAACTACTCATACGTTGTCAGTGTATTATTTGATGAAACCTGTGACTTTCTCAAATAATTAAGGCGTGTTACATTTTCAATCAAACCCTATATTGCCATTGAAATTATGCATATTCTACGGTCATATCATAAGTAATTACTTTTCTTTTGAATGTTGAAATTTCTATTTCTGCATCTGAATGGTTCCAATTAAGAGAACCAACTAGAAGACTATCAGTAGAGGCATTCATTGTCAGATATGTCCTATACATAGGATAAGCATTTGCATTTGAGCAGCACAAATTTTGCCCCAGTCTTTCACCAAATGAACAAATGCGTAATTAGTGTCATACATCATCAACAATTAGTTATTTACTTAAAGCCCCATTGAAAACCATAAAAGTAGGTAAAATTTATCATGTCTCCAAATAGAAAAAAATACATGGAAATAGAAAATGTCACTTTTTACCTCAGTAATTGCTGTGAGGAAGAAATACCCAGCAAAACCAGATAATTAGTGACATATGTCCTCAACAATTATTGGCTGGCTATTTACTTCCGAGCCCCATTTTAAATCATAAAAGTAGGTAAAATTTATGTCTACATATAGATTTGAACACATGCAAAAAGAAAATGTCACTTTTCATGTCACTAATTGCTGTAAGAAAGAAGGAGAATGCAAGTTTGACCAACTTATGGAAATACAAAGGTGAACGGAAAATACTGCAAACTTTGCACCTCAATTTAATGACGTGGTGGAATTGGAGAGCAGGTACCCAAAAGTCATGGAACTATGTTGGGTACATAAACTTATCCTGTGCTTTATAAGAGATAACTTAGCCCATCTTCTGTTCCAAAGGTAAACCTAATATACACTAGTAGTTAGATATGATGTATTCATCTGGAAATTCTTAAATTTCCCTTAATGTTTAAGTGTAATAACTCTAAAGTCTTTTAAATGTGAAGATGTATGGTCTATAGGTGAAGTGACATGGCACAGAGTGGATGTTTTGTCCATGACATGCCTGGTGAAATACCTTCACCCTGTAACTAGCTGTCTCTGGACAATCAGACCATAAAAATCCTAGATCGACTTTGTCAGCAAGAATAAATGGAAGTTTGATGCAAAATGCAAAGCTGGTATAAAAGGATCAGCAACTGTAGTGGTCACTTCACACAGGAAGATTTTGACAAGTACATGTCACCAATGGGAATTAGGATTCCAGATCGAAGCGTCTTGTCTTCACAAAAATGGCATACCGTCCCAGGACATCAACCATTTCTGCCATCTTAGTTCATCGCAGAGGTCCTTACATCACCTATTGTACCACAGGCATAGGCCCAACAGGATTCTTCACCATCGTCGACCGCTGACCGGGATCCTCTCTCTAGCACTTGGAGTTGATGACTGGCTTTGTGCTGGATGCCAGCAGATAGAGCAACAAAATCTCTACATTAACACCTTAAACTGTGTAACTGTGACATGCACTGTGAACACAGGGGATCCAATATTGGATACACATAGAATCAGATGCCGATCTGATAAATATTGCAGTGCATATTTGATCAGGACCTCAGAATCAAAGTTTGAGTGAGCTAGGTGAGACATATGTGGGAATCAAAAACTGTTTATTTTCAATACTTGTGTCAGCAGGAAACCTTGAGCAGTTTGAAAAATTCAGAAAGGTTAATGTGATAATTCGTTTGAAAAATGAAGGATGCAAGCTGCATCTAATTGTTTTCGTTCTCCGAAATGTTTGGAGAAATGGAGACCTTCTGCAGTCCTACTACAGAACTGTCTTCTACAAAGTATTGCAGTTCACAACATAGATTCACTCCTTTTGCACAACAATGGGATAGGCTAGTCATTGGGAGCATTGTTAATCGTGTCACCTTTTTTCCTGGGTTCTTTTCTCAATATAAATGTGGTTATTTACAGCACAAACCACAATTTTCTTCCTTTTTGATCTTTTCATCAAACTCTCGCAATGTGTATGAATGAACAAGTTTAGTCAACACTGGACCTGTGCATTAAACAGGAGATACTGCACTCTCAGGGCTTAATGCACGCATAGTCAGATGCATTAACCCTGATCTTGCATTATCCTCTAGTAAATGCACAGTTCATCATTAATTAAACCGAAATTTGATTGAAAAAATGCTCCTCGAATAGGATGACTTTGTGAACGACATTGGGGCAGACTGAAATCTAACTGTTCTCCATGCATCTATAAATAATTGGTTACCTATAGATTTGAGAACGGCTAAAGATAATAAGTAACACATTTGCTAATTTAAGTATATTTGTGTGTGAAACTTTACACATGTGTACACGTTGGTGATCTTTTTGTCTTTTGTCAAAGGGTAGATTGTCTTCAAAGCTAATGTTGGGTCTTGAACTTTGTGCATGTTGCACAGCTGTTTCTCAAGTCAAATTATTCTAAGGTCTAGACTAAAGTCATTTTATTTGAACACATTGTAATTCATCTTCAAGTCAGTGAATTAAAAGCTGAAGTGCATATAGGCCTGTAATCCATCAACTAATTTCTTCTGGCGCATTGATCATAACTTTTAATGTGTGTATTTACTTTTTTTTCCTTTTGATTGTGCAAAGTCATTTGTTTCATGCAGCAGAATATCCTAACCTTTAGTGTGATTTCATTTTGTGAAATTAACAATACAAGCTATTACCTCAAACAGGGGATCATCATAAACATGATAAGGAGTATGTCTATGTCAATCTATGTTTTCTTGATTTTGCAAAGTCATTCTCCCTGTATGAGGATGTCCTAGATCTAGTGACATACTTTGTCACGTTTACATTTCAGAATTAACAGCCTCAAACACATGGTCCTCTTTCAGTAATCACGGTAAGGACTGTTTCAAGGAGTTTTTATTGATCTTTCACCTTTGATTTCAACATCAATTGTTTGATCAGTTGATAATCATTTCCTGCACGTTTCTGGATATTAATCTTTGATGTGGAATGACATTTAAGCCGGCTCATGATGATGCAGCACTTTATTGCTTTTTTTAGTATTTTGTCTCTGCTTAAAGGTCAAAAACACAAACAGCAGTCGGTCGTTGTCTCGCTCTGGAATAATTTTAGAATTAACAAAAGGATAAACAAGATAAGGCTAGGGTAAACATTGCAAAGAGTGCTACTATATCGCGTGCTATTTTGCACACTATTCAATATTTTCTAAATTTGAATGCATGTAAGCATTAGCCACATGCGTGCACACTGCTCGGTAAAATATCCGGTTTGTTTCATTGACCACATGTTATTGTGGTGCTGATACATATCGACAGAGCTGACATCATCCAGGAAGGTGATTTTAAGACAAGATGTCATTTGCACCATCACCTGTCTTCAAAATTGCCCATGTGACTAATTTGGTCCCATTTGTTGCCTAACACATCCAAATGGGCATGTAATTAGCACATTCAGTTACCTTCAATGTGAATTTCTGTAGAGGTCAAAACCTTACAGCTAAAACCTAAAACTGATTTGGACCATCAAGACAAGTGATCTGATCAATTTTCGTTATCAAACTTTTGGGGTTGTATCAATTGACCATCATGTGCAACACAGGTTGTAAAAAAGGAAAGCTCTCTTAAGAAGCATAATTGAATAATTCATTAATAATAACTAAATTTCCTTACGATTGTGATGATGCCTTTAACATGGAATTCTCATGAATCACTTCAAGTGACCAATTAAAGTGCATGTATGTGTTAATTATAGGTATTCAGACATGATCTCGGTATGTCAAATGCCAGACTGGCCAAAAATGTAACATGTCAAACATCCTCAGTTACCTTACATTAAGAAGACATTTCTCTTTCTAGCACCCTCACTGCTTTGTATGCTATATTGTGCTGCAATTTTGGGGGACTTCCTTTTGGTCATGCTGCAAACACTTTAATGACCATTAGAAACCGAACATAATCTTTCTTTTTGTCCTTTGCTGTTTCAAACAATAAAACTAAATTGTGAAATCATAGACCTACTGATGTTCAAGATGGCCACATGTGGCAGATCTGAACTTATGTATGTTGACTCTCATCATGACCTGAAATGAAGAGTAACAGATTAGGGAAATATGCCTGAAAGAAATTGTTTGGAGGTCCCTAAATTCATCCATATTTATCACATGGAATTGTGTAGCTCTAATGAAAAAGTTTTTATTTGTAAATCCTCTGAAGCAGATCTGCAGTCCTCAGAGATTCATGAATAACATGTTTCCCTGAAAGTAATCAAACAATTTAAGGATCCCCCCACTGACTGAAAGACCCTATTCATCGAAAACCATAAAAGTTGGTAAACTTAAAGTCTGCAGATAGAGTAATACTCATACAAATAGAAATGGTACTTTCCATGTCACTTAAAGGTTTTAGAATGAAGGAAAATGCAATTTTTACCTACCTGTGGAAATACCCTGGTGAACCGAAAATACTGCGAATACCACAGCACGATTTGATGACATTATGGAATGGAGAGCGAGAATGTGCCAGCTTATATCGACCTATGTTGAGTGCATATTTGCCTATCGTGTGTATGACAGTCAAATTGAACTGTCTGCTGGTCCTAAAATAACTGTCATACTAGTTAGATGTTAAGTGTTTGCCTGGAGATTCTACATTTGCCTTTGAATATTTAGTATAATGCTAAAGTCTTATGAATGCAAAATAAGAGTTGTACTCAAAAAGAAAATGGCAGAAGATGCATGGAGTACTAGTGATGTAGTGACACAAAGCACATAAGGGATGTTTCATCATGTGTTCAGTACACATTTCTCTTTGCAATGATACTATTAAATTTAGACATGTTTGGAATCAATGAATAGTGGCTTTAATGCTTCAGAAACTGATGCATGCTAGCTGCTCTATGCAGTTAAGCTGCAGGACAAAATGAAATTAATGCCAAAATGTTCATTATTCTCTGGTTAATATGTAAACTGCATACTTTGTGTGTTTGTATTGGCCAACCTGTAAGTTATACCTAGCAGATTTCACTTTCACTCATATCTGATGGTAGCTACAAAATGTGATCAATGAATAGTCTAAGTCAATGAATATTGTGTGAATTAGTTTGTAGTATTAATACAGCAGGCATCTCATAATTAACTAGCATTATATATGACACTGTAAATTGAAGTTTATCAGTGAAACTGTCACTTAAATTTTATAATGTGCAAACTGACATTGGGGTTCATGTTAATGTGAACTTTCCAGGCACGGATCCAGGATTTTGAGAAAGGGGGAGCACACACACCATCGGCCGAAGGTCAACAGCGAATGCACGTGTCAGACTATATTGGCCAGTTCGATTGGGGCTGGGCAGGACTGATGCATTCTTGTTCCCTTTCTGGAAGCTCATCAGACGATACCGGCAAAAAAAAATTTTCAGAAACTTGTTGGTCATCAAAAAGGGAGGGGTATGCACTGGGGATGTCCCCACTTCAATACACCCCTGCTATCAAATTCATAACCTGTAATAAAACAAACCTGGTAATGTTCCCTGTATGTTCTTGAACTATGTTTGTTTGTTATTCAAGCAACCTGAAACTCTATAGCCTGCCGTGTTGAATTCAGTTTCCAGCTTAAAATCTGTCTGTTGTTAATGTTACATGCACATGACGTGAGGTGTATTAAGACAATTACCTATACTTGAATGACCATTGTACACATTGAGCATGCACAGAGGTGCCATTTATACATCTGAAAGTTTCATTTATGGTAATGCTGTATGAGTTTATCTGGTGTGATGAGAGTTCCAATATCACAAGGGATGTGTGCGGCTGATAGAGCACCCTAGTACTTTTGTGTTATGTATAATTTCTACAGTAGTAATGGTATCCAAGTAACTTTTATTCACACCTGCTTAAACCCCATGAAACGGATTACATAAAGTGATGCGGTGATGCCAACGTATAGAGCTTTGGATGATGTGCAAATGATTAAAATGGTCATGAGACTATCATTTACTGCAGAATTTTTTCAAGTTTTGCAAACTTTCCCAAGTTGTGGAAGGTGCACTCATGTTTAGCAATTAAATTACATAACCTCAAATTGGGTTTACTGTTGTAGGTGTCAATGTGCACCAGAAGTTTGAAATGTAGCAGTTTAGTCTGATTATTTGCTCTAGAACTGAGAGAACTAAATCATATAAGCTGTAGCAACTTGGCTGGGGGAATGGCCATGGTCAACACCCAGCAGTGAAGGTTTCTCTGGGGGGAAAAAATTAAAAGATGTCCATGCAGAGGCGATTCTGGCAATTTGTGGGGAATCCAAAATTTTCTGATACACCCCGTGCCGACTGATGGTGGCGCTCCACTGAGATAGTCTTCTCACAATTTTAACTATCATGTCAGTGATTATGGCATCATTTGAGACACACTTCAACACCAGCCCCCCCCTCCTCCCCACTCCCTGGCCCCCATCTGAAGCTTAGCTGTACCTTTATCTCTGTATGGTACACATATTATTCTTTTGCCTTCTTGAAATGTTTAGGATGGATGCATATGGAAAATAAAATTTTCACATCATAAAGTTTATAGAATAGGCCTATACCTGTAAAATGCAGACTTGCAGGTGAAATCTAAGCACTGCTATACTGGTTAATGTTATTTTATAGCTTATGTTCACTAAGAGCTATATTAATTGGATAGACTTTACTTTCTGTCTTCTCCATTTTACACAACTACAATATGCTTCATTTACAGATTTCCTAGCAGTGTGAATTATGAAGCAATTTTATGTATTTCCTACATAGCATTGATTACAAGAACCTAGTTTGTTTGTCATTTGTAGCAAATAATTCTCAGTGTTCTTAATTAAAGAACTGTAATAAAAACATAAAAACATAAGCCTACATGGGAAATGAGTAATACATTGAAAACACTTTTGGGAATGACTCAAGTTACATTTTGTATTTGTGGTCTCGGTAGATTTTATTCACTAGGTCATTACGGTATGTGAAGCAAATGCAGTTTCCTTTACTTTGCACATGATCCCTTTTCTCACAAATATTTTTTGTGTGAACAGAGGTGGGTGTGATACAAGTTACATTTTCTATGGTGGTCTTCAAAGAGTTTTTTTCACAGAATCGTTATAACCATGTTTGTGAAGAAAATAAGCAAATCCGTTGTACATGACCCCTTTACTATGTAACATTGAACAATTCTAAAGAAACAGTGTCATTATGCCTTTTGAACCTATGTAGTCATATAGATGTCAACTTCATCTCAACTGAGTGAAATATGGTACTACCATCCTATGCAGATGCTTGTACCAGTATACTTATACAGTGAAGTATTTGGGGGATGTTTAAAAGAGAGGTAAATGGAGGGTGTGGAGGAGACAGGAAAGGGGAGGGAGAGAAATAGTGCATAAAAGAAGTGTTTTTAAGTTATTGGCATTTTGAATTAACATACTATAACATAACAGTGCATGTTAAAATGTTAAAGGTCATCAGGTACCTCAAAAATACAAGAATTTTAGGAAGTCCGTATTTTTATTGCATTTTGTTTCTCTCATTTTTAATTTTGCATGTGTGGTACTAAATCAAAGTAGTCCAAAACTCACATAAAACTATATATTTTACATACTTTGATATTAATTTGCACAAGGTATGAACTCCCACAACTGAGATATAAGTACACATTTCACCATGTGTCTGACACCATGTGTTGGCATTCCTCTTGGGAGGAGGACATTCTTTGGATCTGCACTCAAGAGACTTGTTTTTTGACTAAGTAGAGGGACTACTCTTCAGCTATTTTTGATGAGTAATATGATCAGTGATAGAGAATTCGAATCAGTTCCTTCACTGAACATCCCATAGTTAACATTCTGCTTTGAGTACTCTTGTATGTACACAAAATTATAAGTAGAATCATTTATAATTAAAACCTGACATTGAAATCTTGGATAGGCTGTGCATGTAAATGTTATGCACTGTATTCAAACATGACTATGGTGACCTGATTTTATAGGTATATATAATTATCTCATTATGGCATAATAGTTTTTACATGAAACAAGCTCATTAAGAATGAGATTGATACTACTGTTTTTTATTCTTAACTCAGTTCCTGGAATGAACTCATTATGTCTGTAGTGAAAATGTTGATTTAACCCCCTTTTGATATTAACAGTGCATCTAGAGATCAGGATTTTACCCATCATAGACATTGACATCATTTTTATTCAATACGGTGACCGGATGTCTGGTCTATACTATGTATGTCTCATCAGTCAAGGTTGAATTTTGAAAAAGGCAAATAAAATAATTAACCTTGCCTGATCATGGCTTACAAAGTTCTTGAAGTTCATTGTGACTACACTAGTATCCTTTTTCATTTGTTTTCACAACTGTTTTGATTTGATAGAGTTTGAGTTTGGTTTGGACAGATGTAAAGGCACAATTATATCTTTTTCTTTGTAGACTGTCATCATGGTGAGCAGAGTAATTTTTAGAGCTGAAGGTGATTGCTGAAGAAAATGCTGGCTTGAATTTAGTCCACCTTTGTGTAATTACATCTAAAAGATTTACATGTAATTGAAAGTTGCACCTCAAATTTACTCCTTTTTTTTGGTGGTAGCGGGTCACCACAAGGCTTCCTCAGGAAATGAAAAAACTCATTATGGGGAATTTGCCACTATCCTTTCATTGAAGATACATTATTGCACAAGGTGAGATTTCAGACTTATAAAAGGAAGGTGTGTTCTTGGCCCATGGTGAACTTAAGTAGCTAATCATTTTTACTTTAATGTATAGATTGCAGTTTTTACTTTAGTATCAGAGCAGAATACTTAATTGTCCCTTCTCTGTCTTTTGCAGGGATGTTTTGGAGTATTTTGAGAATACCTATAGTCTGAATGAAAGCCTGTTTACCATTCTGAAAAGTAAGTTATTGTTTTAGTTTCTTTACTTGTCCCTAATTTTACACGTTTAAATCAAGTACTCATAGCAAAAGTCATTTAATGGTGGTCTAAGCACATAGTTTGGAACAAGAGCGCATGATGCCATTTATCTGAGATAAATAGCACAGGGAAAAAACACTGTCCCCATATATGTTAGACATATTCTTCAAAAACAAGTAGCATCTGCCACTTGAATAGATTAACATTGTTTGGAGGAGAAATTTGCTGATCAAGCCACCAAAGCAGAGCAATATTTAGTATGAGCTATACATGAAATTAGACTGACATTAAAACTTTGACTTAATTTTTGAGTGTAACTTTATTTCAATTGTCACAGGTAAAAAGGAATTACAACAGACAATAGCATCGGCATTCAGATACATAGAACAATACAACTAGATATAGAGTGCAACAAAATGTAACGTTAAGGATTGCATGTAGGTTAGGCTGATTAGAGAATCTGTAAGTACTCTTTAATAGAAGTCATGTAAATATACTAAGAAATGACTAAGAGGGAAAGGAGCAATAACATTGGAATAATGATTAGAAATGCACCTATTGTGAGTTCAAACTGACAACAGGAAATTAATGTAAGCTAATTCACAAATTAGTGAATATGTTGTAGCTGATGATTCCTGCTACAAATAAAACCAAAATATGTCGAGTTATGACATATCACTTAGTCAGATTACTACTAATAGTGTGTTCTTGTAATATAGAAACCCTTCAAATCTCCAATTCAGCCAGCTACTTTCCACTTTGTAAATTGTTGCTTTTTTTGTTAATGTACAGACTTTAAAACTTAACTGCACAGAACTGAGGTCACAGAAAGTATCCCACATAAAAGGGAATTCTTCAGAAGATTCACAAATTCAGTGTAGGCCAACAGAAACTGATATACTGTTAATGGTAACTCAATTACTTGTGTTTGGATTTGTGTAAGTATCGAACAATGACACTTACATTGCTTCCAAAATGTCAGAATGTTAAATGGAAATATTGGTTTGGAGTGTTCATGTATCAATTAGTAACAGGTATGTTGTGCCTTAACACAGTTCTTCATCTTTTACACAACAAAATCTTATAATTAATGAGCTTTTTTATCTCTCTTGAATCAAACACAATCAGTCAAAAATTAGCCCCACTTTTGAGTCTTCACACTGCCATAACTTTCATTACAATTCCTTCAGACTAGAATTTCTCCTCTAAAAGCAAGAGAAATAACCTCTGAAAGTCAGTTATCAGGGATTATTCATGCTAACAGTCCGCAGAATGTCTGTGTAAGACTGTGCAGAGCTGTGGATAGGGGAGAGGATAGGGAGCTTTGCTGCAACTGAGAAGCGGTCGTGGTGCTGCACAGAATGGAGCGCAGAGGAATTGTAATGGCCATTTGTGGAACGATTTCTTTTGTCCACATGTCATTTACAAGAGCAAAGTGTTTTCTTTACATTTGTCAGCGTTTATCTTGATTTAAATAAATTTACTGCCGTAATAATTCCCCTAGAAATACCGAATACTTTTCTCCTCCCATGAACACTGGGGAATTTTCTCCCACATTCCTACAGTACTTTCCATGCAGTGTCTGTCCTTCTTAAAATTTCTACATAAATACCTCATAATGTCAAAGGCGGTGTGGGGTATGATCAGTTGTCAACTTGTCATATGGTCTTTGCCCTCCAGTGGTTTGGCAATCATTTTGCCCACAATGCAGAAATAGTAAACTAGCAAATGCTCCATTGGGCGCAAACCCCCTCAAATGATTTTGTTTGATGTTGAGGGTGCAGTGTGTCTTATTTTCTCCTTGAGGCGTTAATGTATAATCAATCAGAGGATGAACATGTAGCGAAGTTTAAGAGGAACAGTTTCATCATACCTACACCTGTATGCCTGTCCGTTATGTCACCACATTAGTCCCAATAGAATACAAAGACTTTGGAAATTCCCTTTCCAAAAGAGTCTTTTTGATTGGTTGAAAAAAGTTCTGTATGTTTAAAGAACAAATAGTTGAGACTGTACTAACAAGTGACTTGGTTTTGTGGATTGCAGAGCCCCTCACATTCCACTCCATACATGCAACATGTAACAACCAAAACAGGGCCACTGTTGCTAAACAATGGTCAGTAAAATTGCCATTTCATGATGCAAATATGACCCAGATCGTTCAATCCATGTAGCGTAATTTTTAACACTATAATGATGCATAAATGCTTGTGTTACTCTGTTCTTAAATAGAAATTAGGATTTATTTCTGGTGAGCTTTTTGCAGAAATCTGAGAGTCTCAGTGCACACAGACTGTACTACTCCAGTCATAGGAGTATTAGTTTAGGCAAGGGCTCAAAGACTTAAGGACTCAAAACCCTTAAGGGTCCTTAAGGTCTCACAGGCTCAAAAGACTTTAATTATGGAATCGCTAAATGATACATTGCTCTAATCTTCTTCCTAAGGTATTCAAGCAAGTTGTGGATAGACAAGGCAGGGTGGAACTTTTTTCATCAAAATGTTCTCTTTTTCAAGAACCATGATACTTATCTCCCCTCTGTCTGTTAGCTCTAGTCAAAAAGCTTCTACACAGGTCTTTGGGAATCTGAAAAACCACCAAGTGATAGGTCACTCAAGCTTGAATTAACTTGCTCGCAGAGGCTAGTAACTA
Organism: Stichopus chloronotus; assembly: GCA_021234535.1. Classification (NCBI taxonomy): domain Eukaryota; kingdom Metazoa; phylum Echinodermata; class Holothuroidea; order Aspidochirotida; family Stichopodidae; genus Stichopus; species Stichopus chloronotus. The sequence goes on along the minus strand of CM037839.1, from coordinate 3,306,345 downwards.
ATGTAAAGGTTTCCAATGGTCTTCTAATTTTCAGGTCAGTAACCCATTAGCCAACCGAGGTAGTTCAGTGAAATTAATTAAACTGGTTCCATATGCTGAGCGAATGTATTCTTTTTTATTATATTGATACACTCCTATTAGTTCAGTGCATATATGATTTTAAACTGATGGGTATTGTATATTTGTTGAAATATATTAAGGACCCTATAAATTAAACTTCAGTTTGGTTATCGATTCAAAGATACTTCAAAGATTATATCAGTTACCAGAACCATGCATAGTTGCATGTGCCTTAATCTTCATACTTCTAAATTTAGTCTAAACTTATCTTAAATTAAATCAATGGCATATGGCCATTTCAGTACATATGTTTACTCAGCAACAATACAATAGAGTATGCTGAAGAGAGCAAATTAAGTCAGCATGAATAATAAATATGAAATTTTATGAAATTCTTCCAATTTGTAAACTGGTAATCAATGTTTAAAGTTAATGGTCAACATTCTATTGAATAAGATAAATAGCATTACAAATATGAGAACTAACAGATCTGTTGAAAAGTAAAAATACATCCTTTCATTATAGCAAAAATGTTCTTGCTTCCTTAAAATTGCAAAGAAAGAAATTTGTCACTTAACATTAACTTTTACATGAATTCCAAAAAAGTAAGTAGACTTTGATGTTTCAGGTCTGATAATCAGTCTACAGATTGCATAAACAGACAGTCAATAGCACATATTATCAAATTCACAGCAAAGCCATATCCTGATATTTTGCATATTCTTATCGAAACATTTCCCATTGAGCTAAATTAAATGTGCACCATACATTTCATTATTAAGTCAATGAGCTTGCTTACACAACTGTGGTTGGAGGAGTCGTCTGTGCTTGTTAATGATTATCTTCTTTTGTTGTTTCGCTTGCTCCATTTTTGAAAAGGTGAAGAGGTCTTTTACAAATGTCCGGACAGGTTACGCCTCCCTCTCGTCTTCTATTTTGGTCACACTGCCTGCGTTTACGTCAACAAGTTGATCTTGGCCAACTTGATATCGGTAAGATACAGTGATGAATTTTGTCCATCTGAATGCATCTTTAATTCAGAGTAAGATATGCCCAGCAGTTTAATGTTCACTATAGCTCTGATCTCGAAAATTGTACTTTACCATTCGAAATGTACCCTTTAGACACAGTATTGTTCTCAAACTCAGTGGCAGCAAAGTCACATGCCAAGGTCGAATATCTTTCCAGTCAGTTCAGTATTTAATAAGTAACTAACATCACTTCCTTGGTGAACTAAGATTGTTTGAGCCACTGACAGAAAGTGAAATCATTGTGCATGTGATTGACAAATTGGTACTGTGGGCCTGCATGTGTTTAATGGAGGATCATGTGTTCATTATAAGGTAGTTAATCTTTTCAATTTGGTGGAATATTCATTGATTTTTTTTTTTTTAAAGAGCACAATCTTTGAATGACTCTTGAAATTCTGCTGTTAGCGGAGTTTGCATTCTCGCCCCACTGAAAAACTGTCTGGATTCTGCTTTATGCTGATAAATTTTGTGACAGGTAAATCCTAATGTGTAATTCTCAGGTCATGAAGAACATTTGCCATGTAAGATCTGTTTAGTATCTATTCCCCCGGGAAATGCTGGCCTCATGTGTAATTAGGTAATGTAGATAAATTTCACTCAACTGGTATGCATTAGTTGATTCTGTAAATTTATAATTTGCGGAGCTCACATTAAACCATGCAGTAATTGATAACTGTTTATACATGCACAAAATTGCAATTAACAAGTTTAATTTGACAGGTTACATACAGATTTACAATGGCACACCTCTGGTAGTAACATCTACTGCAGTAGCAGCTAATTAAAAGCTTGACATATATCCTACTTAATTAAGATGTGGCATTGAACAACACAAATATGTCTGTGATACTTATCAATAAAAAGTAATATAATAGTATATAATAGAAAAGTTGTCATATATAATGCACTGTAAGATGCACTACACAAACCAAATCTGTAGCTATTATACATTGCTATAATAATTGCACTTCCGCAATTTTGAAGTGTGGCAGCTGTCTTATTGAATGTAAAACTTAACTGTGTTAGTATAGTTTTAGCATCAAAGGTCAGATAAAAAGAAAGAAATGGCTACATGGGTGGATGTTGAAAACTACTTAGTGCACAAGAAAGCCATTGCAAAACTGGGGTGCACTCAAATTGCCGGATTTTTTTTTTTCTTATGACTATATTGCATGTAAAAAGTTAGTAGTGATATGTAATTTGTAAATCCACAGTTTGTAAAGCTAGCTGTCAGAATATTGGAATGATTCCTTATATGGATATCGTGAGGGTGAATTTGCTTAACTAGTTTTTCACATATTCTGAAGGAAAATTACATGACTTTGTTGTTTGTTTTTGCATGCATCTTTACAACACCCTGATTCACACATGTCACCAATGAAGGTTAATTCATGGTTCATCCCATTGCTAATTACATTGTAATATCTCAGTCAATTATCAAATTCAATATGCCTGAAGAATAAATGTAATCACATCTGTTTGCAGGTATAGTTCACACAGCCGGATACAGTATTGATATGATATGTTTTTGGTAATATTTCTCAGAAACTTTAATTCTAGCATCACTCCAATGTTGCAATGCAGCCACTCTAAGGAATGATTTAATGCATGAATGTTTACAATGTAGTCATGTAATAATTAGCCAGCTATGGCTGCAGTGGATACAAGTGAGTTCAAATTAACTCAACAAACACAAACAGTTCTGTTATGCCACTAATTATAGCATAGCCAAGAGAGTGATATTAATTAAAAAAAAGGGGGGGGGGATGATGTGTAGGAACTCACTGTCAATAGGTTTGTCACTGACAGTCACCTGTAGTCCTTGAGATGGCACTTACACCAGTTTTGCTAGGACAGAGCAGAAAACCATTGGAGTGAAACTAAATTCCACATTGGTGTCAGCTAGTAGCTCAGCTAATCTAGCTTAGATTACAATATCAATATTGTGTCAGTGCATCATGCAAGCCATGCGTGCAGCTTTCAATTACTGTATTGCAATATATACTTGGATAATCAGGAAGTACGTACTTGATGCGATTGTACACTCTACATATTCAACATGCTATGCCATGATACCTACAAGAAAGGTCGATAATTTGTAGGTTATTTGTAAATGTTTTTCTGATTCAGAACATATGTGTACTGTAGTGCAGTGTTTCTTTCATCTTCCATGATTATAACTGTGTAATATTTGCCAACAGTTGCATGGGAAAAGAGACTTAATTCATCAGCAACTAAGAATGCTTATCCTTTTGCAGGTAGCTTATTATAAGTATAATATTTCATGTGTACGAGAAGAAAATTTATGAATATTGTTCTGTTATTTCACTACACACATTCTGACTCTATTTGGACAGAACAAACCCTGCCATGGCAGTGCATGTGTCTTAATTTCTTTGTCGCAGATGTCGTGTTTATTGGTTGTTTTATTTTACAAGAAATGACAGCAGGGTCTGTATACTTTTAGTTACTGCATGTTGCATGGTTTGATCATATTTGGTCAGATTGTGAACCACCAATGGACAGCAAACTGTTTAGTCTATATACGTGTAGGTGTGAATTATGACAATTGTTTGCTGGACAAAAAAAAATACCTATGAAAAAAAAATATCACAAGGGATTGGAAGATGTTGGACATGGTGATCATTAATCAATTGTTTCTTGGATGGATTAAAATAATAGACTGAATGAAAATAGAAGCCAAGCTGAGCCCCATCAGGTCCGTTGAGACTTCTAAACTCTGTAATTTACAGTATCATATGACATATATGCAGTATTGAAAATATGGTTCCAAGCACATCATTTTATAGTTAGGCTGTATCTTCTGCAGTGCAGTAGACTGATTTTTTTCCTCTGAATATCTGTGAAGAAATACAAAACCATTGAATAGTTTGCATATAGTCATGATTTAAAAAAAAAAAAAGAAGACATACTAACAAGAGGATCATACATGTTATCCTTCACACAACTAACGCAACTAATACTCCAATCCTTTCTCAAATCTAGCTAAAACTATTTACAAATTACTCAGACCTGTCAGTTCATGTGGTTTTGAGTAAGCCCACAACAAAGAGTACAGCTTTCATCATCAGCAGGCATGCCAATATGGACATGCTGCAATATAATACTGCTTATTAACAATAAAAAATAAGGGTAACTATACTCAAAGCCAAAAGTATATTAGGGGATGTATAGTTCTGCTATGGCTTTATCACTAAGTCAGTGTGATGGTATCATTTCACTTCAAATGTATAAAAAAGAATAAATCTGGGCACAAAAACCGTCAGTTTTACACATCCAGCTTCATGCAGCTTGTGCATCATCAACCAAGCATAGCTTTGAAAGCATTCTGCTCTCACCAGAAAAAAAATCTTTGGTGTAGAACTTGTTTCATGCATATGTCCAGTCCATTTTCAGTTGGGACCAGTTCATGGCCAAAGGGATTAAACTTCACACAAATGGCCTCACTTCTTTCGCTGCCATTTTTCTTGATAATTCATTTCTACATATGTAAAGCACCATGACCCTCATTTTCTTTTTAAAATGGTGTTATATAAATCTATTTTATTATGGTAACTATTATTAGATGTAACACGACATGTATCAGTGAAACAGATGAAGCACAGGCTGAATAAGGTGCATATAGGGGGGCATCTAACTGTCTACACACTGCCCCAATCCTGGCTGGGTAAATTGGTCTGTGGTTGATGAGTTTTTCAGTTCTCTGGCTTCCAAATTACCATCAGTTGACACCATGACAATTGATGCCTTACTCCTCACTTTCTTTTCTTGATATACTAGTTGATTCATGGTCCCCATTTCTTTTGTCTAATATATTTTAAAATGATCTCTTCGTGCATTCTGATCAAGAATGAATATTACCAGATCTCCTTCGTAATACCAATAGTGTTTAAATCTCGATCCCTGGCTATTTCACTAGTTTAAATCTCCTTGGCTATTTCACCAGTGTTTAAATGTCCATAGCAACATTGCTGGGCCTTTCTAGATCTTGCTATATCACCATGCAGTATTTATTGCCATGGCTTTATGAATAGCAGTGTTTAAATCTCCCTGGGTGTATATTCACATTGTGCATATCGGTGGTAATCGCCAGGACTGAAATCTCTCTGGCTGTATCACCATACACTATTCTGGCCATGTCACAGCAGTGTGTAAATCTCCCCCCCCCCCCCCCTAATCACCTTCATTTGTAGCTGAAATATGAGTTGAAAATTTGTCAGTGAAAGTCAGAGTGGGCAGAATATGTCTTAGCCACTCAAAAGAAAAAAGGTTGTTTCAAAGGTTGAATTTCAAACTGTATGCATCAGCATTTTATACAAGAAGTTGCAAATGGCATGACATGAATTGAGATTTGTGGCACCGTTGTCAACTACTACAGGTAGGTTTTGAGTGTGGTATGTGTTTCAATAATTCATGTAGCTGCTGGTGGGCAACATGTATATATCCAGAGAGCTATACTGAATGTACAGGAGGTGAGAAAAAACTGGTCAATGATTTCTCCATGTAATTTGTGAAATCAACAGGTGCTCTGTAAATAACTTAGCAAACTATAAAGAGATACCTCGTATTACAAAATTCTTTGTCAGAGACTCAGATTACATTTGCTTTTAATTGGTTCTTAGCGTTACATGCATGAAGACAAGTTGTGTCAAGTTCGTGCATTGCAGGATTGCACAAAGTTTTGTTTAGAATTTGAGGATCAGACAGTCTGAAGACTCATGGAGTATCCTTTACCCTGTTGGTTGTGTGGATGAACACCAGTGAAATTCGCCTTTTCTTTTCGATCAGTGTTCAGAGGGTAATGAGGCAGGGTAATGAGGCAGGGGTTGGGTGAGCCAACAATCCCATACAAACCCACCCCAGCTTCCGGGACTGCCATTTAACATCTCCATCTGATGGTTGAGTGTGTATCCCTTAGTCTTCAGCCACTTTCCCAAAGGCTAGGAGGCGTGCAGGTCCTGCCCAGGTCTGCAGCCCATCAGCTGTACAGAACAACTCAGCTGAAGTGGATGAGACCTGAATCGGACAATTGCAACCCAAATTAATATCACCAAATAACCCCCTCAGCACCATGCACCAGCTGTAAAGAGCTTCTTTAGCTGGACAAACAATTTTTTTCAATTTTCCAAGTGGTTCCAGTGGGATTCAATCTGGGAACCTAGTGGTTGCGCGACAGACACTCTAACCATCCAACTAATCCTCTACCCTTAAAAAACTTGGAAAATTTCTGGGGATTCAAATTTGACTTGTTCAGTAAAGCTGTTTACAGTGGTGCTGAGGGGGATATTTGGGCTCCTGTTGTCTGATTTAGGTCTTGTTCCCTTCAGGTTGCTTGGCACAGCTGATGGGCTCCTGAGCTAGGCAGGTTCTCCACCCCTCCCAGCCTTTGAGAAAGTGGCTAAAGACTGGGGGACACACTGTCGTCCGTCAGATGGGGACGTTTAATGGCGGTCCCGGGAGCAGGTTTGGGTTTGCATTGGTGATTGTCTGGTTTCACCCCTGCCTCGATATCCTCTGGACACTTATCGAAAAGAGTAGGCGAATCTCGCCGGTGTTCACCCACGACCACCATGATACAGGGTCCTTGATGAGCCTGTATGGGGCTTCCTGATCCTCAAGTTTCAGATTAAAAAAAAATTCAAGTTTTTTTCATTATTTCACATATGCTCATGATTGACACAGTTGTGTGTCTCCCTTATTTGATCATTCTTCTTTTTTTTTTTACTCAGGAGAGGATCAATTTTGAACTTGAAACAATCTTTGAGACTGGTGTTGATGAAATGAACTGGGATGACACTGTAAGTTTAGGGACTAACTCAACAGCTGCCCATTTTGTTGACCTTTAAATTAATGAGGTATTTTAACTGAGCTGACCTCACTAACTTGACAAATATCAATACATCTTAATGTACAAGTCTGCATGGTGTTCCTAAAAGAGTGCAACATGTTTATCGCAATTGGATGCTGCAGGCAATTGCAGAGGTGTGGTACAACCCCTGTTTGCTCACATCGTCTATGCTGTTGATGATATCTACATAGCGCCAACAAACATGTTTAACTTGCCTTACTCCACATCAGTTAATTGTTACTTGTTTGTGAATGTCACAGTTGTTTATTTCATGTGCATTGTGTTAACATTTTCATAACATTAGCAACATTCTTCAATTAAGATGAATAATTTATAAATCAAGTTTTCTTATTACGGCAGCCGGAGAGGTTCTGTAATTCAAGGCAAGCTTGTTGCATTTTTTGTGTAAGATACACAATTTGCACAGACTGGACTACCACAGCTGGGCAAAGATTATTTTGATTTGAACAAACCTCAATAGTAAAATATTAGAGTAGCAATATGTGCCTGCATTTATTATCATAATATTTCAAACAGTGGGTAGTATCACAGTGGGGTGATTGCAACTCACACAAAATGGCTTAAAAAAAAACCCATAGACAACGTTAACTTTAATCATAATTGTGGAATATCACAGTTTTCAGTTTTGGTGCTTTGTACACCCAGGTGCAAATAAGGCACCATAAATAACTTTTTAACATTTGTGCCAAATTTATGGCACGTTTGTTTGTGTAGAGTTTAGTTGTACAATTTACCTGAATTTCTCTATGTCACTTTGCCAACTTGACATATGAACAAGTTTGTTTAGCTCATACCAGCATGCTGGTGTACTTATGTGATCACACAGCGTCACTCTATCCTTTTATCTATCTGCCCACAATTCTTCAAAACACTTCTCCTACATGCTTGCATGGATTTGTTTGAAACTTACACACAATGTTCCTTGAGTGGTGGACCATTTGGGATGTTCTGGAATTTTGGGTCCAAGGTCCGATGTGTTCCTTTTGGCCCATTTTATGAAATTCTGCAAACTCCTCCTCTGACAGATTCTCTTTTACCATGTATGATGGTTTTTTGTAATGATACTCCAATAGTGCTACCTTCAGGGTGTTCAGGAATTTTGGTCCAAGGTCCCATGTGGGCCCTTTGGCCCATTTTATGAAATCTTGCAAAATACTTCTCCTTCTGTTGATCCTCTTCTACCATGTCGATGGTTTATCAATATGATACTCTAATAGTGGTATCACTTCAGGGTGTTCCGGAATTTTGGGTCCAAGGTTGTATGTGGGCCCTTTGGCCCATTTTATGAAATTCTGCAAAATGCTTCTTCTCCTACATGCTTTCATGGATTTGTTTGAAACTTGTTCCTTGAGTGGCAGATCATGTGGGGTGTTTAGGAAGTTTGGGTCCAAGGTCCCATATGGACCCTTTGGCCTATTTTGTGAAATTCTGCGAAATGTTCCTACAGATTCTCTTGTTCAATGTTGGAGGTTCACAACATTGGAAGTTCAAAACTGTTTTAAAATAGCGACCTGCAATGATATATGTATGGACAAACCTTTCACTCTATGACATATCAGCCAACATAAAACTTTTATTTTAAGTTCCTGATACCCTTTAAGCTCACTGAATCTTCAAGTAATGAAAAAACAGATGACTTTGTGTCAACTAGTTAGGTATAAACAAAGGAGTTTTTGATTTATCTTCTAAATTACAGCTCCCTGATTATATTAAGCAATTAATATGCAATTAAGCTGTATATATGGATCCATGTCCTTTGGCTTACACTTGTCATGACCAGTTTAAATTACTAGTTTTTTTCACTCTACGATTTTTGAAACAAATTGGCCAAACATTCTTTTTTTTTTGGCCAAATACATGACTTTCCATTAAAAGTACAACAGTAATAGCTAATGGAACCAAGAGAATGTAAAATGCTTCTCGGATTTGTTACGATAATTCTTGCACCTTTATTACAGAAAGAAATCACATTTTATTATAATCATTTTGTACCTCCTTTATATGTTAGAAACATAAACTGTTTTTTTCTCTTAGCAATACGTACATGATTCAATTTTTAGGGCAACGATATTCTAGCTAGGTCTAATTTTATCGACTAAAGCATGCCGACAGATAGGTAAGTAGTGAGTTTTTCATTTTTGTATCTTTAATTTCATCAGGAGCACTATCGTATGGGAGGAAGCTACAAATGGCCCACACTCTCAGAGGTGGTAGAGTTTAGAAGACAAGTCAGAGATGTCTTGAGAAACATAATAAAAAATGCTGTCTTTGAGCTACCAATTACCATGGAAAGTCCTTATGCAAGTAGTTTTTTATTTCATTGTTGTAGTTATTAAATATAGTCAGCTTGATCATGACCTTGTGTATTTTTAACATTTTTGCCCTCATATGGTGTGGGCAACTTGCATTATCTGGGGGAAGGGAAAAGCAACTGGTGCAACTGTATAGTTAAGCAAACTTCTGTCAGAAATACCAATAAAACATTAACTGAAGAAGTTCTGTGTCCTCCCAGATCTCTCTTTGAACCCAAGCCGTACATAATCAAGTTCACTATTCAGAGAAACTGCCAAATATTGTATAAACATGAACAGCTATAATAAATTGAAGGTACAACGTTAACCAGATGGGACCTCGTTAGTCAGTATTACTTTCTGTAATCACAGTAAGTTGTGCTTGAAAGTAATCTGTCCATACAGTTTACCTGTCTGAGAAGTCCAGCCACGGAAGAGTGTTGTCAACAGTACAACATGTTGTCTAATGTGCATTAGGCTACATATATAGCACGGAGCTGCACTGTGAGGCGCAATCACAAGACACCTTAAAGGGGAAATCAGGGTTTGACTGAGAAAATTCACCTTTAGTTGATTTTTCTCTCTAAAAACTGATTGTTTACTAAAATATAGAGACGTTGGGGAGGTGTTTGAAGGTAGAAGAAACGGTAATTATTGCGTTAATAACTGTTGAATGAGAACTCTTAATTTTTGTCGGGTACAAAAACTAAATGTTCTTGTACAAGACAAGACAGCCTCTTCTATACGATGACCAATCAAAGCATGAGACTGAGATGATGTTATATGAATAAACATAACCAAATGTTTACGATTCTCATGTTGTTCATGCATTGCGCAATGCTAAGTAAACAAGAGTTTAGTGATAGTTGATGATACGTACAGCACACGTAGGCCTAAGCTACGTATGAAACTGTTCAGCCACACCTCCTCATACCTTGAAAAGGTGGTAGTATTGAATATTAATATTTGATCCATGAATATGGATGTTACAGACTTTCAGAGTTCTTCACCAATTTTTTGTGAATTTGACTTGTTTCTCGAACTTGTCCAAATGTTTTGAGATAATCTTGATCATATTTGTTAGTTATAACCCATTGTACGATACCGGTAGGGAATTGTAGTGAAATAAATTGTGAAAATAAACCCTGAGTTCCCCTTTAAGCTTGTAATACAGAATATTAGACATGGTTCATTATATCTACTTACAGTCTCGTTATTCAACTGATTAAAAAAGATTCCTACCATCGTTGGAAATTTATAGAAATTCAAATGCTTTTTTTATTATGTGGGACAAGTCTTCATGGCTTAACAAATTTGCACATGACACTGAGAACTGCAAACAAGGAAGTTAGTAATTAATTATACCTGCACATAAACGACTGGTTGACTCAATTTCAGAACAGATTTTGCAAGGGTAGTTTCTTCTACTGCACACTCAGGTCTGGATATCTGCTGTGTGGATATTCAGTCTCCCTTGTTTTTGGTCAAATACAGTGAATTAAAGTGTGAGTTTGTGTCCTAGGGCATGGAGGAGGAATTTTAACATGGACAAATGCAAGAGATCTGCTATGAGCTAATATATGAAAACTGTATGAGTTCATGTGATATATATTTGAGATATAGTAAAATTTAGATCTCCATCGAGGGATCACCTTTGAAGTTCTGCCTGGATTAAACAAGATCACATGACATTCCATGAGAGCTTGCATGACATTCCATGAGAGGTTGCATGCACTTAAAACAGTGATGAGACTACAGTATGTGGTAATCCAGAGGAGAGTTATAAGGCTAATTGCAGTCAATGCACTCCAGTTCTACGGTATAACATGTCCTGAACAGCAATCAATGGAATTTTTCAAGTAGATAGTTTGTCCCATTATTGTTTTGTGACAATTTAAACAAGCCCTAAACGTATTGTCCTGGTTTTCATGTATTTGTATGTCGGTACATGCTCACGTTCTCCTTGATGTTCTTTGTTAATCTTGGGTAAGTATACTCAATGCATGATTGCCCTGATAAATTTACTGATAAAACACTTGGAAGTGGAGAAGGTCAAGGCGGAAGGTCAAATTTCCATTATTTGGGAATAAGTTTGTCAATGGCATGTATCACTGATCTAGGCTATTCAATGATTTTGTTCCCAGACTAGCTACATCTGTTTTTGAAGTTATGGGAAAATTACAATTCACTACCTGCAGTCATTTTGTAATGAAAATTTAGTTGATGCAATACTGTATAATGACTCGCTAAAATGAAGGGGCCACGGATTGAATCAATCACATGACTTCTGGTAATGACAGCCATGAAACAAATCACAATGTCTGAACTTGGAGCATTGACCTCAATTTAATTTAGGTTTAATTAATTGCATTAAAGGGAAATAGGATGTTAGTATTACTGACAACAACCATATTTTTAAAACCAATATTTTATAAAGGAATAAGATTCTCACAGATAGAAATTTGTTGCTCAACAATCATTTGTTCACCCAAACTTTTCAAAAGTCAAATAATGCATCTTCCGTTACTCATCACATGCATAATGTTTTGAGGCGATGAAGCTTTGACAGATATTTAGTGATGAGACTGAATGGTTAACAATGTTTAAAGTTATTTTCTTTGTACACCATGTTGGTGTATTCTAAAGCCCTATTTCCCTGTAAGAGATGGATAAAACAGAAGAAAAGGTCTGATTGAAAGACAATGTTTCATAGATAGATGTAAAGAGCAGTAACCTGGCATAAAACTCTATGCATACATATCAAACCCATTTAATGAACATGTGGGCCACATGCAGCAGACATATACCCATCAAATGATGTGGAACTTTGTTAAACAAAAAGAATCACTTCAGTTAAAATTACAATTTCAGACATATTAAATTAAAAATGTTGAACTCAATTAACTCATCCTCTTATCAGTAATTTCTTTGCTGCTATTATTATACAGTATTACTGCAGAAATTCTGTGTAAACAGATTATTCTTGCAAGCAACAAATAACTGAATTTCTATCTACGACTTCTTGAACAGAAAGTTGCTATCCGCTTGAACTTGACTTTTGAATAACATGCAATTCATTGTCCATATAAATATTGGCTTGAAAAATACATCATATGCTGAGTGAGTAAAAGAAATGCCTTATTTCCCTTCAACAGATATGAAATTGAATCCTATGTTGTCCCAAATGAACATAATTAGTAGCCATTAATCGTCTAGAATGTTGAACCATGCATGGACACATCCCTTTTAATATATGCTGTTTGCAATGCTAGCTCATGAGAGCTCATGTGAGCTCATGTTTTGGTGTGAAGAGCATTAACCTTGTTACAAAATTTGGTCATATATTGTAGACCTTGAAGCATCTTGCCTAAAAGAGGACAACCTCTAAAGTTAACCACTGTTTAAATGTGCATTTGATATAAATGTGTCTTAAAATGTAAAATCTCTAGCTCCAGAAATGGATGGGAAGAAGAGAATACTTTGGCAATTTGTGGAGGAATTAGCATCAGACATGGTGAAGTGAAGGCAGGCGTTTCATCGTTATAGTCATGACGTTACAACCGTGCTAAAGTGTTCAACAGACCCTCTTTCATTAACACATGTATTACCTATAAACATGACACCTAATACCCCTTGTCAGGTAGCTCAAGAAAGCCTAGACATTGGATTGACACACCACACCTGAATTACTTTAGTAGAACGATCTTATATTGACCATGTGGATTATCACAGCATGAGGTGATAAAACTGACCTATGGCGATGAAAGTTTGCAACAAGTTGAACCTCAGTAGAACAAAAGAAGAGTGAGGTTTAAGTGAATCCTATTTTAATGTATATACGAGTAACGGCATGCCCTGTGTTGCCCCAACGAATGTTGTAGTTTGAGATTCATGACTGTGATGATGACAACGTTTATGGTGATAATGATGGAGATGATGATATATGATGGTAGTGATGAAGATGATTGAATATACTGTAAGTAGTTATGATAACATGAAAATTTGTAAAATAAAACACTTAGAATAGCTACAAAGAAAACTAATTAACAAAGTTTGATTTCCCAGTCTTTGGTAATTCATTGTAATGCTGAAATAGCAATTTTTATTTCTAGCAGATTTTGGTAATAATTACTTCCGTGAATTTTTTAAGTCAGAGTGACTGTATTTATCTGTTGACTATGATTAATCATCACAGTAACTCTCAAGAAATTAATCTTGATGCATCTTGAATCATACGCACAGCTCATCTGGTTGTTGATTCTCACCTTACTTTCACACACAGACAACTCTGAATTCAGTCAACCTCAGTAAAATACCCTTTAATAGATCTTACACTGATAGCCAAATCCATGCCAATGTGTGTATGCTGCCAATGAAATTTTAAAGGTTGTTTGACATGCCTTTAGAAAAGAACACTCTTCACTCAAAAATTGTAGAAGTAAATTCCTGAGTGAAAATCCATCAGAATTTTGCCATTGTAATATTATTACTGTAATAATGTAAATAAAATACAGTAATTGTTATTATTGTAATATCTGTTACCGTTTTTGAGATACAACTTTTCAAAGTTTGAAAAGAAAATTTGAAACAGATGACGTGGAGTGTTGCACTGTCCTGCAGTGTCAGTTTTTCTTTTGTTAACCCTATATATTTTGCTTTTTAATTACTTAATCACTGAGTTTCACATCAATTGGTAAGTGATCTCGATATTTTTTAAGGCAAAAATACATGCTTTCAAAAGAAACTTTCTGTGCATATAAAATTCTCAAATGTTCTTGAAATAAAGGGTACATAAACAAAGGATTAAAATAAAACATGTCATGAGATTCCACCTCTTGACGTCACAAATTTGCATACTTAGCCAAATTTTATTCATGACACATCGGTGAGACACTAATTTTCCTGTAAATCAGTTGATCTTTAAGACATTTGGATGGAATTTGTGGCTATTTTTGACACTTTCAATGCTTAATGCACCCAGTACTCCAACGTGTCATTTTCATGTCACAGAACCTTTAAAGCAAGCGCATGTTAAGTACACAGTATCAGTGTGAAGAACACCTTTTATCCCTGTGGTTATAACTTTTATATAGGATCACTTTTACAATGATGGACAATATTATTTTCTTTACTTTATTTTCCTTAACTCTCCTTTCATTGCTTCTCCTGATTTAAATAGTGGGCGCTTTTCATGGGATTTGAGCACGAACGGATTCATCTGGAGACGTCGTCTGTTTTGATCCGACAGCTTCCTCTTGGCATGGTGCGAGTGCCTTTAGACTGGAGAAGAGGACCACAAGAAGCTAATGAGGGTACTGTTGTCTTGTAACTGCAATTAAGCTGCCACTTGGACCATTAATTCATGTAAAAAAAAAACGATCTTTTCCTATCACTGTTAATTAATGATCTTAGATATGCCTCTTTGAAGTTTACTAAGTGGGAAATTCCATTGGATATTAAAGAAATTCACAATTGGGGAACTTCAGTCTTTCACCTTCGATGTGAGCATTAATTGTTTTTGGTTTCATTTATTATCATAACTGTATAATCATGATAGCATGTGTACTGGATTGTGACATCTAGTGTATCTCAAGACCACAGTGAAGATTCCACTGATCTTTATATTTGGTATACATTAGTCTATTGAGCACGAGAAGCCGATTGTTTTAGGTGGTGATCTGAGGTCAGCAGAGGTCAAAGGCAAACACCTTGTTTACCCAATATTTGAAGGATGCATACTTGGACCGATGTCATAAAATGGTGTGTTGATATGAGCACATGAAAGTACAAGTGTCAATTTTTTGTTTAATGAAAGTCAAAGGTTAAAAGAGATCAGTGAATATTGTAAACACAATAACATTTCAGTGTGCAAACTATGGTTTAAGTGATAAAATTCAAGAAAGCTAGAAATGACACATAATTTCCTTTGTTGTTGGTTTAAATTTCAAAAGGATATGAATGTCACAATATTTTGCATAATATAGAACAGTCGATTTGTTACATGCTCCAGTTGGACGTAATGCACTTGAAACAGAGATGTGAGTGTAACGTGAACACCGTGCACTGATATTGCATATATACATATGCCTGTGACATCTTTCAGTTGCGAGAGGAATTCCTCTTCAGAATTGATGAACAAAATCAAATACAAATAAGTAATTCCTTTGATGTTTGCAGCAATTTTCCAACTCGAGGTGAACTGTTTTATCTCTAATGTAGCATTCTCATGCAATCGACTACTGGGTGTACTGTGTGTAGTTGTCGAGTGCTTGACGAGTCCAGGTGACACGTATGTCGTCATCGTCAAGGACCCGCCGCTCCATTAAAACAAATTGACAAATTGGCAAATTTCAAGTACTACAACATTGCATAAACCAAATAGCTACTGTTTACAATGTGACTACCAGTATACAGCTGACAGGATTTAATTTATCTGCAAGCGATTTGGCATACAATTAATTCAAACATGGTTTCCATTTCTTCTCATTTATATCATACTGTCTAGCTGTATAGATGTGACCAAGTGGGAGGTTTTAATGTTTCAGATTTTGTCATTTTGTTTGTTCTGTTTTTGTTTTTATTTCTTGTCATATTCAAGGCCTAATATGCAGTCAATTTGGTAGTCAATTTGGTAACTCCTGCACATATAGTAAACTATATATCTGAAGTAATTTACATATAGGCCACAGTGGTAAATATTTGTGTTAGAAAAAGCCATGGAACTCACAATTTAGTATGAAGCATGTATATCAACATCTCAGATATAAAACATATTAATGAGGCAGATGTATAATCAGAGCTATGTTATCAATTACCTGAGTAATCAAAACACTTCTCTTATGATGCTAAAAAAATCCAGAATGAACACTAAGTGGGCTTTCAAATGGGAAGGAATATTATTTGCAACGATAGATAGTGGCCTGTAAAGTTTTTGAAGTCAATTTAAGTGTAACCCAAAATCACAAATGCACAATGCTGGTGACATCTTAATAGCGTACCTACGTGATTATCTCAAAATATGTTCATGAAAGAAACGTGATTATGGAAGTAAATGAATACAAACAGTCAGGGAGATTATCAATTTTCAGAAGGAAGTGCAATTCTGTTCTGTTTTATGTAAAACTGCATTGACTGGAGTGTCAAATTTATCCACAATGTATATCCTTTTTGCATGTGCAGAATGTGTCTAACTTAAGCAAAATTTCTTTTGCAGAATGAATTGTATATATTGTTTTTTTCCTGCATGTTATTTACATGCAATTTCTTACCTTGATGCTCACATGATGTTTAAATTGTTCGTTCGTTCGTTTATTTTTCTCTTTTTTTGATACACAGTGTAATGAATGTAATGAAATAACAATATTGAAAAAAGAGAATGGAGAATCTGAAAAAAGCTTAGCTTGTACAAGCCAGATCCACCATATATAAATAGAAGAAGAGGAAAAACAGGAAAAACTCTAAGTCCCCTCCCCACAACCCATTTCAATACCCCATCCCACCACCCCATCCCCGACACCTCAACCCCACCAATCCCAACCCCACCACCCCATCGCCATACGAATAACAGTACAAAAAACTATACAGTACAGGAGAGAATGAAAATATTACGTGTTGCTTTTGCGCAAAAGAAATTCCTTGAGGTGATTAACAAATGTAGACAGCGTAGGTAAAGTTCTAAGTTGAAGGTCGAAGGAATTCCAAAGAGTCGGCCCGGAGAACCGTACTGTTCTTGTACTTAAAGCTAAACGAGAATAGGCAATGTTGACAGAGGAAGCGTTACGAGTAGGATAATTATGGTAATGATTATTAAGATTAAAGAAGGAGTGAAAGACAGGCGATAATAAACCGTTAAAGTATTTATATACAAATGTGCCTAGCTGAAAATGGTAAATATCAAAGATTGTCAAAATTTGTAAATTACTAAAAATAGGTGCTGCATGATCATAATAATTAGAGTGAGTGATTAATATTATAGCCTTTTTCTGTAGTAAAAATAACCTGTCCAGATGTACATTATGAGTGTTTCCCCAAAGGATATTACAATACGAGAGTTGAGGGTAAACAAGAGTATAATATAGGGATAGTAAAACCTGTCTGGGAACGTGATGTCTTATCTTGTACAGAATACCAACGTTCTTAGAAGTCTTTTTACATACATTATCAATGTGGAAATTTCAACTTAAATGTGGATCAATAATGATTCCCAAAAATTTAACACAGGTTACTTCATTTATAATTGAATTATTAAAAGTAAGTCGTAAATCAGGTTTCACAGATTGTTTGGTATGGAAAATGACAAAGGTGGTTTTGTTAACATTAAGAGATAACTTGTTTGCATGAAACCAATTGCAGATTGTGCAAAGTTCATTATTTATAATATATTCAGTACCTTTGAGATCGTTATGTCGAAAAAGAATACTAGTGTCATCTGCAAAGAGACAAAATTTTAAATTTGTGTATGTAACACAGTATACATGGCTCAACTTCTGAATTTTGTTTGAACTGCACTCTAATAGTAGCAGTGCACGGTTACTTCGCCTGGGCATGCAGTGGTTCTAACCACAGCAACAAATTTTGAGATACAGAGAGTTAATGATCTGTTTGTCAGAAGTGAGCTAGTAACATTCAGATTTCAATAGCTGTGACATGTCAATTTATCCTAGGGTTATGTTACATTGTTCATGTTAAAGATCTCAGTCTTTGATAATCCTGTACAACTTACAGGCTCTGGTGCAGTTGTGAACGAGATGGTCACGGTCCCTGCCTCGAGTGTCAAGATGGGGAAACCGTTTGACTTTCCTTCTTATGGATGGGATAATGAGTATCCTGAGAATAATTTCAGGTGAGTAATGGACAAAATGAATTCTTAATTAGTACTCTCTGAACATACACTTGACAGCACACTAATGTAATTACATGACAAACATGTACATGCATGATTGTTGAAAGCATTTTACTGAGGATAATTATCTGTACATCATGCATACCAAACATGCCCTGGAGCACAGTTGACCTTTTATGTCAATATAATTTCAGTATGACTATCACTGGGTTAGAAAAAAAATGAGGTTTTGATCGAATATCCCTTTTTCTGTAAAACAAAATACTGTCTGGCAAATAATTGACACTCACTTGTTTGTCGATCACGATCAACGTTCCATGTGTGCCAGATCTTTATTTAGACAAAGCTCCAGGACTGTCAGAATGCTCACTGCTCCCCTCTCGTACTGGTGATGATGCTTTTTATTTTGCAAATTATTACAGTGTATGTATCTTTAACGATAAGACAGGCTGTTTTACTGGGGGGATCAGCACATTGATGAGAATGGTGATCATCTTCTGCCAGCTGCAACTAGGATTCCAGGATTCTTTGTAGGCTAGGCCCAGTTTGTCAGAGTTTATTTCGTAAAGGTCAAATGCAGTCCCTGAAGTTGGCAAGCACAATCGATTGTTCAGCGAACTTAATAATGGGGGGAGGGCAGTGCAAATTATGCAACAATATACAACTGTATAGCCGTGTAATTTGCATGGTGCATGTTGCAGAACAAAATTGTTACTGGTCGACTTTGACATGACCAACTAAAGTACGCGACCTCCATACATGTCAAGCTTGTATGTTGTGCACCACAATGCATCTAGTAGTGCATGTATGCATATATACTACCATGCATTTTGCATTCGGTTTGATTCATATATTTTTTCTCTTTTATTGGCAAGTCTGGGTACATCTACACCAACATGAATTTTTGAAGATCAACTTTATATGCCATTATGTGATATCTGCTTGTATACCACTGTGCATCCTTCAATTAGTGCATGAACCATGAGGTTCATGTTAAGGCCTTTGTCCATCATTAATCGATCAGTTAACTACAAATGAACATATACCACGTCAAATTCTCCACGTCTTTAAAGTAAGCAACTTAAACCAATCATGCTCAGTAATCTTAATGTCAATTCCTTTCTTTCTCCATGCATATATCTCCTTGGCATATACATACCCACAATTAATTGTGTCAACTTTATGAGAACTTCAATTTTTCAGCTTCTGTAGCATCTGCGTTGGAGGAATCATTGAACTGGCAATAAAGTTAATTGATACGTTAGTATTAAACTATAAAAATGGATTTGCAAGGCAACAGTACCGGTGAAACGGTGTTTTAATAGCACCAGGCCCGTATCCATGTGAGGTTCTTGGCTTTCACTCAGCCTTTGATAGTAAGGCTACCTTAGCAACAGGTGTAATAAATTTTAATTTGTTGGTCATAATTGTCAGGTAAAATGATCCACTTGTGGTAAAATCAAACCCCCCCCCACCGTGACTGGAAAAGCTGCATACGGGCCTGTGTTACCATGCATGCATGTGAACAAGCTGCCTGTAAATATTGTTGCGCATATATTTAGACAATTGTGAGATCTGCTGGTCAGCTAATTGTTAATAAGTAATTTCTCGCTTTTCCATAGACCTGTACTATACGCCTACTCCATATGCAGGTTCAGTGTGAGCTAGGTAATTACTAAACCCTATATAGAATCAACCTTGATGATGTTAACTGTTCTGTTTGTTTGCATAATTAATTAGCTACCATGATACTTTTCCCCTCAGTATTTGATCTCACATATATATGTATGTATATATGCCATGTAGTTTCCCAGCATTTGAGGCCTCTAAATTCCTAGTCACAAACTCTGAATTTTTGGAATTTGTGAACGATGACGGTTACGAGAATGAATCGCTGTGGACCAAAGAGGGCTGGCAATGGAGATTGTACAGAGAAGCCGTGCACCCAACATTTTGGGTTTGCTCCAGAGGTAAGGATCAAATCTGAAGTGCAGAATTCCATCAACATACATAGCCCTCTCAAAAAAAAAAAAAAAAAAATGGAAGCAATTCTACTTGGTGTTTAGTTTCACATGCATCCCTAAAATTGGGTTAATAGTTAACTAATATGAAAAATAGAAATACAAACTCAAATGCATGTACTCTCAGTCAGTTCCAACTGCAACAGAGTCAAATTTGACTTAGTGTAAATGTAATTGGAACATATTCAAATGATGCATGCATCAGTGATCAGTGGGTCTGATTCTTTGCACAATCGTGTAAACATAAAATTTCAAAATCATGTCCAATTCAAAATAGCTAGGTGCCTTTGCCTGTTTTTGTTTTGTAATTTTTGAGTGGTGGCATTCACAAATAAATCCAGTTTGTAATTTAAGCAGACCCATCCATGCTTTACACTATGCAGGCCTGCAGCCAGACTAACCGATTTGACCCTTGTTACATCAATGTTGAAGTTTTGCCAGCCTGCATGGGGAAGTTGTCTAAGTTCCCTTCTCTTTGAAAATGTTTGCCTTTTACAAGCTAGCTAAGTTCTAGATGCAAAATGGTGCAAGACTTCCCACCATTTTTCCCCTATCTTTGTATTCCCAAAAGTTGGACCTTTTATTAGCCCCTTTCTTTTTTGGGTAGATGGGGTACATGTGTCCCAGGGCCCCCATTTGTGTTAATACACAAATTGCTCACTTCATGAATTGCTTGGTTCATCAATGCAAATATAAAGTTTTACATTGAACATCAGAGTGTTCCATACACATAAAAAACAGTAAAATTTTAGCAAATATAAAATGTAAAAGAATATGACAAAACATGGTAAAGTATGGTATGATAAGGTAGAGATAAGTTCAAGATAAGAATCTAAAATTAGGACCAGTAATATCTAACTACACAAACGGAAATTTATCCACTCAGATGCGTTAAACAAGTTACGGCAGCTGAAAAACAAAAAAAATCAATAAAACTTTTTTCTTTAAAAGCATGAAGATGGCAGTTGGAAGGCGCGAAATTGTAGGATAACCTTAAGCATATCTGCAAATTGTGATGATATCAGATAATTCATTAAACACGACTCGTGGTGACTTAGTCATGTTCTGAATGGCAGTTTGCTGTCAGCAAATAGCTGATCATTAAAAGACATTATCAATACAGTGTAAAGAAGAGCTAGTGATCTTAACCTTTAATTGTTATTCCCAGTGGTTGCCTCAAATGCATCTTAACCTTTTAATATGCCATTGCACTTTTAATTTTTAGTTAAGTTCTAGATGTTGAATCTACAAAAATCACTCGTAATTCTTAGAAAAGGAGGTTTAGTAGAGGGCAGGCACCATCAGAAAACCAGATAATATAAAGAACAATTTATGATGATTGATCGTAAAATGTACCATTTTTCCTTTAGCTAAAAGTGTTAAAACCACATGATTACTTTCTATGCATTAAGATGATAAGCTTTATGTGTGGTTACTAATGCAAGCACATGACTTTTTCATAAGGGTAAGAATAAAAATACCAAGTATTAATTTAAACCAATGAGGTGTGGTGCACAAAGTTGTAGTTTTTGCTCTCTTTATAAAGTGGTGTCATAAGTCAATATCCAGCTCATTGGTAAATTAGCTCTGTTGGTGTCTGTGTAGTTGCAAGTGTTAAAGTGTTCCTTT
The DNA here is from genome assembly GCA_021234535.1 of Stichopus chloronotus. NCBI lineage: Eukaryota > Metazoa > Echinodermata > Holothuroidea > Aspidochirotida > Stichopodidae > Stichopus > Stichopus chloronotus. The sequence continues at coordinate 3,284,581 of CM037839.1, read as the reverse complement.
TTGTTTGTTTTTTTGTATCACCACTACTGTGAGTGCTTTAGGCAAATTTCTGTGAAATTTGGAGCCAAGTTCATTGGTACAAATTTTCTGTGGTAAAGTCCTAAAGCAAAGAATGAAATTGGCTCCCGGAAGTACATATTCTCTGCAAGTAAACCAGAGATCCGGCAACATCCCATGGAGTGAGTCTCATGGCAGTACTTCACAAACAGATTAGGCATTAAAATGCAAATTTCTCATGTGTAGTTGTTTCCGATACTGCAGAATATTCTGATGAGAATTGTAAAAACAATTTATGTCATCAATCAAACTCATAGCACTTTAAAGCACGTCAAAAACGTGTGAAGTAATCCTCTACAAACATACTGGGTTGTGAAGCTAGACCAAAGCAAACACTGTTCTTTATATTCGAACAGTCCTAACAGTGATAAATGTATTAGTATGTGTCTCTACTTTCAGTACACCTGCAAATTCATCCAATGCCACTGATTTTTCAGTCATTCTTGGGTAGTTTGCATGGAAAGTGGAATCCATTGACAGATATTAAAAAAATAATATTCTCTTGCACACAATATGTATTTCATGATATCTTGTCCTTTTTTGTGATAGCCCATTTGGAAATTACTGAGGCTACAGACATAAAACCATCAAACACTGTTTGACTACCATGCAACAGAAAATCCAGTACTGTAGTTGATGCTTCACATGTCCACACAGATTGATGAACAGGATTTCAAATTTCTGCAGCAGTACAGAGAATGACATTTGCTGATACAAGTACAGTGGCTGTGAAATTTTTATTGCTCATGAAATTCATACAATCTTACAAGACTGAAGCAGTTAATTGACTTAAGGGCCAGGCTTGTGAAGAGAATGGAAGATGTTGACCCTGGTGAATCATTTTGTAGCCTTGCAATTGTTCTGCCTTTGCCTTTAAAGCTGGAATGTGAGTTGTACTGGCAATTGCCTTGTAATCTACCTTTTTTCTTCTTCAGAATTTCAGGAAAAAGCAAGTAGGGTAAAAGATCACCTGTCACAAAATATGAAAGAGAACTATGCACTCATCTTCCAGATATTTGGATATGAAAATTGTCTCAACACTTTTGTTGGCCCTACAAAATTTCAGTCTCTACAAGAGAGTGTAGCAGTCAATCATCGTTACTTGAAATCAAACAGACCAATGGAAATTGGATATGAATATTAATGTCAGCAAAAGCGGGGCTTAAGCAATGTTTATTTGTGGTAACTATGACATATTCAGTGGAATTTGATTTTCAACTCATATTCCAGCTTTAATTGATATAGCTGTAAGTCTTTATCAGAATTCTCTGTTTAGATAGTGGTTTATTCGCCTGAGCAAATTTGTGCAAATTAAACAAATTGTTTGCACTAAAGAGATTTTAGCCAGTCAGCAATCATTATTAGGACTAAGTTTAGGACTAAGGATTAGGGTCATGCGAATAACCGAGTTTTATTCCCACCCCCACTACCCAGTAATTCCCTTTAAGTTTGCTTTGAGGAAAATTTACAAAAATGAGAACAAGCAAAGATGAAAATGATGGATGGAAGACAGACAGACTGCACCGGGTATGAGGTAAATTATACAGATGCAGACCTCTCAAGTGTAATGTTAAGCAGCATTATTCAAATTAATCCAAAGAAAGGGGACACTCCTTCCCCTCAGAACGTACCCTCCCACTGGATGGTGATTTGTTGGAGCCCTCTATGACACAATGCTGGATTAGCCACTGCTTCTACACAGTCAAACACAACAGCCTGGTCATGTTCATATTGCTCATTTAATGTCATACGTGTTTGTATGCATTCACTATCTGTTTATTCTAAAGATCCATCTTCGGCCCAGCTATAGGGACCACACAACCCAGGCAGCCATTTGGGCACGCCACGGTCTTAATACTATATAAATTAGTTTTACACTGCACCATCTCATTGCTACTAAATTCTAAAACTTTTCCAAAAGGCCAGAAACATCCACCCCCCCCTTATACCCCTCCCCATGTCACTTGGGCACTCCCCCCTCCCCTGCCTACATCAAACTCAATTTACAATGTCTCCTTCACTGCTGCATTCCTTATATCTGCCAAAGGTTTTAATTACCTCAGGTGTAGGCCTACATTAATTTTGCTGCTTTTGTGCATGTGTAGTTTTTTACAAATGCTTTATATACTTCCTGGTACAACTTGTAGACCTAAATTCCTTCTCATGATCAAAGTATTTGAGTCCTAGCTGCTATACGATTGACATCGTTGTGTAGCTCGCACATTAAGGGCTTTGTTTGCTGCTGAGGTACATGCATATGAGTCTATGAGGATCTATGCAATGTGCGTGAGATTGAAGTTTGATCATGTTCAATTTTCAATTAATTCAGTTTATTTTTCAATTTATTTTTCAATTTAATTTTCAGTTTATTCTTTAATTGTGATGGCTTAATTAACTTTAAAGGTGCATATCTTTATTGTATAGAATGGCAATTTGTCCAGGTAGGTGGAATTGAGGAGTAGATATGACAGGAAGGTTTATGCTTATCCCATTTGATTTCCTCCTGTGTGATAACTTTCAATTAATAAAGGGATTAGAACAGCTTAAAAGGTTGTTTTCCTTTTGTGGAATGTATCTAACTTCACGGGACATCCATGTTAACCTCTTTCACACCTGCTTATAAACTTTGAGAAGGATTGCGTATGAAAAAGCTTTGATGCAAGGTTCATTGCCAAAAGTCAACTCAAAACTGCTGTCTAAAAAATCAAAACGACTGCATGGTTATCCTTGGAATCAAGACAAACTGGTTTATGCGGGTAAGACATAGACCTTTGCTATAAAAATTATGAAAACCATCATATAGCTACATTTTACTGTACCATTTTTTCACTTTCGCTAACTTTTGCAAGTTTGTAGAGGGTGTATCCATGTTCAGCAAGTTACACAACATCAAATTTTCCTACTGCGATAGGTGTCGGAATGCGTTGGAAGTTGAAAACTTATTTTCAAGAATGATGACTGGCGATGTTATGGCTATAGACAAAATTTTCCGATGGGTAATTTACAATGGGGTAGGGATATGGACCTTTTATGTAAAGTTCCTAATACCCTTAAATCCCATTGAATCTGTAAGTGGTGAACAAAAGAGGTGATTTGGGTGGACTGAGAATAGCTTACTTTCAAAGGATGGAGTTTCTGCTATATCTCCTTCTCAATCGCAACGCCCAATTTGTCATCGACCAGGGTGTATAATTACCCTAGTGTGGCTATGTACCCTGGCCGATGGCACAGTTGACTGGGAGCACCATCTTCACCGATGCACTTTATTTTGAAACTGATAAAGTGGAATGGTTATCATGATATCCTTTTTTAACATATCCCTCTCTGACACCAGTGATGTCACTCTCCATCAAGGATTAACTTGTTACTATTTTGAACAGGATGCAAGAGTGGATGTGGAGGAGTTCTTTCAAGCTATTCACATTGTCAAGGTGTTACCGACAAATTTTCATCAGATTTATTCAAGTAAGATTTTTAGCTTTCCTCTTTTGGTTTCATTAAAGGATTAACGTCTGAAAACTGATAATCCCTTTTAGCGTTGTAGTGAAATGAAATTTTCAAAAACAATATCAGGAGCTCTTTTCCCTTTCTTGCCAAACAATATGATGAAATCATAGGGTTAAGCTAGCACCAAAACTTACCTGAATAAATGTGTATAAAACTATGGATTGTGTGTGGAAGTTACATTGCACAGCCTAAGTCTAACATTAATTTGAATAAGACACTTAATTATTCAAATGCTTCATTGAAAATTAATACAACTCAAAATTGGGGTCTGATTCCTCGTTTCCATGTGGTGTTTTGTATGTGATCAAAAGCTGTACTAAGGAACCTCCTTTTCCTCAAGTGCACAAACGATACTGTTTGGGTCATTTCACAAATGACATCCGTCAGGAGCAAAGTCTCATAACGATATCGTTTTGTCGATATCGCAGTAATGCAATGACTCTAATCCTTTGGTCATTCACCTGACCTGATGTGCTTGCTTATTTCCCTCTCCTAGTCATTTGTGTATTTTTTTTTCAGCTATTTTGATTGAATTGCATCTAGCAAACTGATGAGCTTGATATGTCAGTAGAATTTAATTACAGTGATGTTGTGTGGGCTCTTCTGCAGTTACTGCCATTTATATCCAGCTGGAATATGACAATACAAGCAATGTTTTATTTTTGTCTATTGCATGAAACAGATATACAGGTAGTAATAAGGAGAATAAGAGACACAAGTGCATCATGTATTGTTGAGAAAAGAGGCAATTACTCAAATAACTGAGAAATTATTTGGAGAGGTCAGTCGTGGCAGTATGCAAAAGTTTCTATTTGGTTGCAGCATTTTAGATCAGTTTGCCTTCATTAGTTCCCTAATTAGCGTGAAATGATAATTCACAGAAATGTAGATCTCTGACTTAATTAATTATCATATCATACAAAAAAAAAAGGTAAGGACTAAATGTTAAATCTAACTCTAATTTCAACAACTGTTAAACTCCTCCTAAAAGATTATCCCCTTATTGTAGAACTTTCTGAACACAGATTCCATGTCATTATGTTAGTTAATTCGCTGTGGTAAACTGTTTTCTTATTTAGCCTATGTAATGTTATTATAATTCACCATGTGTTTGATGTCAGTACCATATATACTGCAGCCTGTGTATGACAAGTCCACTGGTCCTATGGCATGCATACACAGAAGTGCACTAGCTAATTTCATATATATATTGAACCTCTGCAAACCTAGTTCTCCTAATCTATGAGACTGGAAGGAGCTCAATATGTAAAATGTGCTAAATGCCGCTCTATTAAAATTCTGACAATAATAATGATAAAAGAAGGCTTATAACGCACCAAATCCGTCAAGGTGCTCATGACAGTTTATGAAAAAAAAAAAAAGACGAAAAAAAGAGAAAATAAAAAAAATAAGAAACAATGACCATGGCAAAGAAACTATAATAAGATACACATAAGATAAATCTGCTACTAATCATAACCTTATAGAGCAGTTCTTTGGCCTCAGTTTTCAGCAAAACTGTTCTGTTAGCTTAACCGGTGTCTCTTTCAACTTCTGATGCTCAATTGGCTGCAACAAACAGATCCAAATGCAAGTCTCACACAATTTATCTCTCATATCATTAATATGAAACCTAAATTAAGAAAGCCACTTGGCACAGTTCAATTAACAGGCCTTTGTAATTGTAGTTTCTTACTGGTAACAGTGTATTTACCTTCTCTAAGGATAAAGCTGGCCACATGCCCTGCAAAATAATTACCCCTATTATTTTTCCAGTTTTCAGTTAGATTGTCATTACAAGCAATTGCTCAACTTGAAGATAGGTCAGTGTACAGTGGGATAAGAATGCAGTGGTGGTTTCTGTGACTGATACATAAATGAACCCAATGTGTTGTGTATAAACCCTTCTACTTGGTGACAAAAATACAACTGGACGTCAAATGCGAAACCAACAGTGCAAGAACTGAGTGAAGCCATTCAACAAAAAATACAAGGCAGGGCAAGAGGATGTGCTAAGCCGTCAAAGTTGACTTTATAACCCCCTGAAGTGATGGCTACGAGCCTGAAAACCAATCGTTTCTCAGCAGTGATATATTTGTGGGGGGAGGTCTGTTGGCTTTTCATATTATACATTTTTTTTTTGGCAGGTTGAGAACAGTGTGTGAAGTTGTTAAGATGCCTTGGACATGGCCCGTAGAGGTGAACTACCACGAAGCCAGGGCCTACTGTCGATGGAGGGGTAAAGGAATCAGACTCCTCACCGAAGTAGAACACAATGCTATTCGAGATTTACAGGTCAGTTTGATCGTTCTGCACCTACCAGCGAATTGCTAGCATGTTTTTAGAATTAACGGAATTACACCAACAAGAAACCTTAACTATGATATATATTCTTTACTATTCAGTCAGTTGAACAGCAATTTTGCCTGCAGAAGCTTGGTTATAGTTATGAAATATCACTTTTGGAAGCCTTGCCAGTTTGGAAACCTCTTCTGTTCATCATTTACGTAAACCCATGGATATACCTACACTCAGTAGAATATTTCTGTGTGTGAAACTATTAATGATTCATCAACAAATACTGGATCAGCTGAACCATGGTGCGACCTACGGCCGTGCACATATCAATAACAATGAACAAACCACGTTTGTCGGTATTATGTCACAGTTAACCAGTTGCTACTATATACTAATTCTGAAACAATTCATTTTCCAAATTTTGTAAAATAATTCTCACAAGTAAAAAGTGAATTGCATGATAAAATAATAAAATAAAAATTTTTGAAGAGACCTGAGAAGCACCAGGTGAAGAATTCCCTTAATGTACAGGCCTTGAGTTTTAGATTTTACAGGTGTCCTACAAATCACACTCCTCAGAAAATCAAGGAGTGTGGTAGGTATGCTTTTTTATTAAACTGTAATAAATTTATGTGAGTTCCCATTCTTATCTAGGTGTGCAAATATTTGCAATCCTTACAGTGGTTTGAGGTGAGTGATGGTGTGTGATCACACTCGCACGCCTCAGAATTCAAGCCCTGAAAGTATGTGCACAGCTCTCAAAGAAGAGTTAAAATAACGTCCCTACTATGTGCGGTATCTAGTGAATGGTTTGTGGTAAAATAGTGTTTACTGAAGTGGAATTCATGTATAATGAAACCATGCAGGACACTGCAGTATCTATGCTCAGTGATTTAAACCCCAGTGTGTTGAATTAATTAAATTAACTAGCACTGGAACAGTGTATTTCAAGTAAAATTTGTTAGTCAAAGGCCTGATGTATAAAATGATACAGCTAGTTGCAATATGTGGGTGTGTGGGAGGGGTCGGACAGTTTATGATAAAATATAGCTACATTTCTGATTTGAGTATCATTTTGTAATATGTGCAAGCCACATTAGAGATTTCTTTGCTTTGAAGAGTGGACATTTATACTTTGAACTTGATTGGATAATCCAGTGGGTAGTGATGTTTATTTTGAGGTTAGCCGTATGATATTAGGCATACATTTTCCGAAAGATTTCTCAAGATTTACATGTGTGATGCAACTGAAATCAGATTCAGTGGCTAAATTAGTTACCAAATGAAACCCTTAGCCATGGAAATCCGTAAGAATTTAACAATGTTATGCACAAATACAAAAATTTAGCTAGACCAGGGACTGATATTTCACAAATCTTTGGTATTCCCATGAACAGAGTTGCAGCTACGTGGGTCGACAAGAGACAGCAACAACCTGCACTGGGTTTTAGTGACACACAGTAGCACTGAAATGAAACCTCTCCGACCCTCACAAATATCCCAGTGTTACCTTATATCAAAGCCATAAATTTACCACTGAATCTCATCCAGCTTTTCCCATTTTCAGAGTTTTTCCTCCAAATAAACGATCTCAAGTGAACTCTGCAGGTAGACATCGATGGCTATCAACCAACAACATTGCCAACAACTGTTGCCAAGTTAGAGGGAGGCATGAAATGAATGCTCATGCATATTAACTTGCCACCCACAACGTAACAGAACAACTAAACTCTCTACTGGTCCGCTCTCTAACAAAGTTTGTCATTGGCAGATCATCTTTTTTACCACAACTCTGTTTAATGGTCATGCTCGTACTTGATGTGGAGACAGAAAGTGCAAAAAGTTGTGCAAGATGTATGTATATTTCACAACACCCTATCCTCCTTTAATAGAAGCAATAGAAGAGTTAATAATTACAAATTTAATACATTACTGTATCATGTGATATGGAAGGGCATCCAGTGCACTTACCAATGGCACAGTCATGGTCAAATTTTAATTGTTGACTCAGAATCGAAGACTTAGTGGAACGTACAACTGCACAATTAGTCTGTTTTCGAAAGTGGACTAATGTCGTTCCACCAAGTCTTAGCTATAATGCGTAACAATGTACACATCAATGTTACACATCAAGCAGCTTTGAATGTTTTGAAGGGCGCAAAGACTACAGAGCACATACCTTTTACCATGAGTATACCCGCCATGCAGCCGTCTCTAAAGCTGCATGCACGGTTCACAGCCCTCATCTTCTTTCACCATGAGTGCAATTATGGCACATGCAAGGTCGATGTGAAATGCTCTGTTCAGTTGCAAAGTACATAGATACAATATTCACTTCTCCTCACCCCCCCCCCCCCCTCTTAAAAGTGTGGCTCCAAATAAATCAACCCATCAATGGTTCAATGCCTGATTTAGTCAACTGAATTCAGCAGCCATACCCACATACCTATACCTAGCAATGGGTCTCTTTTATGATACCCTGCTAAATTTATCAAGTAACTTCAGTTTAAAGTGGTGACTGCATAGTACAGTATATATGATATTTCTGTGAATGTCACCCACTTTGGTCCTGCTTGAACTGACAAAATTTTCGTCATGATGAGTTGCCATTTTCGGAAGAAGGGGGGGGGGGAGGGAGAGGGAGGAGACCACTAAAGGAATCAGCACAGCCATAAAGCAAACACCTGTATTTAATAGAGCTAAAATAATTGTTTGACCATTTTTCTTTGAGGCTATAGTTCACTGGTTTGGGAGAGGGACTGGTCAAAGAATGTAAATTTTCAGTGATGAGGTTAATTCAAATGAATTTGTTAAAATTTAGAAAACCTTCAAAACAGAGACTTATATTCGTACCATGCACAAGAATCAGAATCATTTTGGTTCTCATTCCTAACTTTCATACATTGAAATCGTACTTTGAATTTATATCAATGTATTCACATCAACATGTGACAAATTTGGGGTCTGCTGCTATCTTTGTTACTTTGCCATAACTAGGTATAACCATATACTAGGTATAAGCATTTACAGTAAATCCCTCTTAATTCAAACATGTCAAGACCGACATGGAGTTTGGATAAAAGGTTTTCACATTCATTTGCTTTGCTGAGTGTAGCACATCAACTGATTAATAAAGAGAAGTTACCTGCTGTTACGTCTCTGTGTCACTTCTTTCATTTCACAGAAAGACATAAATATTTGTTGAAAATTCAGACTGCTTTCAGTTGTGTCTAATTTTCTAAAACTGAACTTCCAAAGTGGATGTTTTGAATAAGTTGCAAGCATTGAGCTTCAAGTTGGTCAATGTTGCCTAACTTTGCTCCTGTAGCATTCAATTAGGGTAACAAAGAGTACCATATACACACGAGGCTATGAACAAAAGAGCAACAGTTCAAAATATTGTATATCGCAAACGGCTACTTTAGGTGGCACTAGCTACAGGTGACTTACAAGCTTTTTACTGTTTGAAGTCTTGCAGGCTTCTTGGAATGGAATCTAGGGCCAAAGAAAAATAGGCCTAACATGTGGTGCACAGTTTTCTAATTGGAGATTTAACACAGTGGGGCATGCCGACTGCCCATCATTCACTGACACCTCATGCTCACTTTAGCACCCTGTGTTTAAGTCTGCATGATTGACCTTAGTACTGTCTTGAGTTGTTAACTCTAATCACACATCATGACAAGTATGTAAAGCACAGCTTATAGGCAGTACTAACTGCACTTTGTGTGAAAATTAGCCTAAGCTTACTGCTCTTTGGTAGCAATCTATTGCAGTCAGCGATGACACTTTCATTCTTCACACTCACACAATTAAGAAAGAAGAGACACTAAGAATCAGAGAAACTCTGTGCTGTTTGTTCATTCTGTTCCTTACAGTAATAATTCAAGTCAGTGGTATTAGGCTAGAACTAACAATAGTAATTATGCTGCAATAAACTCTGTGTGGTTCAGCAAAAAAGTTAAACAGTATGTGAGACAAAATGTTGTCAAATCCAGGCAAAAATTTTGCTGATCTAGCTTGCATGGGATACCACATTTGTGAAACTGAACGGCCCCTTTACATCTATTTGAAATGCCAGATTGCCAAGTTTTTTGATGTTGTAATAAAATTTCATCACAATATATACCATGCTTCATTATCAAGAGACATCATCTGGTGTTTTGCTGTCACTTGTGTAGCTCAGAATGCTGTAGGAATAGTTTTGACTGTTTTACCTGGCTTCCAGTTTCTTGTCTACGTATTCTGGCTTGATTAAACTTGGCCCAAAAGGCAGCCAACAATTTACAATAAGCTTCACCATAAAATATTAGTACATTATTATAAGTGACATGGTGGTAGATTTTCAATGCTTAATTGTCAACACAGTACAGTAGCAATTATGTTGAAAGTACATGTGCTAGTACAAGTTAATAACACAATAGTAGCATTGGTAGTGGCTTAATTGTTTATACTGTTAGTTCGGTATTGCCAAGTATTTAATTAGCGTATCTTGTGCATATGGTAGCCTGTATGAAATGTTCAACGATCACACAATCGTCTCTACTGAAAAAGTCAACGTTTGCTTACCCTTTAATGACTCTTATATTTCAATTTTCTTACTGATACCATGTGCTTAACATTATGTAATCAGCACTATTGCATGACAGTGAACAGAGATATATCACAAATCATATAACTCCATGTGACCTGGAAATGAATGTAGGAATTTTCACAGTGGCTCTGTGACTTTTAAGATAATGGTGTGTCATATTTGGAAACGCAGTGAAAATGGCATCCACACATGGTATCCAGAGAGAAGGTGCAGTTTGGATTTCATGCTTTGTTAGCTTGGACCAATGCCTTGAATAAAGTCTAATATGCCTTCTCGAAAAGATCAAATTGGTCGGTGATGGGGTTCGAACCTTCTTGTAGTTCATGTCGCTACAAAGCTACAAGTATGAATCAGGATAAAAACCATTAAGTAAGTTTCTAAGTTTAGTATAATGTTTTTCAAAATAAGCAATGAATGATATAGGATGAACAGATTTCATTACATCCAAGCAAAAGTTAAAACAGCAGAATATAACAAATGTTAATGGAGGAACCAGAAATAAGTAAACCTTTTTGAGTCCCTTTCTTCAGTTCAGTTCATCCAACTTTATTTCAATCTCTTTTATGTAAATGACAGCAGTAATATATAGGAAACGATATAAGAAAGGAAAGAAAGAGAAGGGTAGCGACAAGTACTTGAGCTACCGAGAGTTTCTAAACGACAAGTTCCCACATACTCACTTGAAAAACAAAGTAAAATGACGAATAAGCAAAGCAAGAACAAAAACAAAACAAAACAAACAGAACAAAAATGAAAAAAGGAGATTAAACACCCATAGGTTGAATCTAGAGACTCCTCAAAGAAACAGAGAAATAATTTTTACATCACTACACCATGTGTAGAATCTTTGGCTGTTCAAATATTTAAAATATGTGTAATTTAATTGCCATTGTTGTAATGTTTGTATTTCTGCCTAACTTAATTTTTAACAGGATAGTAACAGACTGACCACAAGTGACCCTGTCTTCAGCAAAGAACTGCATCATACAAGCAATCTGAACTTGGCATATTGCACAAGTACAGTAAGTATTGATTGATTGATTGCTTTGTTAATTCATTAATTGATGGATGGATGAGCGATGCATATTGCATACATATTCTTCATTTCATTTTGTGTTCACTGTTTACCAAAGGTCACCAGAGGTCAAACACCACCAACTTTGTTGACATTATCTCTCAAGACAGGAATTGTGAAAACTTTTGATACTCAATTAGCATGACAATACATTGCACAAGTAGAAAAATCCTATCATTTTTGGTGGGGGCTAAGGTCATCTGAGGTCATCAGATGACCTTGATGATATCTCAAGATGATATCTCGAGATAGGAATGGGAACAAGATATGTACTTTTGGTACTTAGTGTGTGAATGTGTAATATCAAGTAGAAGTACCCTATTGTTTTCAGCAGAGATGAAAAGTCATTTGGGGTCAACAGGGGTCAAATTGTGAAAACCTTCTTAAGACACTATTTGACGAAATAAAGGTGAAGAAGCCTATTGTTTTTGGTGTAGGTCAAAGGTCATTTGGGGTCAACAGAGATCACGGTGCGAGAACCATACATAAATGTGATATCTCAAGAAGGGAAACTTGGACAGATCTAATTTTTGGTAGTCAGTTGTGTCGTTTGGAGCAAGCCTAATTCTTTCTGTGGAGGTCAACGATCATTTGGGATCAACATCGTGTGAAGTTGTGTCAATCTTCTAAACGTGATGTCTCAGGAACAGAAGCTTTGTCTCACATTTGATCGGCAGATGCCTGTACTTTACTGAGTGCGAAACACTAGAGGTCAAAAGTCATTTGCAGTCTTCATATCCTCACCTCTTGCATTATACCAGATTTACAACACTCATAATTGAATCATCGAAACCACAATGCTTTTAGACTTTCTAGTTATTTCTGCTGGCGTTTATTGCTTATGGCATTCATAATTAGGTAAACAGTTATTGCAAGCTGCAATTATAAATAGCCAAGCCTGTAGCCAGACTGATCAATTGGGGGACATCAATGTTGGAGTTTTGCCAGCCTAGGGGTAGGAGTTTAATTAGAGTGATTATCCCCTCGTCTTTGAAAAATGTTGGCTTTTCAAGGGTACTAGATGCAAAATTGTGCAGAATTTCCATCTTTTCTCCCTGTGTTTGTATTCCAAAAAAGCAGGACCTTTTATTGAAAAATTCTTGATTTTTTTTTGGGGGGGGGGGCATATACAGGTACCTCCCATGCCCGCCTGTGTCTTGTGTCTGCAAAAACTTTATGAATCATTTAGAAATGGTATCACCTTTCAATGTAGCATACTGTAATTCAGAGTCCTGTAAAAAGCTTAAATTAAAGAAATGGAAAATTTTCCTTGAAAAGGAAAATTGGGAGGGGTGAGAGAGGGAACGAATGGATCATGAACGTCATGTGCAATTTGATCGTGGAAGCAAAACTAGCTAAAAGAAAAAATCATTTTGGTCGTGATTGCCACCTACAGCATTCACACTGGAAGCAAATGTGCAAGTATACCCTAGTATATAGGCCTGTTAGACAAATGTTTGATTTTGTTTATTCAGATAGAAAGAAAGGCGTGTGGATAATTTGTTTGCCACTTAGCTGAAATTGTAGCCTATACATAGCTGTTTTCACTGCCACCCATATACCAGGCCCACCTATTCTCATGCCAGCATATCTGATTCTGGTAGCGATCAGTTTGTTGTCCCTCCACATGCATCAATAGATGTGCACTAGTTAACTATATCAACTGTGATATCTGTGATAACAGCTTTCCCGATAGATTTCTAATTTTTGTGATGAATTAAATCTGTTTGGAAGCTGCACAGACATAACCCATACACAGGACTTTATGGATCGGCGGTTATGCTGTGAATCAAAGGTTTTGAAGGACATATGAGCACAATGCCCTAGTGCCGCATTGCCTGGATTTAACTGATTAAGTTTGGCAAAAGGCAACCGGGACCCCGTCAATGCTGAGAAATTCACAAATCCAATCATTAAAAGTTATTTTTTTTATTGAAAGTTATGAGCGAACGACCTTTTGTGAACGTGTGTGAAAGCAACGTAATTTGATAGAGTTATGTCCACTTTAATTTGTCAACACCTTTTCAGTTGTGTGACTAATTCAACTTTAATATAAACTTTGAATCATCTGAAAGATATAGCATAAAATCACACTGCCACAACTACATGGATAAAAATTTATTTTTCTCAAAATAAATTTCAAACTGGTTACTTTTTGGACGGTTACAGAATCATGGTGTGTATCTCTTTTTGAGCAAATTATAAGGATATGTAATGCAAAGGGTAACATTTCAAGTTGCTGCTCATATGGACCGTGAATTGTTAGGAAATGTACACCTTTAATTTTTCTGACATAGTCAAAGTGTGACTTGAAAGGTGGATTTCCACATAATTTTTTTGAAGGCATAAATCCCTGAATGTACCTTCATGAAACTGTCATTCAAAACAGATGTTACATATGCTGACATTTTCTGCTTGATCACATGTTATGGCATCAGGGAGAAACAGAGGCAGGTCCCATAGATATAAACATAAACCCTGGCAGCCTCTTTAACATCTAAAACAGTTACTTGAGGAGGTCATTTTACAGTCAACCAACCATTGGTGAATTTATTATTTCTGCATTGTGTTCAAAATGAATGCCAGAACACTGGAAGGGCACAAATCACTGGTGACAAAGTTTGACAACTGAATATACCCCACACCATCTAATTCAATGCTGTGATGGAGGTTTATGTTGAATTCTTTGGTAGAACAGTCACATACATCATGAAAAGGAATGTTAAGAGATTAGAAGTCATTATTATGTCGCTGATATGTGCTCAGTGTGGCAACCCAAAGATCTCAACTGAAGGTGATTCTAAATGAGTTATCATCATCCATCTTATAAGTTGTGTACACTCGTTTATTGCTCACAGCCGGTTAATAACTACCCAGCAAACACCAAAGGATTCTACGACGTTTTCGGCAATGTCTGGCAGTGGACCGAGGACCACTTCAATGGCTTCCCAGGAACAAAGACGACGTTCTTGTACGATGATTTTTCCACGCCTTGCTTTGATGGGAAACATAACATAATTTTGGTATGCCAGATATCCTTCCATTTAAATCTGGATTTTTAGTCATTTTGATGAAAGGTTTAATCAACACTGGACAGTGCATTAACTATGGGATAATGCACAATTGAGGATGAATGCGAGCAATGCATGAACACATCCAGCAGAAGCATTATCTCCCGGAGAGTGCACATTTCTCACAGTTAATGCACAATACCAAAATTTATTCACCTCGTCCATACATACAATAAAGATTTTGGATAAAAAAAAACTTGTGTAAATAACTGCATTTTTGTTGAAAATAAATCCTGAGAAAAGGTAGACAAGATTAACAAGATGTCAGCAATGTTTGTATATATTAGACAGTACCACCAATGTTTTGGGTAAGATAGAAGAAAACAAAACACTTTGATCTACCTCTTCATTGTATTCATATGCAGGTGATTTTTACTCTTTTAAGAGGGGTCGTTTAATCTGTAGGATAATGTACAATGACCTGACTGAAATGGGCCAATTATAGTTGAGGATTCTTCCAAAGTATGTATGAAATAGCAGTGATTTAATACACAAACTACAATGTTTTTCAGAAAACTACACTCTTCTTTTGGTACAATATGTTACATAGCCACTGGAGCATCTTCAATGCAAACAGAAATTTGTAACGGACATGAGTCCATAATTATTAAGTGACCTTAATGATGAGTAGTGCAGGGCTCCCAAAAATCCTGCATTCCCTATATTTTGGAACCTATTATTTCGATGTTTAATAATTTCCTGCATTTTTACTTTAAATGTTGGTATCAGCATACTTTGATCACAATGTTTCAGCTGTACAATTTTTATGAATTTTTTTCAGGTGCACCGCTCCTTTGCTTATCATTTATCTTTACATGTTTCTTCATATGATTATACCTGCATGGTTTCCAAAAGTTGCAGGTGTTTTTGGTTAATGCCGTCAGACATCTTTGCATAAAGTGAGACTGATAATAAAGAAACCTTTGGAGTAACTATCCCTATTAACCACAAAATTTGAACACCAACGCCAGTCATTTACACGCTACCAAAGTGCACAAGTCACCCCAAAGCCCCCCCTCCCGACTAATTCAAAATCTGCTGGCAGGGCTTGCAGTGGTAATGGATAACATGAAAAGAAAAATCTCTGAATTTGTAGATTATTTTGTTGCATCCAGAACCACACAAGGCACCCTCCCCCTTCAAATTCAAAATTTGCTGGCTGCAGGCCTTTAAATCAGTTTTAATGGATCACATAAGAAGAAAATCTCTGAACTTTTATTAGATTATTTTATCGCTTCTGTCTCCCCTCTTGTAGTCAAACATGACACATGCATAAAAGACACAAATCACATATTGAAAATTCTGGATGCAACCAGGCTACCACCAGCAATGTTCTGTGTAATGGCACTCAACATTGTCACCATGTTGTCCTTGTTTCTAACTGTAACTTTTAGTTTTGTATGTTTGATTGACTCGTACAGTTTCTATATTTTACTGCCTTTTCCAAATTTTTATGTCTGATTTCTTCCCTACATCTTCATTTGTCATTGAGGTTCTCTGCCCTTTTCATTTTGTGAGCCGGGTAGTTGAAGTGCATATGGAAGGCGGGATTTAAACGAATGCGTTTATCATTATTATCATTATTATACCAACCCCAAATGGAGTCGCTCAGTGTATGTTATGAATCTCAGCAAATGCATAAGAAAGCCTATCTGAAATGAAGAAAGTTTTCCCATTCCTATGTGCAAGTAAATGGTACCCATTCTTAAAGAAAGTGTTTTGAATTTTACAAAGTTTCATAATGCACAGTCGAAAAACCCATCGCAACAAATCCTAAAAACATGGCTTCCTTGCACGGTTCACTTCCTTGTTTTTGTATAATGGAACTGCCACATAAACTTAAAACACTGAGGGTGAAGATAAATGAAATTTGTCATCTCCTCAAATTCACAGTATAGATATCTCTAACTCTTGAGGTTACATACCTAGATATGAGAATCTTCAAAGGCTCCAGGTTTTACTCTGTTGGGTTATTGGAAATGCACATCAGAAACCACTATTTGTGACAGCAAATCTGCACACCCAGGGGAAGTGATCCATTGGGCACATACGGTAAAGCCAGCTTTCTGAAAAGATTATTCTAGAACACTGGGCTATTTTTTCCAAGCTGTTTCTGATTCTTATGCAAGTACTGTGCCCCCAAAATTCAAATGGTTTTCTTATTTATTCAAGATTTCAAGTTGATGAAGATTCTCTGATAGTCAGACAGCAATGGCGGAACTGGGGAGTGAGCTGAAAAATTTGGGGGAGACCAAACTATTTGCCTAGTGCTCTAAGAATACATTAAAGAGGATGCCTACATCTACTTTATACAGACATGAGATTCTTACCTCAAGACTGGGCTAATACAGCTTAAAACACTCAAGTTAATAAAATGCTGTCTACTGACATATGGGGAGCTTGCATCTTTAGCCAAAAATTGTCTTGTACACTCCACATCAACCACAAGTGGTTTTCCCCTTAGATAGTCCTACTATTACTCATACATACTCCTATACTTTTCTGTTTGCTCTGCCATGTGTGTATTCAGGACAAATATCTCACAAATAATAAATGTGCACACAGTTGCAGTTTAAGATTTAAACTGATTTAATCTGCACAATTACAGGGAATACATTTCGAACAATACAATAGTTTGTGGTGTAAGCTGAGTATAAAATATTAAGTGTTACCATCTGATAAAACTCCTCTCTATGTGATTGGGAGAGCAGAAACTGATCTAGTTGGTCACAAATATCAATATACTGTCCATCACTACCTTATAGTCTGTGATGCAATGCTTAAAGGAGCATAGGTAATCCTGAAATGGCGTCTTACATAACTTTTTGTAATTCCATTCTCCAAATCATATTTAAGCAAATCTATTCAGCAGATTTGTGGTAAAAAGTGATCTGCCAATGAAATTCTGTTAGAAAGTGAAACAGAAGGGAGAAAAAAAAATGTGAATTTTTAAAAATTATTTTATGTTGATGCCAGCAAGATAATATTCATGAGTATGTCTTTTATGCCTCCCTTACTCATGGAATGTCGTTTGGCCGAAGGTTGTCAATTTACCCAGACTCTGCAGGTACACATTGATGGCCTTCAACCAAAACATACCTGCTGCGAAGGAATCCATTTGCATTTGGAAAGGGTTCAGTGTCTTGTGCAAATGCTATTCCTACCTACATGCCATTCCTATATGGTATTGTTTCTGGGCAAAATAGGACAGATACTACAGTCGCCAAAGTTTTATTTTTAGATTTTTCAAGTGCTTTCAATAAAGTTGTTCCTCACTAGTTCAAGATTTTTACTGCTTTATCACAGAACCATGGCTTATGTGATTGATTAGCAAGTTTTCTAAAGGGCTGGTCCCAACAGTCAACTACGGTGGGATATTTTTATGGAAATCAGATACCAAGGTTGGAGTCCCACAGCATGGCTTTCCTATCAGCATTAGTATATTCAATTTACACAGATGACATTTGTTTTTTTCATGGGGATGTTCAGTAATTAAACATGCTGATAACTAGTGTTTTCAGGGGTAACCCGGATACCCGAATGGCATTTTATTACCCGGATCCAAAATTATTACCAGATTCCTTCATAAAGTGAAAAATGACACACTGTGTCAGATTGATTGCCAAATTTCACCTTACCATACACATCAAATAGCACAAAAAATAGGTGGTCCTATTCGTGAGAAGGTTTAGACAAGTGTATGTAGTGTACTAGTAAGATTCCTCCACACAAATGTGATGTATGGTACTGTGGAAATCCAAAGTTAACAGTAAAGCTGAAATTTTGGTCGGTTACGCGACTGGTATGAGAAGAAAATTACCCAATTCCGAGTTTCAGAAGTTGATAAAAACGATACTGATGACACAGCAATATCATGCAATATTTCCAAACAAAACATATCAACAAAATCAATCAAAAGTTATTATCAAGGGTGCATAATTCTGACCTTGCAGGACTGTGTGAACCGAAGAGCCTCTTATGAATTTTGTAAGCATCAAAGAAATAGTATTTGAGAATATTAATTTCAAACATTTAGGCCGGAGATTAGGGACATGTTACTAATCTTCAAGGAGCAGATGTTGATCATGTATCAAGCACGATGATGTAGGCTATCTATAGGTGTAATCATTGATGACTTAAAGTTACCTTTCACTTATGCCATTTCCAGTTTATTGTTATTTAATGGGCGGTATAACATCTCTATATACTTGCATGCATTACACTGTATTTTAGTTCAGATGAGAAGGAGCAGGTTTTCAGATCAGCTGTTTTTGCCTGTCATAGTATATGCAGTGCCAGTTTGGTACCACTTTCTGCCGGTCAAGAATGACAAAATAAGGATTAGAAATTGCTTAAAATGTTGCTCAAAAATATTTTGTCTGAACTATGATGACAGCATTCATAAGGTTAACACCACTGCATGGAATGACTTTATTAGACTAGCCAAAGGTATTCATTCACTCCTGTGAGGAGCATCCTTTACATTGTGACTTGGCATCCTTGTGCAATGTTGAAACCGCCGGCCTGAGGTATAATACATTCAATGCTACTGATAGTGCCAACTTTCAAAAGTTTACTTTGTAAAAACTCGTTTAACTATAAAGTTCTTGAGTATATATACATTTTTATTTTAAATATTTTTTACATTACACATTCATTTAGTAACCTGTTCATTTCATCAGTTCATTAATAATAATTGTTTCGTTTTCTTACTCTATGACTGATAACTTTATCGTCATTTTACATGCTCTCTCATGTTCTTTGTATAAATTTGATATTTGTTGCTGGTATAAATTAAGTCATCAAATCAATCAGTCTGAGAAATTTAGATATGAAGTAAAACATATTGAATTCTTTTTATCAAATATTGAAAAAAAATGGAAGGGTACTAATTTTGTGTGTGAAAATGGAGGTCACAGATTTGAGAATCACCGTCTCCAAAAGACACAGGAGCTCATAATCTCAAGAGCAAATGATTAATAAAATTATAGCCTTTCTCAGCAGTAACTGACATTGTGAATTTTTTTCAAGTACTACTGGTACTTTTTCATGTACTAGCTCTAAGTTGCGTGTCTACCTGATTCGATTGTCACCGATTCCTTTTCAGGGAGGGTCCTGGATATCCACGGGAGACGAAGCATCACGATTTGCCCGTTTCTCGTTCAGACGGCACTTTTTTCAGCATGCCGGCTTCCGTATCGCTCGATCCAAAAACATCAACGGCAGAATACCTGCTAGGCTGGTGCAGCTTCCACATGAGAGTGAATATGGTGAGAACGGTTCAAATAAACGACACAACAGTCTTCAAGTAATTGGAATAGCTAGAGAGCACTTTCCAATACTTACAAATTCTTGTAGTTTTTTGTTGTTGTTTTTTTCTGTTGAGAATAGTGTTTGTTTCTAAGTTAACTTTGTAAGGAAAAATTGCACAAAGCGAGACTAGGCATCATGTCTAGCTGGCTATAGACAGGTGCATATCAAATGGCAGAGATGCAATTTACACATACTTAATGCAGTAGCTTGCACTCAAGAGGAGCACTTCAATGCATGAATGCAAGAGGTAGCTACAGTATTATCAGGCAAGATCTTAATTAATAAACTTGCCTAAAACCCCTTATCCTAACATTGGATAGCAACTGGTGATATTACTCATTCTGCTAGAATTGAGTATTCTCAATGATACCCAAAATCAATATGAACATCTGATCATAGTCTATTGCGTACATTGTATGATAAACATAACCATGTGAGTTTACAAGTATCATGTATGGTGACATGCATGATTGACTTAATTGTACAGATTAGATTGTGTTACTGAATTGCACATGTACGATAGATCTATGTTAAATTGCAGGGTTAGAGTCTAAACTATGGCTAAATTAAGCTATTCCATTCTAGTATTGTGAAAGAAATTTTATCCCCATGAATGACCGGTGTAGTAAACATGTGAGGAGACTGCCTGATTAAGAAATGCAAAATGTTGAGACTAATATCATTATCAAGGTTGCACGTGGTCTGTCGATCAATTGATCACAAATTTCTTTCTATTTCTGTCACCTCCAAAGATGACTGTTTGTTGGACTTCCTTAAAAGAATGATAGTTTCTTCGTCCTGCATCTCAAAGCAGAATTAAAATAAACCAATGAAATAAAACGATGATTTAGTTACAGTGCTTGTTATTTGAAATACTCACTGATATTTAAACTTCTTGCAGCTGTGCATGATCTGTTCTAATATGGTTTCTTCGGAGAGAGACTCGCCTCTAGTTTCTCACCACTCGGTGTCCTCCTTTTGGCCAAATTCACAATATCTGCTGTAAATAGATTCACTGAACATATCAGATCCACATGATAAGCATGTCAAATAGTGATATCAAATATACAGTCAGATCAGCTATACTTAAATCAAACAGTCAAATCAACCAAATTGTCAAATCAACTAAAAGCTAGCCAAGTCAACCAAATAGTCAAATTCAGTGAATAGTCAGGCCATCTACTGAGATCAAATTGTCACATCAACTAAACTAGTGCAGATCAATTGAACTTAAATTATGAAACTCTTGTTTAAAGGTTGTGTGCCAGGGATACAAGAGATGGCCCCACTCAAAAGTTCCAGAGGGAAACCCTGAATGGAAATTTGTTGGAAATGTGTAAATTTGCATCTACAGTATCCTTTATTAAGATAAGGCTGTTCAAAGTTTAACGAAAATGTAGACATGATGACGTGAATTGCATTTTAATTTTCAGCATTTTTTTTTTAATAGGCCTGTATGTATTATCGCTTCACTAATAATTACTGGATTTCCGATTGTTTATAAGGGATATCAATATCTGTAGAGAAGAAAATACATGCTTCAAATACAAAGCCCTCAGTCCATAAAATTCTCAATTGTCACTGAAGTAAAGGTTAAGTAAACCAATGATGACATAAGACATTTCAAGCGAGTTCATCTCTTGACGTCACGAATTTGCATACTTAGGTCATGTTAGTCCATGCCTGCATGGTGTAAGACAGAAATTCATCAGTAAAATTGTCAATATGAGGCAGTTTGATGTAATTTGTTGCTATTTTCAACTTCATTATCTATTCATGCAGACAATATTCCAAAATGTCAGTTTCATGTTACACAACCTTAAAAAATTAAAGGTTTTATGGTGCAACTTCTACAGTTTTCTCTATAATGATAGAATTTGTTCAGACATTGATCTAGTTTAACAGACCTTAAAATAAAGCCTGCCACATTTTGCAGATCTTTATTTAATCATGCCGGTGCTGTATTGTTCACAGAAATAAAAAGAGACTTTAGACCACTTTAATATGTACCACAACAAAATATTGTGAAACCAATATATCACAATTAAACCAAAGCCAACTTATTGTTTTGTAATAATTGTAAATTTGTTTCTAGATTTAAGTGCAATTAGGCACATTTACCCGCAATATGTTGACCTCTTGGATGCAATGTCACTAAATCAAATGTCTGGATTTCAACAGAGCTCCCATTCCAAGCCGTCGATCTCGTGGAGTCGACGAACACGCAATTCAATGATGATTTTCCCGGTAGCGTCGGTCAGCAGCTGCAGACAGAGTATCTCGGCGGGGTCGATCGTCTCGGCTATCTCCAGTTGACGGAGATTCTGCAACAGCTAATTAAGCAACAAAACATTCCAACTCTCCAAGCATTGGATCTAAATTCTGGGTGTGGCTTCATGACTTTTGAGCTCTGTCGATTCTTTGAACAGGTTTGTTCTGTCGAAGAGGGTGATATGACAGTTGGTCTGTGTCATTGTATGATATGTAAATTAAACTCTTTACAAGATTCTGGCCGGGGGGCCTGCCACCTGTATGGTCCATAGCCTATTTCATTACAGCAATGTGTTAATTAAGTACACTTAGTTTACATCTGGGGCTTGTATTAGCTGTCATCTGTAAGACTTTGACACGTACAAGTCTCATTAGATCATTTCGGTTGTAACTATGTAATATTATTTGATTAATATTCATCATAATCACATATAATTAATATTCATGAGTCCATGATTACATCATGCATTTATTTTGGTATCCACAATTGTGTGTGAACAACCTTCTTATCTTGGATGTTTAATGGAATATCTTGCAAATACCATGTCACTAGTTGATTTAAATACATGAATACATTAATATTTTATTTCATGTCTTTAGTATGTGGAAACTGGCAATTTAAATAAGTGTTGTAGAATTGTTTTTACACATTCAGTTCCGATCTCCAGTATATGTATTGAAACACTCATACAGGGTTCTAATCAAGCCATCTGGCAATGTCAGCTGCAGGTAATTACACCCATAGCCACAGCCAGCAGTGACACTTGCTGACCAACAAGAAAGGCAAATCCCCACCTTCTATGCTAGCCAGCAAAACATTTGATGAAAGTTCATTATGATATGTAATACATTACAAACATTTTGCTCAAGAACGGAAAAAAGACTGCACAATTTGCCATCTCTGACTATTGTCTGTTAAAAGCAATTGGGAGAGGATCACGGTCCCCCCCCCCCCCTTAGATCCCTGCAATGGACAACATTCACCTTACACCAAAAAAGCACCAATAGCCACCACTCAGAATCCTGTGACTACAGCCCTGCACATTGGAATTTGATTTAATATAATAATACAGTGGTATATATTTTTACTTGACCCTCATTTCTGGTTTATGATGTACCGTGTATATTGTTAATACATGTGTATATTCAAATATATAAATTCGGGATTTCATATTACATTGCTATAGAGGTTATTCACACTAGCAGATTAAGGACATGGCAGCAGGGACTTGTGTCCCATTCAACCCACATTTTGGAGTCCCCACATTTAGAGTATCCTACAGTTTACAAAACTGTCATTTGTGATCCACAACATTTATTTCTAAATTTTTACCATGTAACGTTGAAGTAGTAATGCCTGAAGTCCACCCTGAAAATATTACCCTAGTGAGAAATTTCCCTAAGAAATATTCCGACCACCCTGAAAATTTTTATTCTGTATCAAATGCTCCTAACGTGTACTATATGGTCCCCCCTTTCACATTTGCATGGTCTGGATCGACCCCCCCACACATGTAATCCAGCCCTGGTCATTCACCAATGTCACTGCATTGCGTGTCTTTATTTTGAGGACCGAGCGTCCATCGTACAACAATTGCAACAAACGCTCTGTTGTGCTTGTTTATCAATAACACACCTTTCATGTCACCATTACTACATATTACTACATTTGAAAGCATAATATATACATAAAAAAAATTTTTGTTCATGGAAAAGGTGCAATGTCTTTTATTATATTTTAATCAACTTACAGGTTATTGGTACTGACTTTTGCTCTACATTTGTGAACACATGTGAAGTTTTAAAGAAGTATGGACAACTGAGAGTGAAGTCAGATGTGACCACGAATGGAAGGGTTTCTGCAGAGGACGATACCAGTGGGGAGGATTATGTAGAAGTGGCTCCTGATATTGACAGAGAGAGAGCCTTATTTAAACAAGTAAGCCCAGAGTAGTACAACGATGAACTGACTCACTCATTAGAAAATTCTAGCTGCCTCTTGAATGCTGGAATGCTTTATGCTTTGACCTTGATCTCTGAATCCAGCAGTGCAGAGACGGTCATCTGAGGTTAATGTTATGATACTGGACATCTACCTTCAAGAGATTGGCAAGGATTGATTTGCATTTCAACATATGATGTGACTTCAGTGGCTAAATTGGTTATCAAATGAATTTTGTAACATGAAAATCAGTTCAATAAAGTTATAACAAAAAATTAATTTATTTAAAAATTTCCAGAACAATCTGTCAAATGATTAACATTTGGGACAAAAATACAAATCAAATAGTTGCCTCATGTTCCGATAGTTAACAAGAAGCATGATCATCATTATATTATGAGCATTATTTCTTGATATTTTCAGTAGTGAGGTGCACCCCTAGTCTTTGTTTGGACTGTGAACACCTAGTGGTGGAAATATCAAGGTCATTTTGTTATTTGTGGTTTTCTATCAATATTGGCCAAGTCATGACATCCAGTTTCAAGGAGTAGAATTTTCAAATGCTCACAGTAGCAGGTAATGTTGCCATGGCAATGATGGAACATGTGGATATATCCAAAAGACAGCCATATTTAGAGAACCTGCATAATTGTTATCCACTCATAGGAATGAAGACGGTATGGTAACTTTGATGTTCTGCAAGTTGCACATCCGTCATAATTGTGCAAAATCTGGTTAGCTGAATTAAGCAATTTAAACTGGTTAATGAGAAATTGAGACTTAAGTTAGCAACAACACCTTTTGCTAGAACAGTGTGTGTTACTTTTCTTTTAAGTAGATTCATTATTTTTTAAAAGCACATGTACTAGGAGGATGCATATTTGACCTTGTTCACGAATTACTGTATTTTTTCTCTTTTTATTAAATTCATGAATTGACTGATGGAAAGAAAACATCACAATTGTCCATACTCTCCATGGATATAGTTGCTGCATTGTTCACAAGCACACTTTTTCAATCAAACTACGTTAACAGGTTTCACAGTCTTAAAATTTGATGTTCTTTTGTTCTTCTTCGTAGTTTACGTGGGTGCCAAATGAGCTTTCTGGTTTTGATCTAGTTTTGTTTCACAATCTTCACAGAGTGAACAACCTAAAAGGTAAAGATAGTGGTGTATTGATCAGTATAGATCAAATGATATTAAAATGTATTGAAAAGTAGATCAAACTACACGGAAATGTGTTGATCAGTAGATCAAACCATACTGAAATGTGTTGATCAATAGATTAAACCATATTGAAATGTTTTGATCAGCAGATCAAACCATACTGAAATGTTTTGATCAATGTAGATCAAAGAATATTAAAATTTACTGATCAGTAGATCAAATTGTATTGAAATGTATTGATCATGGAACAAGCTATTCTCAAATGGAGTATTGATCAGTAGATAAAACCATGTTGAAATTTGTTGATCATGGGAAAGGTTTCCTCAGAATCATAAAATGCTTCTGTCTTTTCAGTTGTGGATAGTTTTCAAAAAGATGAACATTTAAACATAGTGCTTATTGTATCAACTTCAATAATGAACTTTTAACTTTGCTAGGATTATGCCAGTAAAGTAAATTCTGAAATCATGTATTGGCTTTTTATTAAATGATGGTCCCACTGGTTCAACTACACATATCGACCACTGATTTCATTGCGTTTCTCCTTTTTCTATCGACAATGATTCAAGAAGCATGTAGTATGTCGTTTAATTTAGGGGCATGGTTTGAGCATTCATGTAATATTGATTTCCTTAGTATTGATACCGCTATTACAGCTTTAACATTAAAATGATTAAATTCATCAGCTCTGTCCCAAGCATGTAAATTGCCACATTTGTAGTTATTAGCTGATAAAAGACAAAAGAAACCATGCACCAGCCCCTCAGCTAAACCAACAGCAGTTTGGAATAGCATCTATGTGCAATAAACGTCTCAGTATCTCCCTTGCTTACACAGCTTGGTTGGTTCGATTATGGGAGGTTTCAAGACCAGGTGGATTGGTGGTAATCTCCTCAACACAGGGATTAGGAGAGAACCAGCTACAACCATTACTTCGTAACAGGTCAGTGTTTCATTTGTTAACAGTAACAGGGTTGTATCGGCGTTTTCATACATATCATTTGGAGATTCCTTTCAGAAGGTGTTCTTAGTTAAATTTCAAAAGTGATAGAAGATGCTTTTGGTTAAATTTCAAAACTGATAGTTACATTACTACAAGTTTTCATGCAAAAACCCCCTGTAGTGAATTTCAGATGTGCATTTTATGGGAATTTTAGCTCAATCTGAAGACTTGAGCATGAGAGAATTATTTTGTGATGAGCCCTTAATTTCATCATAATCTTGTGGCACTGTGTCTTACAATAAATAACTCCTATCACACCTTTCATGGTCTCATATCTGAATTGTCCCAAGGGCTACGGCTTCCTGCGGCTGTCCTGTCGTCTTCCGGTGTTACGTAGGACAGAAAACACCCCAACCCGTAAAAGAATGTTAGAACACTTTTACTCTCTCCTTCAAGACATTAAGCACATCAAGGCTCGGCCATATTATCTGTTTACGTCAATCTGAATTGTTTACATCGGAATCAGGTGACACTTTTGGCTATACCAGTCTTTGCATCTATTATATTTGCAGACTAAAATGCTTACAGACCAACCGATTAGTGGCATCCTACGAGGAACAGAAGAAGACGTTATTGGTCTCTACCTGGATTCATTCTTCTAATTAATTAATTAGTAAATTAATTACATCATGCCTGACACCAAGAAAAGTATTGATCAGATATTAGCTGTTGCATGATCCACAGTGTAATGAAACACACTCGCTGTACATATCAAGATTATACCAATCGGGTATTGTTCATGTATTAATTCACCTTTTACTTGCTTTGAACGTTTTCTCCCATCTTACACCAAAGTCCTGTACTCTTTCATTCAGTCAATGACAAACCAAAGAATATTTACAAGATCACCCCACAGACATTTCAAACCTAGCCCCTAAAACTATCAGCCTTGTCACTCTGAGCTCTGCAAGTAGGCTCTTCATTCTATATGAAAGCCAAGCAATAAGTTTGGCAGGACCCTGATCCTGTGGTAAATGTAGGTTGCAGAAATAACCATAATTAAAACCACAACTCTTCTACAATGCATTTCTAGATGACAGTGAAGTCAAGAAACGATTTTATAAATTATGTAGTATTGCAAGTTTTAAAATATTTAAGCTGAACAATGAAGCATGTAATGATGTCAGCAAGTTAATATTTCATTATGTTGTCACTTTTCATTCATCTAATCAAGATATATCAGTCTGAATTCTTCACTATGTCTATCACTTATGTTCATGACCATGTATGTACATCAAAAAATCCTAGATCTTGTTTTAATGTAGTTTTTTTACCTCTTGAGAAATCACAGCTTGAAGAAATGTAAAGCCAGTTCTGATTTCATCACTGTTTAGTGTTCACTCTTCCATGAGTCTTCCACATTTACTAATAAGCTGCTGTAATTGTTTAAGACTACGGAGAACTAGGGGCTTTTAGACTATCACTTGATTCATTTCCAGAAAACTCACAAGGCAGGTCACTGACCAAGAACTACAGTGAGTTACTTCCTCCCTACCATTGCCTGTGTAGATGGAGCTGCTTGTAGAATAAGAAAAGCTCTTATCACACTGAAATAATATCTTAAGCTTAGAGTATGTCGGTGTTCATTAAGAAAGGAAATGGTTGACAAAGTCATGAATGCAACAATTCATTGCAGCCGTAGACAGGGGGAAATTACCAGGCGATGGGAGGGGGGAAGGTAATTTTGGCATCTTTGGGGGGGAGATGTGCCTAGGGTCGGTCGCTGATTGGAAAAGGGGAATGGGACAAAAGAAGTTAACTACCTTTGCATTACAACCATTGTGGGAATACTTTACTTTTACTGAACTTGCATGTCACAAGTCTTTTCCTAGATTGGGATTTGGTTCATTATGTTTTCAGATCTAGGTAGGCTTACATATTTATCTCTTTGAATGTGTTTACTGGCAGCATTTTCACCTAAAAAAAAAGTAATATTCTAGTCACTTTATCAAGGTACAACATGATATGCTTTTGGACTTGAATATGTTATGTGACTAACAGACATAACTTTGCAATAATTCTCCAGAAACTTTTGACTGGAAGGCTTTAAGCATGAGCAATTAAGTAGTAGCTATAAGTCGACCCACACTCTATGTGCTTTAAAGACCGTGCTATTGTATAGCAATAATGTGTTCCCTTCCATTATGCAGCTGAAGATCTGTGGATCTATCTTTTAAAGTATTCACATTTTTTTTTCACATTATTTTAAAGTATCTGAAATATGCATCTATCTGCATGTCCTCTCTCTTCAGGAAGAGAGAAGCGTGATAATGATGCGTGACTCAGTCCATTGTAACCTTGTGGAGGGTTATCGACGTATTTTAAGATCTTACATAGTTATTTATGGTAGATGGTCTGTATTCAGAGAGGAGTATTGTCAAGTGTATTGTGAATTTAAGATATGCTGCATGTGTGCATAACAACAAATTTATCAAGAAGTTTCATAGCAGCATGCTCTGTCCATACGATTACAAAGTATAGAGTGCAATTCTAAATATATTTTTAACAACAGATTTTGAATTAATTGAGCCAATTTACAAATTATATGACTATAGAAGTTTTGCAAAAGCATGTTCCACAAATGTGCAAAGTCACCGACAAGGGTGACATCGCACGTCGAGTACGTCGGGTATCGGAGTTCGGTCAGAAGAGATATTTCTGACAGATACCTGCCTAAAAAAGAGAGCTCCATCAGACGGAAATAAAACTCTCCAACACATAACCGAAAAAGAAACATGCAATCCAGCAGCTAAGCTGCGGACGAACAAATTATCATAACGAGGATCAATCAGTTATTATTAATGTCTTCAAGGAAGCTTAGTTTTTCCAGCGATTTTACTCTCTCAAAGAACTCTGAGTCTAAAGCAATTGTTTCTTACATTCCTTTCACATGTATAGTTCATCTTGAAACATTGCATCAACTGCTTCACTTTGTTGTTACCATGTGTGGTGTCTTGGGTGCATTTCTGTCGTTATGCATGTACGTGAATCTACAACAGAGAATATTACATAAGTTAATGTATCTATACCATACTAATCACAGACTTGATGAAGTCATGAAATATGATTGCTATCTTTGTTATATATATTTTGTTTCAAGGTTACTTCTGTTCCAAGTTGAAGTGTGTGACTAATCTTTCCATTGGTATGTTCCAGGCAATATCCTTTTTATTTTTAAGTGTACATTAGAAGTGTGGATGCATGTATAAAACTTTACTCTTAGTACTACTTGTAATACTTCATATAGTATGCTTTCACTGCAATGTGCAATGCTGCAAAAGCAAAGTTTAACATCTATTTTGTAATCTAATAGCACCTGTGATGGTAAAGTGGCATATTAGCTGAGAACATAAAACTAGTGGAACTGTCTGACATCAATTATCTCCAAGTTTAATTCTTTTTTAAACATTTTCACCCGGAGCATTTCAGTCGACAGTGTTGTTTCCAAAGGATTTTGTTTGTTGATTAGGAAAAATTTTGTTCTTTGGTTGACTCAGAGTATCTATGTCATATCAGCAAATTGTGTCAGTGAACAAGTTTTTTCATGTATGGTATTCAAGGCAAACCTTTGTAGTGAGGAAATTACTCAGGGGCACAGAGGATATTATACTTGTTCAAGATTACTGAAATAAATTACAGTAAATATACAACCTAAACTCCAGATGTGTACGTGTCGATCATGTGTCACTTTGCATGTAAAATTAGGCCTATACTCTTTGGTAGAATACAGACTAATAATGACCTTGGTGCTGAGGCTCAGGGTAGCACTGAAGGGGCACTAAAGGGGACCATTGATGGCACATACTCCCAGACAATCATTCTTTCCCTCATTGAACCAACCATAGTGTCCTGAAGCGGCCCGAAAGTATTAGAACAATGGCACTATAGTCCCTTCATCCATGTCCAAGGGTCCCTTTTTCCTCCCTGTTTAATTACGAGTTTAATCTTGTATCATAAGATTTAGTTATATGTACTTACTTAAAGGGAAATAGAGTGTTGGTTTTAGTGAAACATCCATACTTTTAAAGCCAATGTCTGAGGACGAAGAATGATAGATTATTCAAAATGAGGAAGGGCAGTAGCCTTTTTTCAAGTAATAACTTTCTCTGCTGATAGAAATTCAGTTATTTGTTGCTCACCACTAATTTGTTCACCCAAAGTTTTCAAAATTCAAATGATGCATATTCCATTTCTCATCACATGCATAATGTTTTAAGGAGATGAAGCATTGGTACATGTTTATTGATGAGATGGAGTGGTTTAACAATGATTAAAGCTATTTTTTTGTATGTCATGTTGGTGTATTCTGAACACCCTATTTCTCTGTAATTCATGATGTTACATGAACTAGCTGTAGTATTGGCTGTCAGTGTGAATAGCTACCTTGAGGAAACTTGTCATTAACTACACTTGCAGTGAACTCAAAATGCCTGTGGCTTCTGTCTGTTTTGAAACAAAGTGTTAGAGTGATTGGTGTGTACTGAAAAACCAAAAAGATAAGATCATGTTTGATTTTTAACTTTTTCTTTATTTTCAAATGTACAGGCGAGGTTGTACATGAACGGGCTGTGTCTTTCAATGAAGGAAAATAACACTAACTACTTCGAAAAGCAAAGGGATTGGCATAAAAACAGTAAAAACAGAAATCATACTTGAAAATTAACGGTTCTTACTATAACCGTGTATATAATGAATATGCAACAGTACAGGTATCACTAGTGTATCAAAAACATACTACTCAAGTCGTCGCTCCTTGGTAGGTATCGGGAATTGTAGTATTTGGTGAAAGGAAACCCTGTACAGTATTTACAAATAATCTGTGAACTGAACACAACCTTGCTCACGGCGTCAGTGATCCAGAGTTGGTAACTGAGTATTCAATACTAGTTTACTTCCCATTGCCTTGCTCAAAGAAGGACACCGTTGATTTGAATGAAAACTGTCAACCACTACATTATCGTATTCTACACTTTTTGTCATTATGTTAGAAGAATTTGAAATCATATGGCAAAATTAACCAACTGAAACCTAATTATTTTCCCAAATTGTCCGAATGGTGTAATTAAAAGCCTTACCAAAATTTTGGACATGAAATTTCAATGTTTTTACTTTTGGCCTATGCACGCAATCACTTTAAATTAAAATGAGTAGAATATCAGGGGGTGGGTCAACACTTTTTGCTAAGCAAGGTAACATTCTACCCACTCTTTTCATGTCAATATAACAGTACAGTGTGTCCATATTGTACAGTCATAGTGGCCTTAATTCTTCTGATGCCATTACCAAACGTGGAAAGATTTGCTCAGTTTTGATTAGTGTGTGGTAGCATCTAGCTCTGAACACAATAGTTATCTTTTTGATTGGCAGGGAAATAACAAGATCTAAAACCATAGGTTAGCCTGGCCAGTATCTTTCCTCATCATATCTGCAACTGCTAATCATTTTCACTTGATTTACCATAGTTTGATCGGATCGACAGTTTCCACCGACAGCATGATGCAAATGCAACTTCACACACACGTGTACACGAAAGAGGACGTAATAGCATATGTTCCTGTTGTAAAGCAGGCCCTTATGCAGCTTTTTCAGTGGGGGAGTTCGATTTTACCACAAGTGGAACATTTTACCCGACAATTATGACAGACTAGTGGCGAAGACACATGCAAAATCAAAACTCATTATATATGTTGCTAATGTAGGCCTACTATCATAGGCTGAGCGGAACTCCAAATCTTGTCGGGGGGGGTTTTGTCCAAACCCCCTTGACTCCCCTTGGATACAGGCCTGTAAAGTTTGTTACCAACTCCAATGTACTAAAGTTTAATGTCATAGTGGGCTTATTTTACTGATGCTATCTATGTACTTATCTATCCTTAATGACAATAATGTTGTACACAGTGTCAATATGGTGGTCTCTTGGCTATAAGGGGTACTGTGCACTGTCCAGAATATACTGTCACACTGGGCTGGATTTTCTTGGCTGTAGGTATTGTTCGCCCCACAGTACATGCGCTGTTGTAACAGTGGCCTTTAATGTAGGCCTACTGTCATAGTGGGCTTGATTCTCTGGGACTAATTTCTAATTTGCTCCATGGAGTATACAGACTTACACTGTGTCCATATTTTACTGTCATAGTGGGCATGAATCTCTGAGATTGTTACCCATTTGTCCAATAGAGTATACAGACATACTCTGTGTGCATACATAATTGTCATTGGAGCTTCTTTTGGCTACTATTGATTTGTTCTTCAGCAAGGGTTCTCAAGTGACGGCCCGCGATTTGCGGCTTGTCACACACATCTCAGTGGCCCAAGGAAGACTTCAGGAGCCCATATGTTCCTTTTATTTCTTCGATAATTACAGCATGACTAATCAAAGCAATAGATACACAATTCCATAAAAATTACTTTGGGGATTTACACACAACATTTAGCTGTCTACAACCTGACAACAGTCCGCACATACCTGCTCTGATCTCCCATTTCCAGCGATCTGGAGGACAGCTTTCAGCTAAGTTTTTCTATGTGTCACACTAGGTGATGGTGGCACTCTGCCTATAAGGCATCCTCACAAATTTTGGCTACTACAATGACAAACTAAAGCAAAATAAGCCCTCGGCAAAAAACGTTTGAAATAAGCCTGTTCTACAGTATAGTACATGCAATACTGTACGTACACTGTGTCTTTATCATACTGCCATAGTGGGCTTGATTCTCTGAGGCTACTAGTCATCACTAATGGGCTAATTTGATGTTTTTGGAGTCAAGTATCTGTGCGATACTTGCGACGCGGCCGACCCCATACTTGGTAATTGGTTTTAATGATAGATGATGACTGCAACTGACACATTCAAATTTACATTCCAAATAGAGTCATACTATTTCCACCGCTTCAACAGTTGATGCAGAGTCTGCTTATGCCAGCGTCAGCAAACAAGCAGGGGGAAGGCGGTGTTCAACCCCCCCCCCTCCCCCCGTACCTGCCAATCAAGTGCTTTAGAAATGAAAAAAGAGGATGCATAATTCAATTATGAATCTTGTATCATCTCAATACATCTGATATGTAACTACCATTTTTATACATTGATTTCTTCCTCACATTTCAAAATTGCAGACATGAGATCCCTGTTTACAGAAAGGCTAGGTACATGCTGCTTAGAACACCTGGCAAGTTCTGGGGGAATGCAAAGCCAAAAATTGTCTTGAACGCTCCACACCAACAGATAGTGACGCTCTGCTTAGTCCTGTGAGCACTCAACCCCCAAATATTTTTTGAGCCCCCCGAGCCTAGCTTACGGCACCTTTAGAAGTTTTAGGCCTGATGTCCCCCCCCCCCTCAGTGATGCTGAATTTTTTTTAATGAAATTTTACAAGTGGTGCCACAGTGCAAGGTTTGCCATAGGCTACATACTTTGTTTTACAATATTTATGACCTTGGCTAGTAGTCTTATATCGTTCAGTCAACGTAAGCATGTACTCGTACATCCATGGAAACATACAAACACTTACATAAAACTTTTGGTCGATGTTATCGCGTAGTGCTTTTTACATTACTTGAAATCTCACATCTTGACAAACAATGGGTGTGCTGCAATTGTTAGAAATGTTTGTGTGTGCCCATGTGTTTACCTTGAATGCAGTAGCAGAGTCAGAACAGAGCTGTACAAACTTGCTGGTCAGATCCCAATGCAAAAATGGGGGCTACATACATCTTCAGAACTCTCCCCCCCCCCCAACCTTAAAGAAAATGTGCCAGTGCTTTTAGAATAAAAGCGACACACAATTCATTCTTGTATCATCTCAGTCTATCTGATATGTATTAGCATTTTTCATAGATGAAATTTTTTCCTCATTGAGAAATTGCAGATATGGGACCTTATCTCAACACTGGGCACATGATATTTAGAACACCCATAAGGTGCTGTCTCTGGCCATCTAAGAAGTTTCAAACTCAAGGCCCAAATTTTCTTTTGCGCTCTGTGCCAGTCGATGGTGGCAATCCGCATAGTCCTGCCAGCACTCAGGCTCCCCCATTTTTTTTCATTCCAAGTGCCTGGGGCACACCAGTAGACCATTCGACATATGGTGACATGATGATGGAGCAGCTTCCATGATTTAAAGAAAAATATGGTCATCTTCACCGTCAGGCCCAAGCTCCTCTCCACCAGCAAAAATTCTGGACACACACCTAGTTGTGGTGTTTTTGAACTTTAATGACATTGTCAACTTTCCTTTAAAAAATAACATATATAGCACCAAATTCCATGTAAGGACAATAATAACCAAACATTTTCCAAAGAGAAGAGGGACCCCCAGACCCCTCCCATTAGACCCTCCGCCATACCGATGACCACACAATTTGTCATCCAGTACAAGTATGAAAATGCTGCTGCACAGTGCATTCCATGTCCATATTATGTCATAGTGGTCTTGATTCTCACATGTCATAACTCAACTGACCTACTGTTCATGTATACTGCTGTGCAGTGTCCACAGTGTGCTGTTATACAGTTGTGGGATCGATTCTCTCGGCGACTATCCACGTGTCCTACACTCGATGTGAATACTGCTGTACATTGTGACCATGCTACACTGTCAAAGTGGACTTGTTCTTCCCTTGTCCTACAGTATATAAGTACTGTTGTGCACTAGGTAATATTATAGTGGCTATTTCTCGCTGACACTGTCCTTACATGGGAATACTGCTGTAAACCATTTCCACATTATACTGTCATACAAAGCCTTGATAATTTAGCATGGATGCTATGTGTAAACCAGATGAGATTGTTTACTGCATGCGATCCTCACCCTGAACGAAGGCACTTAAGCCTTTAGTACTGTACTTCGAGCTCTAAAGTGCCTCACACAAACGAAACAAACAAAAAAACAAGGATTTAAAAGACTGCTGTGCTGATTTATAGAATTCATGTTTGCAACTTTTCACGACACAAATTTGATAAAAGCACTGCATAAACAGTAGAACACTTTGAACATTTTAAGTATTAAAACTCTGAGGGAGGTTATTGCTCATGGCTGGTTCCTCTGCATATTAACAGATTTCATTGTTGGTCCCAAAACTTGCAAAGCACTTTACGTACTGTACCTTCTAACTACTTTCCAGACATTTCTGTTACCCAGGGGCAATTGTCTCTTGAGTATATACCGTAGTTTGCTAAAAAAGTATTGGTACATTTGTGGGATCTGTACATTTTATTACGATACATCACATTACTGTTGACACAGATCATTGCATTATTCAGAGATGATGGCCTTTGAACAGTTGAAACTTCAACATTTTGTTATGTCACTGAAGGTCCAACAACTAAAGTAAAATGTCACTGAAAATCCAATGGTGATATCACAACGTCACTGACGATTCAACAATAAAACCGCAATATCACTGAATTTCCAACAGCGATATCAAAATGTTGCTGAAGATTTGACAATAAAACCACAATGTCACTGAAGATTCTACAGTGACATCACACTGTGACTGACGAACTAAGAGACAGACGCATTACAATGTTACCGAGATTCAACAGAGAGATTAGTTTCTAAAGATTCAGTAGTCAGATTACAAAATACTGAATAATTAGCAGTAAAATTACAATGTTACTGAAGATTCAGCACTGAAATTACAATGTTATAGAAATTTCAGCAGTAAAATTACAATGTTGCTGAAGAATAACAATGTTTAACATTCTAATTCCACGGCATCTTTACTTTTATTTCAATGTAATTCCACAGTAATTGATACTGGAGATTCAAATGTATATAAACAACAGTTTCACTGAAGACTCAACTGTCAACGTTTACCATTAAACATTGACATTACAATGTTACTAAAGATTCACCTATCGTGAAGTATTCTACAACAGATATCTGTAACTAAACCTTCACAGAAGTGTTCAAGTATACTTTAGTGATAAATGGGCATTGAAATGAATAGACCCACAATGAATTTCTCAGTCCATGGAGACCTCACAATTGCATCACTCAAACTATTTGATATCATCTCATACATGTCATTTTAAGGTACAGTGTATCAATATCCATGAAGTTACTTCCACTAGAGTCACACAATAGGTACTCGCATTAATTTTGCATACTTTAAACAGAGCATCTGAAATCAGCCTGCATGTAACAATGGATCACATTGGTATATGTATATAAAACTCCATAACTTCACATGACAATTTCATTTTTCATTTAATTTTTAATACACTTAAATAAATGTTACTAATACAAAATCTGCCTTGACTGTCTTCTTTCCCTTTTCTTGTCAAGTCCTGGCAGTTTCTAAAGTTCTACTTTGCATTCTGTAATTCTCGTAAATTGGCTTTTAAATATTTAGGTATACTGAGTATATACTCAGATATGTGCATCCTTACCCCATTTGCGCTTACAGTGTGCTCCCTAGACACTTCTTTCAGTCTCACATCGACATACCCGTACTCGCTGAGCATTCGCGTTTTCCTACGACGATGGAATAAATTCTTTTAACTCACTGTTGCTACCTTGTTCGTTGATGATTCAAAAATAATATCTCAGAAAAAAAATGTTTAAAGTCATATAAAGCACAGTAATCTCTTTACAGACTTAGCAAGGTGTATGCTGTACAGTACAAGGTGGATTTAGTTCCCTGAAAGATAAGACATAGCAGAATCATTACTAGTGGAGATGGATTGTATTGTAAAAGCTGGATTTTCCGAGCATTCAAGATTAACATACATTCGTCATAAGCTCTGTATCGCTATTGTTGCTCTCTGCCAAATCATGAAAAGACTTCAATTAAAGATATTATACAAACAAAAGTATAAGCAATGCCCTAAAAGTAATATGAAACGACAAAGTAAATGTCAACATTAGAGAGAGTGAATGATCTGGCAAACCCCAATTAAATAAATTTGAGACATACTGCAGTATCTGTTGCTACAACTGGCATAGTTAATACAACAAACAATATGTATACAATGTACACATAACAAGCACACGCAAAAAAAAACAAAAAAAAAAGCAAAACTCAGAAAGCCCTTAGAAAGCCTTACAGTAGGGACTGAGCATTCAGAAAGTTTTCAATCTGAAAATTTGTTTCAGCTGTTTCATTAAAGTGCATTCGATAAAATGTCACAGATTGGCCCAAGAATATTTATCGCCTTGGAGAACAGTGGAAGGTTGTCTCCTTCCCAATCACCTAAACTTTGCATAGCGTTCTACGTACATTTCTGTACTACTCAGTGCATCTGCTCTGTGGGCAGCACCAGTGACGAGACACCACAGAAACCATGGCAATGTTTACATAATGATCAAAACCATGGAGAAGATGAAATTGACAAAACATCAAGGATTTGGTACGAGCCTCCACTGTACTTGTGAACAATCACAACAAACTACAGAATAGGAATAAATTGGCAACAGATACATGAGTTACGTACACAGGCAAACCAAAAAATAGGAAGGAAATCGCCACCCCTTTAATACTCCCACGAAACTGTGAAATCTCACACCAAGAAGTAAACAATGAATTAATCCAAATATAAAGTTGACCAGACATTAGTGAAAAAGGCCTGTATCCAGGGGCTTCAGACCAACCCCCTGCCCCCCCCCCTCACAAGATCTGGAGTTCTGCTCAGCCTCTGATAGTATGGCTCCAATAGCAACATATATCATGAGTTTGAATTCGTTAGTCATAATTGTGGGGTAAAATGTTCCACTTGTGGTAAAATCAAATCCCCCCCCACCGAGAAAACTGCATACCGGCCCGAGTGAGTGGTACTGTACAATGGACAGTCACTAAAGAAAAGAACTAGTGGAACAATACAAATTGTGACCAAGGGCCACTAGATAACCCATGCAATGCAGTATCTCCCTAAATCCCTGAATATTTTCACCTGAGTACTGTGTCGGTATTTGACAGAGAGATTACACCATGTGCTAGCTGTACAATGATGACCAAAGGGAGAGATACTCTACCATATCAGACACTGGTAAGTTTATACAAGTGCTGCACCGCTAGTTCTCTTGGCAGAACTGAGCAAACTGCAGTACCGCATTCATGTACTCTTCCTTGTGCGTTACAAAATGAGCGACGTGTTCCGAGTCATCCCAGCAGACCTGACGTACCTCCACGCCGAGGGCCTGACGCTTCGCGATCACCTCTTCCAGTAATTTGTAGTCGCAAAGTTTATCTTTTCTCGAATAGAGAAACAGCTGTGGTCTCTTAGACGGACTCTCTGCAATTGATTCCAAGAACGTAGAAAGACTGGAGGCGCGACGAAATTTGCTCGGCAATATCAAATCCAGAATTGCCATGAATGCAAACAAACACATCAGAAATATAATGGTTACCAGTGGGGTATTGTTTCGTGAATGGAACATGGCTTTCATAGCAGTCCAGGGACTTGGATCACAGGGTGCACTATCTAGTACACTTCCAGCTAACTTCAAATTCCTAAAGTCAGACTTTTCCCCTTTGACGATCATCTCTAGGCAATGGCGATAGATAAAAGCACCGCCGTTACTGAAGGTATGAAAAAAGATTGGGTTTTCATCCAATCCAAGGTCAAAAAGAAGTTCCAAAAGCTTCTTAGATATATCTGCTAAAGAATCTGGGTGAGTGAAGACTCTTGATTTTGGTGCCGTGTATCGGATAGTGGTGTAACCTTTGGACTGATAGATGGCACTGTACTTTGAGAGATTTTTATCTGTGCAGCCTACCCAGCCAAACAACAGGACGACTGGTTCACGTCTCTGGGGAACTCCATCTTGATCAGGGAAACCAGTTGCAGGAGGGAATGTCACATGGTAATCAAGCTCCTCTTCTTCTGAATCATCTGACATCTTGGAGAGAACGACAGCAGTTTCTGTGCAAGAGCAAAATGAAAATGAAGTATGTCTTACAAAAAGGCAATTCCATAGAACTGTCAAGTACTGTAACAACTGTAGAAAAAGATACCAATAGATTGTGATCTGCTGTTTGAAATGTATCTACAGTATGATGCTGTTGATCTTCAATGACCGGCCTTAGACCCAAGAAATATGCATTCAATGGAAACTTCTGACACCCACTGTGGATTACAAAAACAAACTTTCCATCTTATTGCTTTAAGATCATCAAGTTCAGGAGGGTTAACAATACACCATCTGTTGATCCCGAATGACCCACTGACTTTCACCAAAGGAGTTACAGGGCTGTTATGGATAGGAGGGACCACACTTCAGTAGACTTGTTGTGATATGAAAATTGTTGTGCTCGACACCACAAGCACTTTCCCTTCTACTGCCAAAATAATGATATGATCATATATGTGTAAAAACTATGGATAGTGTAATGTACAGTACAGCATGTACAGCATACAAGTCTAACTTCCCAAAATGATACTTTAGTATCATCAGTCTTTCCACTCAAGCCACTATGGCGTGATTTTGACACAATGACATGGCAATTTGATGCACAGGTGTTTGTGGGCACAGTGCTAGGTCAGTTACATTATGTCGAAATTTAAAGTGACCCCGTGGGTATTGTTCACAATTCATTATTTTGACCCAATTGAATGTCTGAGGAAATATTGGCTATGCATAATAATCACCCTTCTCAATGTTTATTTGCAACAGCATGGTATGATTTAATGTTTCCATGTATGTTATTTACTAGTGGTATGTCATCCAAGGCTGTCCTGAAAACCTTGCTTTTCATATAAGTGTACACATGACACAGACAGTATCTCTTGGGTCGTTTCACCAAAAATGTCATTTGCCGATATTACTCACAGCAACACTAGAAAATACTGTACATATACAGTGGTTATAGGTTAACTCTGTTTGTGTACTTACTGACTTCTAAATTACTAATTATAATGGCTGACCCCTAATTTCAGTGCAATTTCCCATATTAAAGCCTTACTGACAAGGGCCATTCTTCACCAGTACATTGAAGCGTGACAAGGCCACAAGTTTAATATGCCAAACTATTTCCATCATATACATAAGGAGCTCAGTTCTACAGTACTGTAGGTCCTATTTGTTAAAGGTTGTGTGACATACATCTAGAAAAGACCACCCTTCATGCAGAAGTTGCGAAGTAAAACCCTGGGTGACAATCCGTTGGAATTTTGTTGATACATGTGTCTATTACCATTTTTGAGATATGACTTTTAAAGTTTGAGCAAAATGCAAAACATGATGCGGAGTGTAGCACAGTGTCATTATTTCTTTGGTTAAGCCTATATATTTTGCCTCTTGAATACTGAGTTTCACACTGGAAAGTGATATCGATATTTTTGAAGAAAATACCATACATGCTTCCAAAATAAACCCTCTGGGCAAATAAAATCCTCAAATGTCTTTGAAATAAAGGGAACATAAACAAAGGATTAACAAAAGACATATCAAAGGAGTCCATCTCAGAATTTGCATATAAAGCAAATGTTTATTCATCTGTGAGACACTAATTTGCATGCAAATTTGTCAATTGACTTTGATAGAATTTGTGGCTATTTTAAACACTTTCAATGCCTAATGCACCTAATACTCTAAAATGTCATTTTCACGTCACACGACCTTTAACCTACTCACTATTTTCCCTCCATCACCTCAGTGAGGTAATGGATACAGTAGGAGACCACCATAAACAGTTAAAAAGGAATCAACATCAATAGAATTGTGACATAATATATTGTAATGTCAATTACCATAATTTCAGCAATATGTATGGAACAAAATTGTCATGAAGAATTTTCAGCTCGAATGTTTGCACCCTATGCATAGAATACCAAAGGGTAAAAAGTGAAAAGAAAATATTCCCATTGTCATGATAACTGATTCTTCACAGTACTAATGTAAGGGTACCAGTTTTGAGAAACTGTGAAAGTATGCTGCTCTCAATTTGAAAGTTAAGAAAGTTCCGTTGTTCGTCATGAAACCCAACACGGGAAGCTTCCTCCGTTTGAGATGCAGAAACCCCTGTGATGTGCACATCAGTCTTGGAGAAGCACTTAGCCGGTGTAGATGTC
The DNA here is from genome assembly GCA_021234535.1 of Stichopus chloronotus. Lineage (NCBI taxonomy): Eukaryota > Metazoa > Echinodermata > Holothuroidea > Aspidochirotida > Stichopodidae > Stichopus > Stichopus chloronotus. Next base: position 3,243,271 of record CM037839.1, on the reverse strand, counting down.
GCCTTCTTGACTCCGATGTTTTAATCTCAATTCGTCGTCATACCATAAATGAATTGCTCTGAGTCTGACCTCCTCTTGGAACTGTTGTCAGAAGTCATGTGGACCTTCCAACACTGACAGAACCCATTCAATATCTGTCAGGCAACCTGTGGGATTCCTGCAAGTTTGTTACTGTACATCGTTACAAATGCGCACATGTGACTGTGTAAGGCGTGTGGCTGCCATCCTCAAGGCCAAAGTCTTAAATCAAGGTGTATGACGATCTGACTTCTAATCCGGTGTTATAATATACAGCATGGCGCTGGATGAATGCTGTACTACTGAGCTGAACGTTAATGATTTTACAGACAGTGCAGAGAAGCCAGAAGTCACTGTGCAGGTTTAATCAGGTACCTTCCCACATCACGTCCGCGTTGGATCCATAGGTTAATTGATGTCATTCAGATGTTCACAATTGAATTCATATGCCAAAGAAAGTTGTTAATCTTTTTATTACTACATTTTTATGAGTAATGTGACTCATGCGAAGTATTGCATACTGTTAGTAAGTGCTAAAATGATGTGAAAGTTAAGCTCCCAGGTGTGTATTGACTGTTGTGTACCGTGAGGCCTAGTGTTAGGCTAACGATGTTTAGTTTCCAAAGTCGTGCTGTGTGTGAAGCCTAGTGTTAGGCTAGAGATGGTTGCTAAGGCTTAATAAGTTCTGTGTTGACTTTGTGTGGTATGGCCATTTGTATGCATATACTGTGTGCTGGCTAGTGTTAGCCTGGTGTGCGGATGTATTGGTGATGGTGAGACCTCAGTGGGTCAAAGGTTAAGTTTGTTTACATTCTATCTCATGTGTTTGAAGGCTTTGTGTGAACAGACACAAAGCAGGGGTGCATCAAATCTGGGGTTACATGGTGTAATGTGTAAAGTATTCTCAAGTCATTTTTTATTTTCTTTTAAGTAATTGGGTTCAAGTAAACTATGAGGTACAGTCTTTAGTCAGGTGTGTTGTATCGTTGTTTCAATGTCTCCAGTGTTGGTTACATGACATTAGTGAAAAGAGAACCCTTGCTATTGTTCTTCCGATACAAACGGTCACTTGTGAATGGCCTGAGATAGTTCGTGTCAGACTCGAATGAGAAATGTGTAATAACCGGCACAGTGTCTGTGCGCCTGTATTTGTGTTTATTTGCCATGGTTATAGATAAGGGATGTTAGACACACCGTCATGACTTAATGGTCTTTCCCGTAGGATCTATTTTGAGAGGCAATTGTTGTGATTACATGCACCTGGCTACATTGCAAGTAGGAGCTGGCTCATGTCCCCTCCAACTGTTGAATGTAGTAATGACTCACTCATAGCTGAATAATTGTATCTTGCTTCATAACTACTGGCCTGATACCCAGGAGGTTTGGCCAACAACCCCGAGTAAAGATTAACATAAGTAAGGATGCCCCCAAGTGGAGCCATCAGAACTTAGGAATCACAGACCAGGGGCACGTACTCTTACACTAAGATTCATGACAAATCCCATTTACCATTTATGAGAATTACTGTGTTAATGTACCAACCAAAAAGGACTGCTGAGGCTCACACCATTCCCCCAATTTTAAGGTGATCTGATGTTCAACCATCTTTCACAAAATGTAATTCAACCTTTTTTTAAACAAAACTCAAAATCACATTAAAGTTAAGCATACACTCACAAAAGGTTTTGGCCACAGACTTGATCTTTCAATGGAGGAGGCTTGAGTCAAATTGCAATTTGATGTTTACAGTATCCATCAAGACATTTTTTACTGTTTACAGTCAATTGCAAATTACATACTGTAGGATGATGGTTTATGGTAGCTCTACTGACTGCAAGTTTGCTTCCAAATAACCATTTCACCCCCAGCAGTTGACCAGTGCCACTCCACAGACCTATCAGTCTCCCTTCCCCCACCCCCAAATGCATACCAGTTTGCCTCCTAATCTGTTGGTAGCAGGTAAAGTAATGTACCCTTTGAAGGAAGAAGAGGGTGGTAGTTTAGTCAAATTTAATTTGATTTCAATATGTATACAGGTAAAACTTAAAAGAACAAACAACATATGATTCAAACTTCAAAAATTGTACAACATATTTAGCTGGAGTAAGATAAGTGTTTTGTAAACATTGCAAATAAATGCATGATGCTGTTCAAGAAAACAAAAAAAGATGGCAGAGCATATACACAGTACAGTACTGTCAATCATTTCAGCTTTGCTACATTTTTGATAAAAAATTGACATGGGTTTATGCCACCAGTCCACATTATCACCCAAGCAAATTTCATAATAACAATTTGCAGTTTGCAAATGAGGTGGATTGCTACAGTAGTTCACGTTTGAAAAACAGTATAATCCCTTCTTTTTCACTAACTCGCCTATAATGTAGCTGTTTTACAATCACAAAAAATTGTAATTGAGAACAATCACAATGGAACTTGGCAACAAAAAAAAGGTTAACCCAGCAGGTACTTCATAGTGAAACAAGAAAGACTGGGCAAAGCAAGAAACTAGAAAAATGTGGTTACAAATACTGCAACCACTTTTAATAGAAGCAACAGAGTGTAAGCCAGTTTTCCATTTATTTGTCATTTCTATCCCGTCCATCCATTAGCTTACTGCTAGTAACCAGCCCCCAAAACAGGGCTGTGTGCTCCATTACGTAACACCATAGGCGCTTTATACTCCGCTTGGACTGGGCTATGTAATGGAATGCACAGCCTGTTAAATTCGAGGGCTAGGTCTGGCATTCTTTTCTCAGTTTATGTAAGCCTACTACACTTTTATTGACCCGCCTAGCACTGAGAAACCAAAATGTCTTCATCAAATGATACCAAACAAAGCAAAAGTAAAACACACCACTCACAAACATCAAGCACAACACCATGATTAGCAGGCACCTACAGTACAGTACATGTGTTTCATCGTGCCATCCCCTATAGTAGGTAACATCTTCCTAAGCGGTATCAAGGAGGCCATACAGGCAACTTTTATGCATTTTATTACACTTGCACCTGTACATGTAAATATTCGGCATTCTGTTGTCAATGTTAAGTGCATGTCCCCAACACTACACAAGTGATATAGACATCTTATTCATCCTTTGTTATATAGGAACAAATCACATTACTGTGTGAAAGTACAATGTACACGTATTAAAATGAAAAATAAATGCCTACTGTAGATACTGCTGATAAAACGTAACAAACTATGAATGATGTGAACGTCAAATTTTAGGATCTCTAATCTTGCTCGGGATGATTGACCTACAATATTCAGACGTTCCCACAATGGAATACCTGTAAGTTCACATTATTCGTTGAATGACCAATTATTTCCACTGTGCCTACTTCATTATGATCTGCATAAAAGAAATGTTAAGTTCGACGTATATGACATGTCTGGTAATGGTCTACTTTTCTAGATAAACGGGGACAAAGAATATGATATAAACGTATTCAACATATGTGAAATGCTCCTCAGTGGCAATATTTTTATGGAACGCCATCATTTCCATACATATAAAAAAAACACTAGTTTCCTGTCCATACCCAAACACTTTTTTCCTTTTCTTGCTGCAGAATGGACTTTTTATTTTTCTTCTAAGTTGTTTTGAAACTAGAAAATTTATTATCCAAATAGTGGAAATCATTTCTACAAGTGTGTAGTGATGTCTTTGCAACATTGAACTCATTTGACACAATGACGTGACACATGAAAACAGCTGGCAGTGCTGCCAATTGGACTTTTCAGGTTTTGACAAACACAAACAAAGCCAGAACACTCAAATTTGCCAAAAAAGTTGGGACAAACAAGTATCTTTTATTTTCATTCAAGTGACCCTGTACAGACTGTATACAAAGACCTAGGCTACAGTATATCCGTACATCAACACTACTGATTAGGTGTAGCCTTTGGTTAAAAATCAGAATTTGAAACTTTAATAGGTCTATAGCAGAATAGCAGATACAACTGCAGAAAACAATGGCCCAAATGCTTTCAACCGTGAAATTGGAAGCACGGTTGCGGTCGATCAACATATGAACAATTGACAAACTTGAGGAGACTAGGCTTACAGTGGCACTGTAACTGCCCCTCTGCTTTGGACATGGTCTCATGATAACATACACATGTGGGAGTGACAGGTATGTTGTCGTTGCACGTGTATGTTATTGTGTGGCATTCTTCTCAGAAAGCCATTTGAGGCCATATGATCAACATTGTATGATTCACATGATCAAAATTCTGTATTTATTTACTGTGACATGACGTGATAATTACATCTCTTTCCACACCATGGCACAACTGTGCCTCCGCTTAACACATGGTCTTCCTCATCAAGCCAAAATGACCACGGTTCTATTCATTTACTCAGTGTAACATGACGTCATAACCACTTGTCTTTCCTCACCATGGCACCACAGCCGTGCCTCCGCTTGGCGGGTTGGGACACGGTCTGGAGTAACTGCAAAATACCACGGTCAATTTTGGATTAATACTTTCTTAAAATCGTGGAGTCACAGTAGAATGATCTTGTATGTTGCTGGGTATATTAGGCTATAACGATACTGTGTTCCTATTATGATAGATCACATAGGTAGAACTTTGATCATTTTAGCTTGATGAGGAAGACCCGGTCCCAAGTAAGGCTGTTCGGAAAACCGGTTTTGATTTGAAAACCGGTTAAAACCGGTTTTGTTTGATTCGGTTTTTGGAATTTTTGAGAAACCGAAAAACCGGTTACTAGGAAAAAACCGATTCGTAACCGATCGTGATTTTTGTTCCATTTCAAATTTTACTTCGATAAGGCATTCCACACTTTTTTTTAATGGAAAGTTTCTACTTATTACTGGTGTGTTGAAGGATGTGTCGAAAAACTTTTTAACTTTTGACCAACAGTTGTGCCAATTCTTATTCAAAATAATTTGCAGTCGCTGCCACGGCACAGTGGCGGTTCCCCTAGCCCTATGGCACTAGCCTTGTAATCATTACGATCATTATCTCGATGTGAGGAAAATAAAATCTAGCAACATAACAATGCTTCTTATCAATTTGTTATTCTCCCTTGTACCAACCTCATTTTATTTTAGCCTAGTATTCTCTGATCCCATGTGGACTGGTTTTTGGGCACAATTGCAGAAGTGTTTATGAACATGAAGGATTTATCGTAAGTCACGTTAGCTCCATAGGCTTGGCTGTATGTGAAAAGATGTGCAACAGTATGCAGTCTTTGGCAGTACATGTACAACACAGTGGCATTCACACTAGTGTACGTTAGTGTTATGTTGTACGAAGGGCCGTGTATGCTAAGCTGTGGGCTGTTGCTGGCGTGTTTTCATTTTCAGAAGAATGTTTCTGTCACATGACCGATCTGAACCAATAGAATCCTACAAACTTAAAATTCACGAAGCAAAGTATTATTGAGTGAGCTGCACACTAAAGGAGTAAACAGGTGAAATGTTTCAATATACCGGAAGAGCAACTAAATCATGGAAGTTCATCGGTCGGTCGAATACACACTTAACAGAAAGCACTAAGCACTTATCCATGTAAAAAGGGAAATATTTGTAGTTTAATTTAGAAGGGAATGCTACGAACAGTTAAAAAAATAGGAGTTAAAATAATAATCTGGGTCCCCTGGAGTCTGGAGATACTCTAAATTCCGAAAAGGGGAACATAAAATAATTTCTTTGTTGCCTTGATAGCTGAATTTCCCGTAAGCCTAAAGGTTTTCTTGCCACTCCTTTAAAGTCTCCACCCGTGCCTTTGCCCGCACGCGCATGCTCGTGTCACTGTGTAACTTTGTGATTGATTGGTCTCAAAACTTTGCAGCTCTAACTTCTTAAGCCTGGTACGCTGATTTCTTCTCTCATCAGTTTAGTACTTATTAGATTAATTTTCATGAAACTCATTCAGTTTTGGTGTTGTATGATCCATACCATTATGATTATAATTACGAAATGCAAGATTCTGTGCGCTTTGAATTACGAGTAAAGCAGAACGTGTGTTCGGATTTGCATGCATCAACATGGGCTTTACCAACTGACCAACGTTTTTGTTCTCCGTGTATGAGATGTTGTTGTACTATACTGTTTGCTTGCAGAGTGGCTAAGTCAAGCTGTATTATTCCAGTACTGTGTACTGTGTTATAGCGCACGCCAATATGGTCACACCCAGCCTCAGCTGTATGTTCCGTTCACTGAACTTGCTGTAAGCGGTGATCTATGGTGCAGTGGGACTGATCGTATAGTGTACACGTTTTGATAGTTGTGATTTCTGTAGTAATAAAGAAGTATGACAACTTATATATTTTAGGCCTAGCCATTTCTCTTCTCAGACATTAATATTGATAATAATCGTTCAGAATTCAGAGGTGGTAATTTGCGCTGCAAGCAGCATAGTAGCCTTAGTACTAGCAGGCCCTACGGCCATTTAGGAAGCTGCCGTACGTAGAGACATTTTACTGTTAATCTGTGTACCGTGTACGTATGACAAGTGTTAGTTCTTGAAAGAATGGTTTCGTTACCATAACAAGTCACTGAAGATCGAAGAAAACTAAGTTCTAACAAATAAGTACGTAAAACAAAAGAAAGAACAAAAGAAAATCTTGTATTTGTGGTCAAGATTTTTTCTCTTGTGTTATAAAACAAAACATCGTTATTCCTCTGCCTGTAGGACAAGAAAATAGACGCTTGTTGTCATAACCTGTGGCGCCTAATACAGCGTACGTACGTGAACTACAATAAAGAACTCCGTGTGCGTACGTAAGTGCGTTATGCATATGGTCAGAGTAGATTTTGAAAAAACCGGTTCTGATTTAAAAACTGGTTTTCACGGCCACCAAAAGCGGTTTCCAATTTTTTACTAACCATCACAGCCTTAGTCCCAAGCGTCATGTTACAGTAAATGATTGTAGAAATTTGATCATTTTAGGTTGATGAGGAAGACCGCGTCCCAAGCAGAGGCACGGTCGCGGTGCCACGGTGAGGAAAGTCACATGATTATGACGTCATGTTGCAGTACAATGTTGATCATAAATGTATGTACTCAAAAGGGCTTTTTGAGAACGATGCAGCGACAATGGTCACTTATGTTATTATGATAACATGTCTTAAGTGGAGGCACGGTCGCAGTGCCACAGTGAGCCCATTCTCCTCAGTGCATAAATTGTTGGTATGTTGATTGACCACACCTCCAGTTCCACGGTTGTATGTACTCAAAGGGCTTTATGAGAACGATGCAGCGACAATGGTCACTTATGTTATTATGATAACATGTCTTAAGTGGAGGCACGGTCGCGGTGCCACAGTGAGCCCATTCTCCTCAGTGCATAAATTGTTGGTACGTTGATTGACCGCGCCTCCAGTTCCACGGTTGTATGTACTCAAAGGGCTTTTTGAGAACGATGCAGCAACAACGGTCACTTCCACGTATGTGGAAACCGTTTGGGCTGTTGTATTCTGTAGTTGTACCCACGGTCTTCCTCATCAAGGTTAAAAAAATGATTTAAGTTCTATTCATTCATTGTGACATGTCATAATCTGATCTATCATACAGGAACACAGTACAATATGCACAGCAACATACAAGATCACTCCACTGTGCCTCCGTGATTTTAAAAAAGCATTCTTCCAAAATTGACTGTGGTGTATTCCGCACTTGCTACAAATGGTGTGTTGACTTTTTTACCCATAGGATATGACTGTTTCAAGACCCCTCCAGTTCATCACTAGTATTATGCCTAGGTGTATACAGCCTAGCCTAGGCAGCCTAACTTAGGCCTAACTTGACAACTCAAAGCTTTAGCCTTAGCCTGTTCTAGCCTACAGGAAAATGTGTAGGCCTAACATCACTGGCCTACAGTAGCCAAAGTGCATTCCATGTCAGGCCCACGCCGAAGTTTTTTCCAAAAAAAACAATAGAAAACATAAGGAAAATGCAAGCCCCATGACGAAGATCTTCAGTTCTGAGTGTACGAAATGCAGACTGGTACAGTAAGCAACATTGACTAAGTCTGGCTAGGTAAGTAAAACAGGGGGCTGGGCTTCAATAGTAATCGAGCAGAGGCCTAACAGTAACAGAAGCCAAGGTACGAGGCCTGGTGCCTAGTAACGACTAACGTAAGACCTAGCCTAAAAATATGAAGTTAGGCCTAGGCCTAATTTCGGTCTAAATCATACAAGCTCTAGCCTACGGCATAAATAGATAAACGTTAGACTAAGACAAAGTTAGAGTTATAAAATCCTTAAGGTTACAGTACTCTTTGATTGACAGCAAATTCGAAAGATGCAGAACAGCTCGTATTACAGTACACAGCGTACACAGGGATCCATTGTTTTGATTACACATGTGGAGGAATTTATGACAGGCTGAGGGAGGGACTACAGGTAGGTGGTTGGGAGAACTGAAACTGTCTGGGGTGATGAATTTTTGTCTTTAAGTTAGTGCGAAAGTAGGCTTAACAAGTAGCCTAACGTTAACGGTTAAGCAGTTGTTTTGGCTCGACTTGATACTAAGTTAGTTAGGCTAACTCATTTGTTAGGCTCAAAGTCGATACATTGTCACAGCCTTGCTTGCGTCCGACACTACTCCACAGTTACGAATACAAGACAATAACCTTCAAACCTCACGAAAATCCAATTTTGGGTTGAGACTAGAGTAAGACCATAAAACTGATCGGTAACGTAGTGCTTGTATGGTACGGAACGGTATTTACTGCCCAGAAAGGTACCTCCTGGTCCTACCGTACCCGGTCTGCCGGTTTTATCAAAGTGTACGTACTGTACTTAGTTGAAACTAGCTGCCACAAAGATCAAGAGGAGATACTTCCTTTCAGAATTCCTAAAGCAAAGCACGTTTGAAGCTAGCATCCATTAAAAGCACACCCAACCGACAATGACTTCTTGAATATGGTTGCGCAGGGTGCTGTTATGTGAAGGAGAGGCAACTGAAAGTTTGATCTACTTGGTAATCCTACTTAGATTTAGCTTGGGCCGAGCTGTTATTGGGTTGAGATATGATAGAAGATGAAGAGGGTGAAGTCTAATTTTTTTACTACTAAATGAGATATTTCTGGAAATATCCTGAATAGCCATATGCAAATTTTCATGTTTTAACATACAAATTAAATGTTATGTCATACCCAACACTGACCAACAAGGGAGAGAAAAATAACTTATTTGCTCGTTGACTGACAATGCTCCAGTTTGTCATTAATTAGGACACTGCCTTTTTTCCTGCACCTTGTCCCAAACAACAAATATACCAGATTGTGTTTTCTTTCTAATCAGTGAGAGCTAATAAGGTGTGAATTACCAATAAAAATTACAAACAGAACTTGATTCTCAAGAACCAAAGTCTTTTTACGTTCTTGAACTATGGTGCAGTAAATTCTTTTCCTCGGGTCTAATGTTTTCTTACCTGTTTCTAAATGACTTCTGCCTAAAAAGGCTATATTAACATTAGTTAGCCATATAAATACCTGCATTTTCCTCTGTCAATTAAGTTATTAAGCTAATTGGGAAGTCATTTTATCCACTGAAACCACACCCAAGTAGATTTCCTATAATGTATACAGTTAAATTAGGCTACACCGTAATTTTTTTTCTGTGCTTGGCTAAAATGATGACAAATTGAAAAATAATGCTACACAAAAATGTATTTCGTCATGCTTTCCTAAAGATAAATGAGAATTGATGTTGTAAATTGGGGTATATATATGGTATTGTCTTTGCCCCTCAGTATCAACCATGCTTACTGTATACGCAGGATTAAACCTTACAATCCCTTGAATTCTGTTAACTGATACATTATGTAACGAGTATATTGACACAAACTGATCCACATATGTTTCTTTTCTATTCTGTGACATTGACTAATTGACAAAAAACATGTGTATATGCAAGTTACTGGCTACCACTGGCAGATCCAAGCTCAAGGCCCTACCCAAAGATGGGTCAAAAGGTGTTCATACATTAAGTAAACTTCATGATTGGTTTGACTCAAATAAACTCACTTTGCATTTGGGTAAAACCACTTACTCCATACTTCATTCTAGTAGTAAAGCCCACTCATGTTGTAACAGTTTTGTTTTTAAGGATAGTACCATTAATAAGTCCTCTAGCACCAAGTATCTAGGTTTAATTATTGACGATAAGCTCTCTTGGGAAGAACACACAAAAGATCTGTGTAATTCACTTGTTAAGTACACTGGTATTTTCTATCAGCTAAAGGATTTGCTCCCCAAGAAAACTGCTTTACATATATACTATGAGTTGTTTTTTCCAAACTTTGTTACGCTATTGAAATTTATGGTACCGCAAAAGCATCAATTCTTAAGCCCGTTCAAGTTCTTCAAAATAAGCTACTCAAGTTATTAACAGGTAATCCAAGACGCCACCCCACCAAGCAGCTGTATCACGAGTATAATTTATTTATGTTAAGTGACATCCATTCTTACTGTATGTGTCAAATAATCTATAGATACTGTAATAATATGTTACCTAATTCAATTTCCTCAGCCATTTTTCCTCTACGTAACTCAGTTCACAAAAGGCCAACATCTGTAAGCACCCGCAACAAAAATCTTTTTACAGTGTCTCATCATAATACACCACATGGTAGATTGTTATTGAATAATTATTGTTACCGTTTATGGCAAGACATAACGCCCGACGTAAAATCATCGAAATCCTTAAACATTTTCCAAAATAGATTAAAACATTATATACTTAATAAGTAACCTATTTATTGTACAGTGAAACTGTATTTGCATACCTTTCTTTCCTTTAGATGTGGTTAACTATTCCGTTCCTTAACATGTATTCCTTCCTATATGTTTCTTTTCTTTTTTTCTTTTTTTTTTGTCATTAAGGTCACTAGCCTAGTTAACAGGTTTCTGTTTTTCTAGTGTCCTTCAAATGATTTATTGCTACTTTGTTATCTACATCAATGTTGTTTATGTACTGTTTATGAAATCATTTGTGAAATAAATTTGAATTGAATTGAAAAAAATATTGTTTATACACTGAGTCAAGGAAAACAGATTTTTTTTTAGAGAGAGAATAAACCTCACATTTGTACAATATACTTTTGCACCAAACTGCTTTGCTTAATATATATTCAGTGTTTCCACCCTCTTTGCGGCTTTATCCTCTATGGTTATTTATCCTCTATGGTTAATTATCCTCTATGGAAATGGTTATTGATGGTTATTGATTATCGGAAGTCAAAGAAAGATCCAAACGTGGTCGCTATAAATGCAAGTATAGTTAAAAGGGTGGACAGATATAAGTATCTCGGAGTGATTATAGACAATCGTCTTTCCTGGCATGATCACGTTGAAGCTTTATTGAAAAAACTCAGCCCTAGAATGTACTGTATGCGTATTATGAACAAATTTAATGTAAATAAAAATATTCTTGCCACGTTTTATAATTCAGTTATATGTGGGGTGCGGCAATATAATCTTTTATCCTGGGGTGGGAATATACGCACTTAAGACAAGAATGCAATAGATGCTATTATTAGACAAGCTAGTCACTTAATAGGGGAAGTACAACCATCACTTGACACCTCCTATCAACGTCGATTAGGGACGAAATTACTTAAGATTATCCAAGACAATGACCATCCACTTAATGTGATTTTACATAATGCCGTTATTCCTAGAAGTGGTAGAATGAGATTACCCTACTCCAGTACTAATCGTTACCTTTCCTCTTTTATACCTCAATGTATTAAACTTCATGATCTTACTTTTAAACGCTAGAACTTGCCTGGCTGGTTCTTATTGCTTCATGCTTTAACTTTTTCTTAGTTCCTTCTTTTATTTTCTTAATGTTGTTTGCATGTATATATTATGTTTGTACTATTTCATATTCTTACTTTAATCGCTAGTACTTACCTGGTTGGTTCCTATTGCTTTACTTTTACTTTCTCTTAGTTCCTTCTTTTATTTCTTTATGTTATCTGCATGTATTTATTTGGAATTTTAGTGTCTTTTTGTTTGTACTGTTTTATGCGAGCATTCAGTTACCCTTTGTGGGATTTAATAAAGTTGATCTTATCTTATCTCTTATGTTATCTGTTATACTACACAGACATGGAATCAAATATTACACAGATGTGAAATAAAAAAAAATCAAAGAATATTTGTCTTGACTTTTATATCCTTTATATCAATCTGCAAAATGTACAGTCTTCTTCATTGGGTACAAATAGTTCAAAATTACGAGTAAAACTTTTCAGTTATGTTTGTACGTAAATTACTCTTATGAGTCCAGGAAAAAAGTTCTCTTCTCAGACAGTACGTTGCGTTCTTGTCCTAAAACCAAAATTATTTCCCAACATAGCCTTAGTATTGGCAACGTAGTATATAACATTCTTCATGTTGTGTATTGAGACGGTCTTTACTAAATCCAGTTTACTTGACCAAGGATCTTCACAATTAAAGCTTCAGGGACCAGTCGGTAGACCCTACACACCGGAAAAAGCAAAGTTTCCAGCGCTAACCTTGATTGAGTCCATAAATAGTCATTATATCAGATTTTCAATTCAATTTTTCTTTCTGTTTAAAAGGGTGATATGTCGGGTTTCTTTCCACAGGATTTTTCTTGGATAAAATAATAAAATTCTGGATAAAATATGTACATGGAATATGCTTATTGTAAGTGATCTACGTACTTAAAACCTGACACTAAGAGTGAACATGACTGTATGAGGACAGGATACAGAAATATTATTGCTGCATGCAAATTCCAGCAGTTACTACAGATAAAACATACATCAACATACGCTTTAAAAAATTCATATTTAAAAAAGTAAATATTCCTCATTTATAACAAAATAGAACTTGTATTTAATACAGTGAAACACAGCAATTGTTTTGAACATTATATATCAAGTACTGTATTAATATTGCATCACAGTCTAACTTAGGATGTTTCCTTGACTAGTGAACATGAAGGACTGTACTTCATCAAAGTCTTATGCAAGATTTTTTCACTGAACTTACTCTTCGCATTACCAACAAAAGTACAAGTCACTGCAACATTACTTTGGAACTCCATACATCACCAGATACTAAATTATATTTGTAAAATATAACTGGAGTCACTTGACATGTGCACACTATATGTTATGCTCTGTAATGCCTTAGCAATAAACAATTGAGGCATTACATAATAAGTTCTTAAAGTACATTCAGCATGAAAAACACGTTTTTGAGTACTGACCAAATTTATCATTAAAATGTTGAAAATGGTCACAATTTTCATGAAAATCTATCAAATGTTGACCATTTTACAAATGAATTTCTCTTTTACAATAGTATCATGAATAAACGTAAGTCAAATATGCAAATTTGTGACATCCAGGGTGGGCTTCACCTTATATGCCTTATGTTATCCTTTGTTTACTTAACCTTTATTTCAAGGACAACTCAGAATTTAGATGCCTTGAAGGTTTTATTTTGGAACATGTACTGCCTTCTTAAGAAATATTGATATCACTTATCAATGTGAAACCCACTAATTAATTATAATACAAAATGTAAAGGCCTAACAAAAGAAATACTGACACTATGCAACACCCTATATCATCTGTTTTTTTATTTTTGTCAAACTTTGAAAAGCCATATCTCTAAAACAGGAATAGACAGGGACACAATTTCAATGGATTATCACTCGGGATTTCACTCTTCTGAATGAAACCTACTCTTTTCTAGATGCATGTTACTTCACTTGGTCTTAAACAAATTTATTTAATTAAATACAGGCACACCAGTATTTTTCGTTGTGATGAAAATAGTAAATATGATAACAAAATAAGTTATGAGTTTCATATAACAACCAGCAAGTTAATAGTAATACCAATATAAATACAAACTTAGTAACAAAGTGACTCATTAAAACTACTTAGTAGCACTTAGCTTTTCTTGGCATTAATTTTTGTTGTCAGTGATCTTTGTCTCATTTTTTTTCAGCTAGTCTCTTATTAACAAAAATGCACTTTTATTGAATAATTGGTCTGAAAAGGAAAAGGTTGGATTTTTATCAATATTTTCATTACTTATGACATCAAGAGTGATACTTTTATTATCATCTGAAAATACATTTGTAAGCAAACTGAAGTACCAGCAAGTCTGTACCAGAGTTGTTTTTTTTTCAGCACAGGTTTATGCCACGAGAGAACATTAACCTCATAATTGACAATTCATTAACAATTGTCTCTGTGTATGAACTATCTCTTTGCACAAAGGCTTCATCTAAGAATAACATCAATGACCAATTAAAGTGTTAAAAAGAATCCTGTGAATGGAAAGACTGCTTTGAAATGGTAAACCATATCCACAATATTCATTTTAATAAAATTGCACATCCTTTAACATTGTGGTAGCTACTTATCTCCATGAAGGAATGATGAATGTAATACCAAACCAGCTAAGAAAATCCTAACAGTATCACTGACATGATACTTGAAATTACTTTATCACGAAAGTGGAACATGGCAATGTACTTTAAACTTCATCTACGTCAATTTTGTCATCTAGATAATGATGTTTACCTCTACCTCTTGACATCAGACTCAGTCAAGTTGTCGACACGATGATGCTCTTGTTTGCGAAGATCATCATAATCATCTTCACTGACACTGATGGTTGGTTTCCCTGTGATGTCCACATCATAGTAACCATCACTTTCTGTTTCTGCTCCATGTATTTCATCCTCATCAGAATGTTGACCTAGGAGCTTTTTAGGCAAATTTTGGGGTTTCTTTTCACCAGCTGGATATTTAGTGTCCATAGCGTTGATCATTGAAGGATCATCATAACAATCATCAACATCAAGGGACTCATTAAATCTACCTTCTAGAGTTGATGTAGTGATTTTCAGATGGCCTCCACCGCTGACATTTGACTTTCTCAAGTGATGAATGTAACGTTCTTCTAAATCAACATCATCATACACCTCTTCCCTCTTAACATCGATGGTCGGATCCTCATAATCGGAGGTTGGTTTCTCTGAGAAGCTCACATCATCATAATTGTTATTTCCTGTTTCTGATCCGTCCATTTCATAGTAGACCTTTTTATCTTGATCAGGGATTGTGTAATCATCTGAAGGTCCCACAGGTGAAGATGATAGTTTCACTTTTGTGTTTGTCCCGTTAGCACTCTCCCCTTCATCTTTTTGTCCTGTCTTACTTTGTAATGGTATGTTCGTCGTAGATGATGCCAGACCTGTGCAAAAAACAAGTCCCTATATAACATCCATACATATTATGCCTTAAGGTGCTCTAATTCAACCAGCAAAAGGCCAGTCCATGTATGCACTGAGCAGTGTTTAATAGGACAGTTCTCCATAAATGTGTGCACTTTTTCATCAAACAGATAATTTGCAAAGCAAGTGGCAAGGTTTATTATTTGTGCAGAAACCTTTTTCTGTAATTTCTGTAATCGAGCATTTAATAAACTCAAATCTGCAGTGCATCTCTGGGCCTGGTCATTTATAAGTGTTTGCTTTTTTACATTTCTGGCTGTCTTCAGTGTGGACCAGCTATATAATCCATTTTTTATTGTGAACAGCTTCACTAAGTAATACTATTTCTCATGTCATTTTTTAAGGCAATGCTTAACTCTTTGCTTCAAAATGTAGGCACTGGTTTCATGTGAGTTGCAATGTTTAATGTAATCAACTCAGACATGCCCTTTGATCTTCATCGAATGTCTGAATGTTTATCAAAGGCATGCAACTCATTCCAGTATTTGGAATGGGTGTTCCATAATTGTAACTTGGCAATTTACATTATATCACATGTATGCTTGATTTATGAGATTTAGAATGGCACAGCATTTTATAATATTCTTTGCTAAACAAGCTATTACCTCCTGCCTCTGTGTCAGGTCCTTTACGTTGTTGGCACCTGAAAGACAATACAAAGGATTGTTCCTCAAATACATATTATTCAAATATATATCACTCAAATATATTCATGGGGGAATGTGCCCTTTAGTTCCACTGCCGTGAGTTGCAAGCCACTGGCTTCCAACTCACGTTTGAAGGACAAATACTTTCCCTAGTCAGTGACTTATTACTAACCGCTACCTCCCCGATGAAGACAGATTTTTTTCAGCCACACACCAAAAAGTGGCACGATTTTTACATGTTATTGGATAACGAATACCAAGATAGTGTTTGATGGATCATTTGCACCTGATCATGTGTTTGAATTTTTTAATTTGGTGCCGAATTTGTCAAAATACTTCCCGCCTATCTAATCCTTCAAAAATCGCTGTTCCCTAAGTGTGCGTCCTCCATACAAAATATCTCTTACCACATGTTTGTTTTGGTGCGAAGCGTTGCCGCAGCAGTTATGTTGTACACAGTGCTAGTGCTTGTGCAGTGAAATTAGGACTAGACTGTAGTACTGTACTGCGCAACGTGGTTGGAGCAGAGAAGTTTGTAACCCACTTACGTAACACAAATTTAGGGTGATCAAGGTAACTTTGGGTGTTAATTGTATAGTTTTATGTTAAGGTTGAAATTACGGAGTTAAATCCATAAAGTATAAGTAATAAGGTATAGAAATATAAAATCAGTGTGTCTGAAAACCTGTTATTGAAATCTCATGTTTAATCGGGTGCAAGAACATATCTTTTTTTTGAAGATTCACAGTAATGGTACAGTCCGAATTGAACTAATGATAGTGACAATACTGCAGAGGGGAGGAAATTTGTTTCTGAGAAGAACACATTTGAAAATGAAAGAAAACTGTGATATTTTGTTAAAGTGCTTCTTACTCAACCAAAATTTTCATTTGAAAGTGTAATTCAATCTTAAATCGCTGTTAGATTTCGTATCTGGACATATTACTGTAAATGTCACTTTTGTATGTTGTATTGTAAAAATGAAGCCAGTCAGCCAGTGGAGAGAGGCATTTAATCTGTTCGAATGATGCAGTTGCCTTGATATGTGCCTGGGGCAACGAAAACTGGAGTGGTAGTGCGATTAAAGGGCCCTTTTTCACAGTTTATTCAAATTAAACTGATACATGAGGATATTCATCATTGATAACTTAATGATACCACGGAAATAAAATTAAAGGAGAAGAGTTGTCAGGTTGACATGAGTACATTACCAATTGAGTTTACCTCATTGATTCTATTAAGGTTGAAATTACAGTTATAATGAGAAATACTTTACTATTGAATGAAATATACTGAAAAATGAATATTTCATGGCTAAGAGATATTACATTTGATTCAGGTTAACAATATAAATATAGGTGCATTACCTCCACAAATATGTCAAAAACAATTTAATTGCAGGAGTGATTCCATTGCATAGTATAGGTTTGGATAGTCACTGTGATATACTTGAATGTTGCGTATTGCAACAGATTTAGCAAACACTCAACTGGTAAACTGCAATCTACAAAATGAATGATTACCTTCGAAACACAATGAAAGAAAACACGAAGACCACTAATAATACCAGGACAAGAACAGTAAGAGCAGGTGCAAGAAAGGGTGCTGCAAAAAAAAGGAATGTTACTGAAAGAAAAGTTAATGGATATGTTATGTTACAGCTAGGACACTTAGGCTGCACACAAATAATGTTCCATGAACAATACACTACAAATAGAACTCCATGTTTATTTAATTGTAGCATGTAGTTGAAGATTTAATGATGTTACACTACAATATTGTAGTACAGACAGAGTATGCTATGACCTGTAATACATGTGTGGATGAGACAAGGCATGTTACATCCATGTTACACTAAGTTGATAGTCAACAGTGACGATTTGCTGTAGACACATGTGAATGATTCTTGTGAAATGTCACATTTTCTCCAACATTACTTAAACATTTAATAGTTGTGGATGAAGCTTTGTTTGCATACTGCCTGGAACAATGAATGAGAAAAAGAAAATGATCATAAAGGGTTAATTTACTGGAAAAAATAATAGCACATTTGAATCTGAAACTGTTCCTACCTCTTTTTGGCTATTCTATCATTCCATTTCTCTTCTGTCAATCATCTCTTGTAACTATAGAACTAACTTGTAATAAGTTTGACTGATTTGCTTGTGAAAACAGCAATCATGGAATTGAACCGAGATTATGTATTCTGCAACAGCCACAGTTTATTTGAGTTAATTTATTTTAACGTTAAAATAAAAAATTAGAAAAATTAATTTCTATACATCATGAATATTTGTCTAGACTGACAAAGGTACATCACTCTAGGAGCATACATTCATCTTTAGAAGATGTGCAATTTGAACATTCATATATACATAAGGTGAGAAGAAACTATGAGGTGTGTAATACTATAAATAATGAGAACCGTCAAGCTGTACCTGCTATCGTTTTCTCTGTGGCATCTGTTACAGGCAAGGGATTACTCCAGGCAACATTGACATCCTAAATTGAAAGGAAATAAGCAACGCATCCATGGTAATCTAGCACGGGAAGGAATATTGCTTACTTACAGAGCTATAATCAATTGAAAATCTAAACTTCGGAGGAAATAACATTAAGCTTGTACAGTCAACAGAAACGTACTTTCAATGAAAGTAATACAAAAAAATGCCTAACTTAGGATTTTCTTGTCACAACTTATTTTGATAATTTCTTGACTGTCTGTACCAAAAACTCAGTTAAAAAAGACCATGACCTGACTTACCTATTTCAATATAAATTTAACTAAAGAAATCTTGCCACTAATCCCCAAACCTTATTCTATTTCACTGAAGATCCATAAATTAAGTCTGACAAGACTCATCTTAGTAAGTTTTACCTTTCTTTCTAGCATGTCTGATGTAAATATAGACCTTCAAACTACAATGAGTTTCCTACTCTCACATTCAGTCATTTCACTTTTTGACCTCATTCCACCCACTGACCACATCTTACGTGAAGTGTAAGATGTGGTTAGTAGGTACAATGCATACAGAAGACTATTCTTGTTAATGTGTTCTCTTTTAAATTTCCCTTGCTCTTAGATAGAATTCGAAGGGTTTCTCAGTCCCCCCCCTCCCCAAAACTTCTTATATATTCCTTTTACACAGACTTTTTTCATGTCACTACACTCACTTCTCTGGACTTAGTGCCAGTCCCAACAAAGACTTCATATTCTCTGTCCTGACTCAAGGGTGCATTGTAATAAATCCCGTACATCTTGCCATCACCGACTGTAAAAGTTTGCTCTTCTCCAGACTTCTCAACCTCTGCAGTGATATAATGATCAGGGTTTTCTTCAAAATGTCCAAGTCCATCCACAGATCTTTTAGCCTTGTCTCCCTCCAAAATGGTTTTTACTCGAATGTAGTAACCTCTGACATAATAAGATAATTATGCTGTGGGAAAACTCTTCACTTACCAGGTAACTCGAGCAGCAAATTTAGCCTTTCGTGATACATAAATAGGAAAGATCTCCTCATACTTTTCTATGATTTGATCTAACTCTGATATTACAGCATATAAGATGATAGCAAGCAATAGCATTAACAAAATGATGAGATGTAATGAATGTATAAGAGTTGTGATCATAGATGTGTTTTATTGTGATGTAGTTATACATGTCCTTCACAGAGATCATGTCATGTGGGAAGTGCCCTTACATGGCACAATCCACCTAGGTCATACCTTTTCACTTGTTGTGTACATGTGTGCAACTCATTTAGTGTTGGAGAAATTTAAATCTTGCTCTCTCACACAGATGGAGATCTGACCTGATGACCGCTGACATTATTACTCATTGTGCATTTCATTAACTTTAATGAAATTCGAGTTAATGCAGTTACCTTCGACAGCAAAGCATGCAAATATAGATGGAATTTTTTAACGTGAATAGCCAATATACCACACTGTAGAGAATGTGCATACAATTAACACTTTGATTTCATGATATGCACATGGATATAAATATTTTGTATACATTTTGGGGTGGTATTACCTTGCAAAATATCTGACAGCAGTTCCACGAATTTGAGTGTAAAATACTAAAACCAAGCAAAAATTCACCAAAGCCAAAAACTTCTTCAATGTCACATCAAAATGTTCTAGCTCAAATGCCTTTCGAATTCTTTGACATTTGTTTACATCACGTCTTCAGACGCGCAGTCACAGATCATACAGGTTCGCGATGCAACGTTACCGTGGTGAGCTTGGTAGCCATCTTGAACTTTTGAAGTTAGTCTGCATCTCAAATGTTATGTTTGTCCTACTGTAGTGCATACTGCACATTACACATTACATAAGATCACCCAGAACACATACATGTTTAGAACACTAAAGTTCGACGGCCAAAATAAAACTTTCCAGATGGAAATATGACATAAGGAAAATGTTGTAGGTAGAAAAATACTTTCTTCACTTATAAACAAGCTTATTCATTTGATGCAACTTTATAGACAGCAATGTTACAGATAAAATCAACAGTGTTTTTGGACTCAAATGTTGCAACCCCTTCAATAATGTGCTTGTAGTATTCTGTCGGATATTCGAGGGAAAAAATTGGACCCCAGCGTGAATTCGGACGTATTTGCATGACATAATACTTCAAAGTCATAAATTAATAGTTTTCAAACTTTCAAAATATGGTGAGTTTGTAGAAAACCATCGATTAAACTTATTGGGCAGAACATCGTTTGTGAAGTCTGCAAAGCAGAAGTTCACGCTAGAACTTCCAGGTCAAATTTGCGTAGTTAGTAATATTAATTTATGACTCAATACACAAGGTCAGATGTACTACTGCCTGTGAACATGTAATGGAGCTCAGGCTACTAACATCTTTTACAACCAGTGAGTGTTCTATGATTTTATAATGATTTGATTACCACATACAATGTATGACTTCTTTTAACTTACGAGGCATACTGCTGTACAAGGGCAGGAAGTGTCAGGCGAGCAATGGTTCCTTCTCGGCGTATTTTTGAATTTACAGGGGGAGGTTCCAAGCCTATTATTATTCAGAAAAAATGAACGGGATCAATACAGCCATATGGTACAGTAACGTAGTCGCATTCTCAACAAAATGCTTTCACATTTAAAGACATTACATAGTAAATTATTGTTATTATTATTTGAAAACCCTTTGTCTTATACTTCAGTAGTTTGTATTTATTTCACTTGTTCAGTTGTATAATTTCCTCTTTTCCCTTCCTCCTACCCTTCCCTTTTCCTGTCCCTGATCCCCCCTCATCTTGTACCCAACATTAGCTCAGTGAGAATCATTCATTCTTCATTCATTTGAAAGACAATGCACTGTTTTAACAAACATTGGTTTCTCTGGATGTTTGATGCAGAAACCAGCTGTCCCCATGTTTGTTGTTGAAACAACTAACTTTAAATCTCTGACTGGTTTCAACTTTCTCACTCTGTATAAAATGGACTGGAAATGAACACATACGAATATTACCTGTGAATAAATCTGTCCTCTCATCAATGCTAACGAAGTCTCCTTGTCCAATGACGGTGAATGCAGATATCTTTATCTCATACAGTGTAGATGGCTTCAGTGCATTCAGTACATATATGTTGTTTTCACCTTGATTTGTAACTTCTATGCTCTGACCAAATTCACCGAGAACAAATTGGCGATCATATAACTTTTCAATTGCCCTGTATTGAAGCTGAAAGAAACCATTAACACTGCTGTTACAGTTATTCACATTCGTGTCATAAATATCACAGATAGTATTATAATACAGAGGTGGTTTGATCATTCCAAACAAAAGGCCCTGGTGCAGGTACACATACCCGAAGATTTTTTCATTTCTTTTTTAAATATTACTGACAGCTACAAATGACATGGCACCACTGGCACCACAGAGCACAAAGTCGATCTGCAAAGGATGGGGTCCAGGGGAATTCCTCAGGGCCCCCCAGGTGCGTGGCATCCATCGTGAAGCTCCACAAGGAGTCCAGGGGGGAGAAGCCCCCCGGTTTTACATTATTTGTTATGCATTAAGTCATCATGTTACCAGTAATTCTGTTTACTAATCACAGGCATAAGGCCAAAGTGGGAAAACTTTCAGGCAAGGGGCAAATCTCCTGCGAGGACCAGGGAATGTAGACTAAACAGTCTTGGGTTTTATGGTATTTGTGATGAATTTAAGTCATCATAATAAGGGTAACTCTATTGCCTGAACACAGATCCAAGAAAAAAAGAATTGAACAACTTCAAGTCCAGTGGTGAAGCTTGAGACTGGGGGCAAAGCCTCCAGCTAGAAGCTCGTAAAATATAAGGTATTGGGGGGTATATAGACAGTATTTTATGGGTAATTCTATTAATTACTCACAGGTCTAAAGCAATGTCGGATCACTTCAAGAAAGACTTTCCATTACATCAATCATATACTTATCATCAATACCAGAATTAAAAAAATGTAACATTTGTTGGACTCCTGGACGAGGCATATCAGGTAATGTCATGATGATAAGATGTTACCGCATTCTGTTGTAGATAAAAGGTAAGTTTAAAACTTGTTGAACATGTTGCCAAGGTAACACAATGGGAAACTGCACAAGACAAAAAACTTATTTCATGCACCTATAATTGCAGTTTCATCCATGCATGCAATTAATTTCATATTCTAAGCTTTGAGGGGAAGCAAATTAAAGCTGCTGCTGGCAGCAGCAGGGACAGGCATTTAAGATAGATGTTACATTATACTGTGGTCAGAGAGCTGAGAGCCTGTAGGATGCATGTTTTTCAAAGAACAGCCATGCATGGCAGGAGTGTGCATTTGGGAAAGACCACCACACTGAAACAGGATGAAACAGATATCCAGCCTCCAACTCCGTGTGTTTTCTGAGATAAAGGCAATCTTGTCATGCAAAGAAAGTACAAACTGCTGCCTTTTCTTGTCCTAATACGAAGAACAAAATCGTCAGAAACCACCTGGTACTCGAATACTCTATTTACTGAGGAGATCTACATTTTTTTTGGAAAATCCTTAATCTCAGATGGGGGCCCAGTTGGGGCACACAAGGTTTGTCAAGTTGCACAATGCCCCCTGGAATCCATACCTCCTCCCACCCTTGATGATGTCATGTATGTATACTGCTTTTTTTTTTTCAATTTTACTAGCAGGCTCAAACGTTTTAGCTAGCTGGAAATGACTTTGATGACTGTTCCATCTACATATAAAGACCATGAATAAAAACATTTCAAAACAAACACTTGTAATACTCGAACAAACTACATGTACAACTGTTCGTAATGTCAGTCACCATTGATCCAATACTTACTATGAATTGGTAAAATTGCATGTCACAGTTTCACACGTTATTTTGTCTCTGTCTCTATTCTATCTGTACCTCAGGTGTCTACAAACCATCTCACACACCGCACTGCCTTTGTAAGAAATTGCCAACTCCTTACTCACACCATCCTATGTCAGAGTTTGTTACAATCAAATGATGTGAACGAGACTAAATTTGACATTGACAGTCACCTTTCAACTACTGATAGTGTTACCTGGTAATGTGTGATGTTTTCATTTACATTGACAGGAACGTCCCATGCTATCGTCAGCGAAGACTCATTTCTATCTGCAACGATTACGTTTCTTGGTAGCAAAGACGCTGCAAACAATATATGTCACAAAGCATACCTTTTTTCATATCAATTTTGTCATTAAAACATTTTCAAATCAAATACATTGAAGGTGAAGCAGTTATAAGATCACATTAGGGATGACATTTTGTAATGATATGAGACAATAACTTCCCATTATACATAAAGTATACAAAAGTTTGGAACTCAAAAGAACTGAAAAAATAGGACACACCTGATCTAGTGTAATCTACTAAACTGTGATGTTGTATTGATTAAGACACATCTTAACTTTCTATTGATCCCAAAGACGGGCCTAATCATTATTCACCGATAACAAAAGTCATATACCACTTAGTAACATTGGCACAGTATTCTCTGTCTACAAGCAATTCGTATTCTAAGTGCTATCTGACAGCTTGATTACAAATGACGAAAAGTTTCAGACCGAGCTTACAGTGTGACATATGTGCTATATAACCACAACGACATGATAGGCACATAATGACTACACCAACAACTGTAGAAATGTAAAAAAAAAACATTATCCACATGACATGTACCTTTCCTACCCTTTCACTCACAATCAAGTCACACCAGAACTTATGTCATAATTGTTTACTGCAAACTCCTCATAGAGCATTGCATTTTTCATCATGAACAGAAGAAGCACAAATATTGCACAAAGGATTGGTAATTAGCAAAATCTGAAAGTCCAAAATTTTTTAAACATAAAGACAAAAGAGTCACTACCAATTAAAATTCTCTCCACTAAAATAGGAAAGCTTTGCCGATGATATATTCACCATTAGGGTATTAACATCATATTTGTATTTCTTACAAAACAATTCATTTTCATCACAGCTGCAATTAAATGAAAACAACTTCTAAATCAGTCCATGCAAG
This sequence comes from Stichopus chloronotus, assembly GCA_021234535.1. NCBI lineage: Eukaryota > Metazoa > Echinodermata > Holothuroidea > Aspidochirotida > Stichopodidae > Stichopus > Stichopus chloronotus. The sequence goes on along the minus strand of CM037839.1, from coordinate 3,218,779 downwards.
GCATTGATATGTCTATATGCTGCTGACTTGTAGACATCAAGTCCTTAAAGGTAGTGTGACATGAAAATGACATTTTGGAGTAGACTTAATAATCATCAAAAATGTTGAAAAAAGCTACAAATGTCATCAAATTCCATCATATAGTGATAATGTTACAGGTAAATCGCTGTCTAACCAGTTACATTTGTGACATCAGGAGATGAACTCCTATGATATGTCTTACGTTATCTTTTGTTTTATTAACCTTCAAGGACAAATTGAGAATTTTATATGCTCCGAGCGTTTTATTATGGAAGCATATATTTTCTGCTTTAAAAATATCAATGTGTCACCTACCAATGTGAGAACCAGATGGCAAGAGGTTAGGAAACAATATGGGTTAATAAAAAGTAAATAAACATCTTCTGTGCAACAGTTCACATCATTACATTTGCATTTTCAATAAACTTTGAAAAGCATGACCTCAAAATCGTTAATTGTTGTGAACACGATTCCAATGCAATGTTATTAAGAGTTTTACGCTGCATGAAAAGCTCTTTAGTTGCATGTCACACAACCTTGATGGGAAAGGAGTAACACAAATAGCATATTGTAGTAAAAATGCTTCTGAACCTTTTTTTTTTATGAAAACCTAAAATGACATTAGATACTTACCCAACTGACAGTTTACTCCAAACCAACCAGACTCACATTCACCATCTTCACATACACCAGTGTCTGAAGCACACAGAGAGTTATCCAAACAATGGCATTCCTGTTTACAATTAGCACCAAACTTCCCTCTTTCACAAGCTGAGAAAATAATTAAAAAAGTTCATCTAATGAAGAATCAGCTACCATAATTGTTGACTTGGTGGTCAAGGGTGCCTTACTTGGTGGTCTGAGGTGGTTCTATGCAATCATGCAGAGACTGAACATGTAACAGACTTTAAGAGGGAATGTCTCATCATTAAATATACTACAATTCAGTGTATGAAATGAATGGTAAATTAAACGTCCAAAACACTTAAACTGATAGAGTTCACTTTTTCAGATGAAAAAAAAAGGTGTTGGTCTAATGACAATCAAAAAGAAACACATGACTGCTTGCAAAGTAATAGTGCTATTAGTCAGTGAGTCTATGCAGCAAGCACACTCTTTAAACAACAGTACTTTGTATTGGTGCGGAGTGCAAAAAATATCCCATTGGCATGAAATGTTGAATGCAATGTCGGGAAGTGAAAATTAAAAAAAAAACCTAAAAATATAAAAGTGGATATACTGTGTTCATAAATTTATTTTTCATTACGTACAGCTGCTTATCACATACACGTGATCACAGTGAGTAAAAAATTATACTGTGGACATGATTATGTTTCAGTCGATATAAATTTTTCTCTAAATGAATAGACTTATAATCACAATGTAATTCTCTTGAAAACAGCATTATTTTTCCCTGCAGGTAAATGAATTTTGAAGAAAAAGAGATTTACAGATGAGTCTAGATGATACTGTCAGCAGTGACATTCCTAAAATTTTGAGTAGTTCTGAAATGTGTCACTTCTAATTTATGAAATCTGTATGTATTTTTCTTGAAAAAGTAGGAGAATTCTCTATATTTTTTATGAACTTTGAGTAAAAGATTTACCCTTGTGTTAGTGATAAAAGAATCTCTAAAATTAAAATCTGCATGATGCATATACCAGTGACTGAATGCAGTGACATTTCTTTGTGTAGTCTAAAAAGTAAAGTTAAATGAAACTTGAAGGTTCAGAAAAACTACCAAATAAAATACAATAAACAAAATACAACAAAACCAGCTGCAGCTAATGATACTTACTTTCCATACAGTCAAGCCCAGTGTATCCAGCTGGACAAATACAACCAAATGGGTTAGGATAACATATCATTGCACCCTGACATCCATTAGAATGTTCATCACCAGAATCATCACATCTATACTCAGCATTCTGACCAAAAACATTCCCGCCATAAACTGAAAAATGAGAAGAGTAAGTTTAATGTTTACTTCACTAATAAAGACCAATGTATAACCTCTAACATTCAAATTTCTCCTTCAAATGTCCTCTCCACATGTGCAAACATGGAGATGTGTCCCTAACACACCAATATTTTACAAGTTGATCAGCAAACGTTACGACCCCGGGTGTCATCTTTCTTTGCATTTATTGTTGGAATGATAGCTGTGATGAGTCTCATCCTAGAGGAAAGGGCTTTGGAAAATTTAAAAAAAAAAAGTTAACTGCACCGTCGATTCGTAAATACTACAACATTTTGAGATATTTGCCAATCTGACATTTCAATGACTCTGAATAAACCTCAAATCCTTACGATAAATCTGTCATGTTGTTTCCCCAACTGGCATTTGACCTCAGTAAAACAATGAAAAACAAAACCTTCTCAGCCTGTATTGTGAAATACATCTAAAATATACCTGCATAACAAGTGAAATCTGTCAAATTAAATTTCCGCACAAACAAACCCACACTAAGCAAACCACAGGGTTCCTGCACTTTCTATAAATAAGTTTTCTTGACTTTTCCATGACTTTCCAAGGACAATAAAATAATTTCGATGACCATGCTGTCTCCTGATGTATTAAATAAAGTTTTTAAATGAAACAGCAAAAGCCAAAGCAATATGAGGTAACGAGTTTGAACAATAAATTGTGATACTACAAGTGATGATGTGAGTGACTCAGAGGACAATATTATCTCACTTGGTGTAAATTTCCAAGATTTTTCTAGGTCTTCAACAATTTCTCTGAATTTCAAAACTTTTCTCAGTCTTGAAGTAACTTTTCAGATTTTCGTGACTTTCCCAGGTTTGCCATGACAACAAGGACTCTATAAACCAGCAGGATTGATTGCATCTGACACAGAAAGGTAGACACAAAGAAAAGAGGTGCAGCCTCGGGTAAATGTTGTAAAATGAATGTATGCTTCTTTGTTTGTTACCTATCTAGAAAGGTGTGCTAATCAGTAAAGTGTCTTAATAGTCTGATATTATTACATATTTAAGAGAATGAGAAAAAAGAAAAATAATAATTAAGGGAATTCTTACATGAGAGGACTCACCATTTTCACAATGGTTTCCACTGAATCCAGGAGGACAAAGACACAAGCCTGTTAAATCTGAACAAATCCCTCCATTGATGCAAGGTTGACAGTCATTCATACAACCAGGTGGACCCCATTTGTTACGTTCACATTCTAAAATTGTAGATGATCAGATTAAGATTGACTTCAACTCTTACCTACGATAAATCACTTCATTTGAACAGTTCAGCAAAAAGACTTCATTTTCCTACCAGTATCAGCAGTATGACTTTCAAGTTTATTTGGTGTATAAATGTTTGTTTCAAAGTAAGTAAATTGCTTCAGTAATTATGAGATCTACCATGATCATGTTTGGCAAAAACAAACATATATACCAGGATAGTTAGATATATTTGAAAAGGCAATTACCAGCACACTTTTACTGGTCTCAATACTACTACTGTGCCTCTACGAACTGTGATGGTAATACAAACTTGCATTTTACAATGCCAATAAACTGGTAGACCTAGCACTGATTCTCTGCTTTGTATGTGAGTAAATATGCTTTTCCTCAAGTCAAAATTATGTTCTGGCAACATGTATGACAATAAAATTATGACACAATATATGCTACATTCTTTACATGACAGTGGGTTGCACTTAAGTGTAAACTGTATGATGACGCAACACTTAGCCCAGAGTGAGGAGATACTGTAGGTACATTGCCACAAGGATTCACAGAGGCATGTGCCCCCCTAAAGAATTTTCTAACATTTTTCAATGAAAGGTCCTACTCTTTTGGAACAAACACAAGGAGAAAAAGATGTAAATCTCACCCCATTTAATATGCATCTAGAGCTCTTGAAATATTTTTTTTTTTTCAAAAGAAGAGGGGGAACCCTCTCCACTGGGCCCATCTCCCCCAGGTGGACAAAACTCCCAACATTGATGTGCCCCAGCAAAATTGGTTAGCATGGCTATGGGTCTGTGAGGGGAAAGCATATCAACAACATACACGAAATGAAGAATACAAACCTCTGACAATCACATTCATGATTGCATGCTCCTGTGCATCATATCGACCAGCTTCATGACACTCAAATACAAACATCCCTGGAGAAATACTGGCATCAGTACAAGACAATGACCTTGTACAGTTGTCATATCCAAATCGATTGTACCATACACCATCTCTTCTCCAACGAAGGTCTGATTGCAGTTTGTCAGTTTCAACGGTGGCAGTGACAGGATCTCCTCTGGAGATAACAGTAGAATACTCCTCAGCTAGGATTGTTGCTAAGAATAGAAGACAAAGTCAATGTAGTGTCAACATTGTGATAGACTAGACCTAACACATCCAAGTAAGTGCTAAGCAAGTAATAACATATGCAAACTTCTCAATCATACTGTAACTGCACTATTGATTAAATTGATTATTTGAAACTTTTCAGATATGAAAAAAGAACATGCTTCAAACTCTGCACTCTGCAGATACTGTATGACAAAACCACATGAAGGCTGCATCAGCATTACACGTACAAGTCCATTAGAGACTCATGGAGATTGGCCCCCTGACTTTCAAGGCCGGATGTGATGTGACCAGATTTACACTCACTACTTGCTTTGATGGCCTCAGTTCCTTGCATGCAGAGGACCCCAAATGTGGATGTACACATAATGAGAACTTAGTACGATGGCCCATTAATGCCACAGAGAAAAAAAAAATTCAACCACTGTAACACAGAGAAAAAAATTCAACCACCGTACCACAGAGAGAAAAAAAAAATCAACTACTGTACCGCAGAGAAAAAAAAATGGAACCACTGTACCACAGAAATAAAAAATTCAACCACTGTACCTGCAGAGAAAAAAATTTCAACCACTGCACCACAGAAAAAAAAAATCAAGAACTGTACCACAGAGAAAAAAAAATTGAACCACTGTACCGCAGAGAAAAAAATTCAAGAACTGTACCACAGAGAAAAAAATCAACCACTGTACCACAGAGAAAAAAATTCAAGAACTATACCACAGAGAAATTTATTACCACAGAGAAAAATAATTCAAGAAGTGTTTTCATCTCATTTTATATCAGTACAGTTCACATATGTTACAGGGCCTATACTTACATGATCTCTCAGTGATCATCATATCATGCAAGGCAGATGTGTAAAAGGTTTTCCCATGTTGGATAACTATAGAAGGTAACCAAAAAGGCAATATTCTCAACAGTTTAAATAATCTGTAAGAACAGATTATTTAATCTGTTATGACAGATTATTTAATCAAATAATTTGTCGTAACAGATTAAATATTCTGTCGTAACAGATTAAATAAATAATCGTTATTTAATCTGTTACGACAGATTATTTAATCTGTTATGACAGATTAGCATTCTTTTTCTCTGTGGTACAGTAGTTTAATTTTCTTTCCCTGTGGTACAGTGGTTTAAATTTTCTCTGTGATACAGCGGTTTATTTTTTTTCTCTGTGGCACTAATGGGCCATCGTAACTTAGAGAACAAACGGAACACTGAATTATGCAATGAACAAGTGCAAAAGCTATTTATCCTTTTGCAGTATGGGTGACTGCAGATGATTGTCTGTTGTTGACTTTAGATACTGTACTAGTCATGATTTCAGGCTACCCAACTAGTTATGCATGCCAGTGTGCTGCCTTTTTAAGATACTGTAAATGGTCCCATATATGCATATGGGATCAAACTTTGTATGAACCTAGTCAGTGACAGCAATCAGAGATCTTAAAAGACTTCAAAACTGCAACATATACCCTTTCAGAGCTATAGTTTGTAAAACTATCTGGACAGTCAGAAAAGCATATTTTTATCAAGTTAGGTGGATGATGTATGATGATCATAGCTGTTCATTGGGTGATGATTAACATCTGTACTGAAGTGAATACTCTAATTTGCGTAAAAGGGACAATTAATGACCAACAACATACATTCTGTATCTCAAATTCCTGAACACCTAATATGACCTGCTCTATGTTTGGGACATTTGACCAACTCTTGTAATCATGAATTGTTGATGCATCAAGGCTGTCATTTTAAAGAATGTTTTAATGTGCAAGCGGCATTTATTTCCAGCAAAAATAGTTCAAGTAGTCAACCACTTCCTTTTCCAATTATTAGTCCGTATCAAGTTTGCAAAACATCGCCATAACCATAACTTGAACAATTTATGGAAATTAGGCTAAGTCTCTCCATACACCTCATGCTCAAAACAGACCAGCTAGGCTGGATATTTTTACTAGTGAGCTTTATTCAGATTCCAACCGGTACTTTGCTTATTGTCAGCTAGGCCCCATTGCCATGATGTCTGTACAACATTTGAATTGAAGTTCCTCCTGTTTGTGACCCAAATACACTTTATATGCAGAACTGCAAATAAGAAAAGCTTTTTTACATATTTTGATGCAAGCTTGGTGACCTCTGACCCAATTTGAGAATAGCCTAAAACGCAGGAGACACAATATGGGTCAATTTAAGACTTGCTAAACTCCATTACATCATGTACTAAAACAATCCAAAACAAATGTGGACAAACAGACAGAAGCATTACTGCTTGGAGCATACTTTCTTGTCTGTTGCATACTCTGCGAGCAGGTGATTATGCAAACATGAATGTTCAGTAATCATCAATACCTGACACAACAATAGTAGTAAACATTGTGTACATCAACACTGGGGACTTCTGCTTTAGAGCAATGATAAAAATAATTTACTCAATTCTTCAAAGCATATAAGTCCTCACCATCTTTCTTTGTCAGTGAGACTCTCCAAATGACAACCCTTTGATTTTCTGTCACACTAATGGTATAGATGCCGGTCCTTTCTGCTGGTGTCAGGGTAGCTGGTAGCATTAAAGTAGCAGGGTCACTGTCTGGGTCTATCACTGATCCAGCAGGTACAGGAGGAATATTTCCTGTGAACTGGTACCTCTGCCTCTCAAGACTACCATCATTTTGATTTAGAAGTATTGCTTTATCAAATTCCACACTAGCATCACCTCTGTATACTTCAATGACAGTTGGATTCTCTGTGGTTGCTACTGGACTTCTCACCACGGCAACATAGGCAGGATCAGATTGACCTGTAAATGAAACAAAATTAATTAGCTATTGCATTCATTTTGTGTAAATTCTGTGATAGTCAGTCCAAGCCATACTTTGTGGTGTACTTAGAGTGAAAATTGTTAAGTCTGCAGACAAAATGGATACCCTGTGATCTGGGATGACCAAGTCTGCATATGTGGCATAGACTGAATGGATTTTGGTGAGTATAAACATCAGATCTGGTATATTAGAAGTGATACCCTAAAACATTAAAGAAAGGAGGCAAGGATCAAAGGATCTATAAGTAACCATGTTGGGGAAATCTCAATGTGGATGTCAAAATGTGTGGATTTTATATGAAGGGAATGAGGTGGCAAATGTTGCAAATAAGTACTTACTAGATGGTCTAATTGGTCACAACCTCAAAAAGGCAAAACACGGAGCAAGCGTCTATAACTATCTCCTCCTAAGATATGTGGGTGATAAATCAATCTGATGAACTACACTGAAAAAGGGTAATCAAGGATGGAGAAATATCATGCAGTGCCACCATTACTTATTCTAATGACATTACAGGTGGCCACCGTGACTGCACCTGCCCCAACCATGTGACGTACCAGCCAAAGTTCATTTTATGATCCATAGGAGACTATTGAAAATCTATTTCAGCTCTGAAAATATAAACTTTAGAGACAGAGAGTTGAAATTTAAGGATTATCCATTTTCTAAATGTCTGTTGTCTGAAAGTTATGACTCCAGATCTGGCAGTTTTTAAAAGATTACCAACTCATCTTCCTTTTTATGTACGCTGTATTGCCCATTGGTCAAGTTCCATTCTCAAATTGATTTTCAGTGGGATGTTAAATGAGGATCTTCACATATTCCATTCATTCAATGGCACTCTTCAACACGCAACATATCCGCAATCCATTTTCTGAAAGCCATCCCCCCAATGGTTTTGAAAAATTAGGTCACACATACAACATTCATACCACTCATTACATATAGTGGATGTTCAAAAGATACAAATTTCTGGACCAGCTGACAGGCAAAAGATTATCAACAATATTTTACCACTTATTCATATTTTCTATGGATGAAATTCTTTAGTTGCATAAAACTTGATGGAAAAATATACAATGAAATCCTTAAAGGGATTGCATGTGTACTGCAAAACCAGCAGGATAAGATAATATTTGAAGTTTTTCTTTACTTTCAAATGTACAGGTCCCATTGTACATGAACGGACTATGTCCTTCAATGAACAAAAATAACAGCAACTACTGAAATTAGAGAAGCAACGGGATTGGCATAAAACAGTAAAAAAAATAAATCATACTTGAAAATGAATGCTTCTTACTATAATTGCCTACATAATGAATATGCAACAGTACAGGTCTCAGGCTGGTGTATCAAAAGCATACTACTTAAGTCTACCTTCCTTGGTGGGTATCTGAAATTGTAGCATTTGGTGAAAGGAAGCACTGCATTTACAAATAACCTACAAACTGATCACAGCATTGCGGGGGAGAGTGGTCCTGAGTTGTTTTGACTAACTGAATATCCAATACTAATATACTTCCCATTGGCCAGTTCAAAGAAATGCAAAAACTGTCAGCCATTACATTATTGTATTTTACACTTTTTGTCATTATGTTATTTTAGACAATAGAAATGAAAATGTGGAGACATTCCTCCCCTTCAAGCGACTTTTCTCAATGGAGTAGGATGGATACACTACTGTAGCTGATCTATTTGCAAATTGGAAATTAAGAGGTGCAGAGATGGAGAGTCAAAGGTGAGGGAAATTTCAACACAAAAAAAGAAAACAGCACAGCTGTGCATGAGCACTCAAATATAGTAAAGGTTAGGAAATTCATGACATACATACAAATGTGTGCAGCAGACTGCCGCCCTTGATCACCCACATGGCACATTTGAACCACATTACATGTACAGCTGGGGTGCACTTCCTTGTCATATTCAGTGACCCTGAAATTCCCCCCCCCCCCCCGATTCTCACAGATCATGGTAATAAAGATAATTACTGACTGTCCACCCACCATAAACAACTTCAATGGAGAATCTTGCAATAGATTGGGACAGCTGTCCTTCACTGATACAGTACTACAAGACTGTAATGCATCACCCTAAGCTATATTTTTACTTCCCGGAAAGCAAAATTCTCAACTGGTTCTAAGTTACAGTACTCTTAGATTGACGGCAAATTCGAAAGATGCAGAGCAGCTCGTATTACACAACGTACACAGGGATCCACTGTTTTGATTACAAATGTGGAGGAATTTAAGACAGGCTGAGGGAGCGACTAGAGGTAGGGATTAGAGGTAGATGGTTGGGAGAATTGAAACTGTCTGGGGTGATGAGTTTTTGTCTTTAATCTTTATAGACAGACCACTTGTGAGGTCACAGGGTATTAGGGAAACAAACCTTAACAGACAAGCATCTGTTACCTCACATGAGGCCAAAAGGCAGTCCTGTGACACCCAGAAAATTTAGAGTTTTCCGGGGGGAAAGACACTCAAAAGTTCCCTGGGAATGAACACATAATGCAGCCAACTGATATAAGCCATATCCTGGATCTATGACTCTGTATAAATTCAGTGAGGTAAATTCTCCAAGGGAAAATGCAGCCACCCAAAATTGAATGAGTATATACCCCCTATGCTAATTCATGTATGGTTTTTTTCATTATGTGATATTTTTGTTACTGAATCGCTCAATTTCGCGGTAAAACACCTTGCTTATGCAGTACTGATAGTCAGCGACATCATAAACATTACTTCCCTAGGATCACAGAACAAATTTTCATGACCTAAATCCTGATGTTTTGTGAAGTTTTAAACAATTATAAGAGCAGAAGCCAAAGCATTATATGAAGAACGATGATGTATTTAATATTAGGAGTGACAATACATTATGACAACGGAAGGAGCAATGTCACTTTGTCAACATTTCCAGGACTTTCTAAGGACTTCACACAATTTATCTCAATTTCAACACATTTCTAGGCATTGAAATAGTTTTCCAAGTTTTCTTGACTTTCTGAGATTTTTCATGACTGCATGTGGGCTAGCTGAAAAGAGCCATTACTGATTAAAACTCGCACATTGTTCTCTACAGTGGAACATCGCAAGAAAATCCATTTCCTACTTGGTCTCTTGCTGCACCATGAAGAAGCCTTAAGAACTGTGCAGCATGACTTCATGTAAAGCAGCAATTGTATCATGAAATATGTACGCTACAATGATGATTCATTGTTTTCTACCTCTGAATAGATAATTACAAGTGATCCAATGATTATCATTTTATTATTTTGAACTTCTATAAAGAGCATTTTGGCTAAAGACTGGACAGCTAATAATAGCAAGTATGAACAGAGCTGATAAAAGTCTCACCTTGGTTCAGTGTTCTCTGTCTCTGAACATTACTTGGAGCTCCTTCTCCTCCCGGACCTTCTCTCACCAATGTCATCCTAAACTCATAAAGAGTATCTGGTGTTAGATCAATAAACTGATGAACCAGATCAGTTCCCTTTGATTCATTTGAGAATGCTTCTGTTCTATTTTCTCTCATCTGAATCTTGTAATCAACAATAGGTCCATCTCCGATGTCATTTATATCATCCCAAGCTGGCCATTCAACCCTGATGCTGGTAGAAGTTACACCAGAGAATGTTAGTACATTTGAAGGGTTGGCATAAACTGGTGAAACTGAAGGAAAAATTTGAAAGCACTAAGTTAAATCATTGAGCAGATTCTATCCTCTAGAATTCAATTAAAATGTCCTTAACTCAGGGCAGACTTGCAATTGGATAATAAAGGCTATATGTCATTATCAAAGTATCTATTGTTCATAAAAATTTCACCTTTTGACTCCAAATGTTGTTTGATTTTTTTTATTCTTATGATGTAGATCCACATATGATATCTTTCCCTCACCAATCACCACTAAAAATTATAGGATTTTGTATTTCATTACATGTTTTGAATGGGTTAGCATTCCTGACAAAGTTAATCTTCTGATGTGGTATGGGAATGGGTTTATTTTAATATCTATAACAAGATGAAAGAAAATTTTTGGCTCCCTCACTGCATCATAATCATCCAGCTGCAAAGAGAAGAAATGTGACTGCTGGGAAAAAAAACCTAAGCAGCCTCTATGAGCCTCCATTTTAAAGTGCATACTGTACAGTGGGAAGAGTGAAACTTTCAAAGTAGAGAAAGACCAGAGTCAACGTATAAAGCCAATGTGGAATACATTTGTGATACACATGAAAACTATACCCAAGCAACAATTGTATTAACAACGTTTCCACTATTTGACAATTGTTGGTTACATATTAGCCTCCACAAGAAAGTAGATGCTTTTTAAACATAATGCAGCCCACCTGGATGGACCCAAACCAATTAGATCACTCCAAGCAAGAGGTATTGCAATTACTCAGCTGAAGAGAACATTAACACATACATTCACAGATCATGATGCATACTGACAGCAGTTACAGTTCTGTGAAAGGAATTCTCCAACAACAACAACACTTACTATAATGTATGAGACCCTCTTCCAACCCATCAGTTAGTTTAAATATAACAATTTTGCCAGCGGAAGCTTCCTGAGATGTGAAATCACAGAACCAACAAAATACTGTTTTATATTTTTTGCACTCTTTGTATCCCTAGCAAGGTCTTATGATGCAAAAATTTCTTTAGTTCAGCAATAATGAAACTCTCATGAATGTTGATTATTCAGAAAGAATACTTTTTGCATGTCAGTGAAATAGGGGGGCTGGAGAGAAAATTCAATTACTGCTATACACTTTAAGACCCACAAAATCAAGTGAACCTAAGCTGTGTATAGTAATTGTATCAAAGGTATTTTTATCCTTTATTCATCAGTTCCAGTTCAATATCACTGAGCAACATCATTTAAGTCAATTAATCCTTAAACAATAAGCTAGCAAAGAACAATGCTTTGAAGCAAAGGTCTATAACTCCTTCTGGTGAAACTATGGTTTTATCACCAAATAAGAGATTAGAACAGTTCATGCTACAACCCATTTTGTGGGACTAAGTACACCAGCAACATTCAAACTGGATTGACTGGTGCTACGTCACAACCTATTGATTTCAAACACCAAGCTCATCCTTAAAATAGTTACTAAAATAGTTCATTTTTCTAAGTGTGTGACTCACCATATGGTACTAACATAGTAGTCTTCATTACACTTGTATTCCTTACAGAGCAAGTCACTTCCACAGGAGTACTTAGAGTTATCATTACAGTCTTGGTCAGGTTATAAATCCGATCACTGTTCTGGTTATCACAGTCTGTGCATGGAGTTCCAGCAAGGCTCAGTATCAAGTCACCTTCTGATATCGGAGGGTTCCTAATAACAGAACATCTCACGGCAGTAACCTGTCCAGGGTTGACTTTGACGTATGATAGATCAATGATCCCATCACTAGTATCTGTAATTAAAAAATTATTGCTTTTGAGTTGGACTGATTTTGATCCCACAGCCAAATCACTCAAAGCAAACATTGTTTCACAGTAAATTTTGTGAGCACTGTTAATTACGTTCATATACAAAAATGATCAAATTTCAGTATCCTGAAGCAGGGTCTTACGCAGGTTACCATGATCTGTGACTGACGCACCAACACCGCCAAAATACGACCCAAATTCCTTGAAATTGTTTTGTTTTATTTTCAATTAGCCATGCTACTCAAAAAAGTAAAAGGAATAAAAAAATTCCCTTCATCTGAAGTGAACTACGTGTGTGCTATAAAGTTACAATAGTTGCTACTATAATAATTTACATGGAGATCTCAATTTTCACATGTAGAATGCTATTCCTTGCATTGCATCAAACAATACAATAATAATTTAATAACTTTCATATCTAGTAAAACACAAGTGGCCCAATAAGATTGTTTTATCCTAGGCAGGGGGAGGGATCGTTAAGCTGAAACCAAGCTCAAACCCTTTCTGAAGAGCCCACCCTGGATTTTACAAATCACAGTCAGCAGCCCAGTTCCACTAAAGATCCTGACTAAAAGTCCACTATAAGTACGAACAATTGAAATATTAAAAGTTTTCTATGTAAATCTGCATACCCCTGTATTACACTTTATTTTCTTGCTATTCGGCATGATTCTCTGACCAATTAAGCTAATAATGACCCTGATTAAATTTCTTTAACTAAATTATATTTAACCTTAACCAGAGCTTAATGGAGAAAAAAAAGGGTAGAAAAAAATGTGTCATGATTAAACATTTCATACGATTGACAATGAAACTGATATTTCACACATACTTTTCAGTCATTGTCAGGAAAATGAACTGAACATGCTAGTACTACAGACTTTTTTACAATCTCATAACATACTGCTAGAATCAAAGTAAAGACCATTTTTAATTTGACCATTTTGATGTGGAGCATTCTCTAGTTTGAGGTTATCTCCATTTCACAATTGAGAGAAGCACTCAATTCAAAGAAATTAAAGAAAACCATAGAGTAAGAAGAAGACCGGTATAGTTTGTGACACTCTGAGGATTGCTTTTTTCCCAGTGAGATCTGCATCTTCTCCCATAAATCAATCAGAATGAAATGTACTTTAATGAAAAGGCCAAAAGTAGTTTCCATCACACCCCGAGACAATAACTTCCCCACAATTAAGAGCTGCCGCTAAGTAAATGGTTACACATTGTGCCCATATTTCCATGGTTGCACCATTCAACTTTTGCCAGTTTTAATGTTTTCAACAAAAAAGTGCACATTTTTTCCTCTAGATTTGTTTCAAAACACTGTCTGCTGAAAAGAAAACAAATTTTTTGGTGCATACCCAAACACTCCAGCTCTCATCTGATTTGTATATATAGCTAAAAGAGATTTGGATCTAAGTAATGATGTTTGCAGTTTTCTTCACTTAAGAAACATTGTTGGTTTCAATAATTGGCCTCTGATATGGTTCCATGGGAACACTCCCAATTGTTGGGGGCAAATCTAAAGGCGTACTAGTGTAATTAAGTTGTCAACATCCATTGCAACTATTGTAAGTGATAAATAAATCATAACACAGATCTGAATTTATCTTGTATGTGAGGACTGTAATGCATACAAGCAAACCTTAATTGAGCTTGCCTTGTAAACAACCCTGTCTTACTAGACTACATATGTGCATTATAGATCCATAATATGACAGCGCCTGGTTGAATCAATTCAGTTCATAAAGTCATGTGTAGACTGTGAAACCTTCCGTCAATTGACTATATGTTAATGTATGTTGTGTAACAATCATCCTGTCAGCCAAAGTATCTGCTAAGTACTTTAGAAAGTCTGCACACCTTTGTCCCTTTCTTAAGCTTGTCACACTAAACTGCATTGTCAGAGAGGACCAAATTTATTTCTCATGGCATTTCTTTATAATGCATTCCATTGTTCAGTCAGGATATGTTTATCTTAAGACGGTCTCATGGAGCCTATGCAACCAATTGCTTTGCATGTACACCAGCCCAGCTGTGACAACTGTCATGTTGGAGTTACTCATGCATGACTGCATATGATAGCTGATATTAATCCAATTCATAAGGTGAAGGTGAGGTCTGCACACATACCATAACATGTTCATTCACCTACCAGGCCCATATTACAGGTCCCTATAAAGAAATCACAACAATGCATGGGCTCCTTTGTATGCTTTGTAATATGAGCTACTATACATATTTCAAATAGCAAAACCAATTGACTGCCTTTACGCAAACAATCAGTCTTGATGAGACAACACAGTGACGTTTGCCAATTTTAATTCCACTGCAGTAGCTATTTATTTCATGTTCACATTCAAATCCAAGTTTCCTCATTAACTAAGGCTTAACCGGTGCTGAAGGATTAGAAAATTATGTCAAAATTAGCTTCAAAAAAGATAGAATAGAGCCATATTAGTGTTGGAAACTTTGTTGTAATTTATTTAAAGCTTCATGCCAGAAATTACTTTGATTGCAAGCTGAACCAGTCCAGGGTACCGCACACCCAGCAGCACAATTAGTCTCAACATCACTGCAGTCTTCGGTTTTACAGGAACAAGGATTCTTACAAAAATCACCATAAACTCCAGAAGGACAAATAGCTGCAGTTCAAAGAATATATAGTATAATGATAGTAAGAAAAATCAAAAGAAAACAGGCTTTGTTAAAGAATAACATTGACTGGATACTGCAACACTGTTCTGATTCTCTAGTTTGTACAAAATGTGGCTTATTTCAATGCCCTACAAATCTAAGAGTATATGCATTACTACAATACATTACTACAAGTACTTAACTGGTAAATAAAAGACAAAATGTGGCAAGTGTTCATTACTAGTTGCTGCTAATTTGAGACAGCAGTGTTAGTACTGTACCTTTCAGCATCTTTTAGTCTCTAGTGAAAGGAATGCATTAGAAAATGCAATGTACAGTAGTACGTGCCCTTCAAGAAAATTTGTTTGCAACCAAGCATGCATGCATGCATCTCTGAAGAGTGGTACGATAATACTGACACTTAATTATTATTAAGCATATAGCTATAGCCTATCACTGACTTCACCCATTCATATAAAATGATGAAGAATGTTTACCTGGCATCTCTGTCAGTTGACAGTTTACTCCATACCAACCAGGTTCACATTCCCGACCGTCACATACACCAGTGTCTAAAGCACACAAAGAGTTATCATTACAATGACACTCCTGTTTACAGTTAGCACCAAACTTCCCTCTTTCACAAGCTGTGAATATCAATACAACATAAGTGTCAAGGTGAATGAAGCAAAGGGTGCATGCATACATTCAATCAGATTTGTCTTGGAAACAATTTCCATATATCTGTCACTGTCTACATAAAATGTGATATAAAGATCTGATCAACATTAGTTATTTGATTTTAGCTTATGATTCCAAACAGCGAAGACTGACATGTGTAACATCATTCCATATAAAACAGTCCTGATAAACCATATAAGTGCAGCTGTGCATTCTGCATGTGCAGTTTTCCAGTCTGTTGCTTTCTCCTTACATGGAGTTGCACACAGGAGCATTAACCCAATAAGGCAAACATAACACGATGCACAGATGAAGAGAGCTGCATGATTTGCTTCTAAAAGTGCATGATCTGAGTATATACGGTGTTTACTGTGAGTGCTATATAGCTGTTACTAAAGGAAATGAATGCAAACGTAAAAAACCAAGCTTTATAAAAGTAGGAAAACTTGACATGTGAGAATGCGCCCTTTAGTTCCACTGCCGTGGGTTGGAAGCCACTGGCTTCCAACTCACGTTTGAAGGACAAATTCTCTCCATAGTCGTTGACGTATTACGTAACCACTACCTCCGCGATGCTGACAGAATTTTTCAGCCACACACCAAAACGTGGCACTATCTTTGCATGTTATTGGATAAAGGATACCAAGAAAGTATGTTTGATGGCTCATATACACCCGATCATGTGGTTTAATTTTTCAATTTGGTGCAGAATTTGTCAAAATACTTACTTCCAGATGCCTAATCATTTCAAAAATCGTTTAAGGTTTGCTGTTCCCTAAGTGAGCATCCTCCCTACAAAATATCTCCTACAACACGTTTGTTTTGGCGCGAAACGTGGCCGCAGAAGTTAAGTTGTACACAGTGTAGTGCCTGTGCAGTGCAAGTAGGACTAGACTGTATGCTGCGTAACGTTGTTGGAGTACAGAAGTTTGTACGCCACGTGGGTAACACAAACGTAAGGTGTGATCGATGTAACTTTGGGTGTTAATTTATAGTGTGATGTTAAGGTTGAAATTATGAAGTTAAATCCATACAATATAAGTAAAACTAAAAAGGTATAAAAATATAACATCAGTGTGTTGAAAAGCCTGTCATTGAAATCTCATGTTTAATGGGGTACAAGAACATATATTTATTTGGAAATTCGCAGTAATGGTACAGTCCGAATGAAGCTAATGACACTGACACTACTGCAGAGGGGGAGGAAGTTTGTTTGCGAGAAGAACACATTTAAAAACCAAAGAAGACCGTGATATTTTGTTAAATTGCTTCTTATCAAACCAAATTTTTCATTTGAAAGTGCAATTCAATGGTAAATCACTGTTAGATTTCGTATCTGGACATATTTTACTGTAAATTTCACTTTTGTGTGTTATCTTGTAAAAAGAAGGCCAGTCGGTCAAGTGGAGAGCGGTACTGAATTTCTTTGGGATGATGAGGTTGCCTTGATATGTGCCTGGGGCAACAAAACCGGAATGGTAGTGCGATTAAAGGGCGCTTTTTCACATGAAAAATTTACCAAGTTAAAAGTCCTATATTTATGATGTAGTTGTTACTTTACATTCAATAACTCATTGTGAGAATTGTACCTCTCTCTTAATCAACCAGGAAGTAAAACTCGACTGAAAAGTTGTATTCACAAATACACTACACAGCCAAGTGATCATTGTAAAGACATACAGTGGCTACTGTATTAACAAGGTATGTTGAGACTCTGATCTCAGTCTATCTTAATTTGTTCCACTACTTATAAAGTTGTTAATCATTTTGCCTATTATCGACAAACACCAACTATTCACTCTGCATGTATGTCACTACTGCTGGAAAAGTAGACCACCATAGTAGACAGTACATTGTAGTAGACCATCGAGCAATGTGACAGGTCATATTTTTGCAATATGATCCTAGCAGAACGTGAGAATTGAAATACTTTGCTTACACAAATTAAATGAGAATATATTCTCAATTTCATGACTCCTGAACTACACAAATGATGATGATACTTACTTTCCATGCAGTCAAGCCCAGTGTATCCAGCTGGACAAATACAACCAAATGGGTTAGGATAACATATCATTGCACCCTGACATCCATCAGAATGGTCATCACCAGAATCATCACATCTATACTCAGCATTCTGACCAAACACATTGCTCCCATGAACTGAAAAATGAGAAAAAAAAAAAGCTTAGCTTAGTATGAGATGCTCATGTAGTGTTATTGCAAGTTATCTGTAATTCAAAAGCATGCAATTCAACTGCATTCAATTGCACCTGTCTGGTTATGTGTAGCTTTTAATCAATTGCCTTGTAAACTATCTGTAGATTCTAATCAATTGTCCTTGTTAGTTATGTGTAGCTTATAATCAACTGCTCCTGTTACAGCTGTGTGAAGCAAGCTGCCAATTGGACTTGTTATAGCTATGTGTAGCTTCCAATCAATTGCCCTTGTAAGCTATGTGTAGCTTCCAATCAATTGCCCTTGTTAGCTATGTGCAGCTAAAAATCAATTGCCCTTAATTGTTAGCTATGTGTAGCTTCCAATCAATTGCCCTTGTTAGCTATGTGTAGCTTAAAATCAGTTGCCCTTAGTTGTTAGCTATTTGTAGCTTCCAATCAATATCCCTTGTTAGCTATGTGTAGCTTCAAATCAATTGCCCTTGTAAGCTTTGTGTAGCTTCCAATAAATTGACCTAGTTGGCTATGTGTAGCTTCCAATCAATTGCCCTTGTTTGCTATGTCTGATGTTACATTCTTTCACATGTCAGGTAAGTTTCTGCTGTACCTGGTAACTATGCAGTATGTTTGGTATACGTTGTTCAGGACTGCTGGCATATGTTACTGTAAGTGATGGTGCATGTGAAAAGGCATATACTTCACATTAGCAAAATTCTACCTCTTGAACACTGGACATTTACTTTTACCTTGATTTCCAAATCAAGCAGCTGCGGTGACATATTTTTGCAGTTAACCCCATGCTGGCCAGTGTCCACCTTCAAAAGATTTTTATGGATTGTCAGTGGCTAAATTAGTCATCATATGAATCTTGAACCATGAAATCTTTTCAGATTTATTGAAATTATGCACCAAAAATATTTTAAAAAATCCAGGAATTGAATTAAAAATTTCCAGACCAATCTGTCAATCTGTTGACAGTTGGGACAAAAAACTTTTCAGGTTGGTAATTCATGTTCTGAAATTAACAGTGAGTGTGTTAATCATCACAGACGAGCATTCTTTCTTGATATTGTCAGTAGTGAGATACACCAGTAGTCTATGCTTGGGCTGTAACACCGGGTAGAAGTATCAATGCAAGTTTATTATTTGTGCTTTTGTATTGTTCAAAAGTTCAATGGCAAAGTCAGGATGCTATCGCAACTGTCATTTCCCCTGAAAGTTTCATGGGGCAGACTTTTCTGATGACTGATGAAAGTTCAGCATATTTGGCCCTGCAAGACACCATACAGTATGCATATTCTGTATGGTAATTACAGAGCCATTAATGCCTCAATCATATCCCTGCACTGAGAAATTAGAACTACTGCGAGAGTTTTAATTTATGTACCTGTTGGCTAACTTGAATGCAAGTTGCATTTGCTGATATGATTAGACTCCAGCCACAATATATGACCATTTGACCAAATTTTAATGCAGCACATATGTACAGGTAAGAACATGCTGAACTGTATGATTATAGGAGATGAATTCCCACAGCCTTTCAAACCCAAGTATGCCAGTCAGTGTTTGAATGAGAAGAAGCAAGTGTACACAAAGACGTCCCTGCATTAGTACCACAAATTTGCATCTCACCATTGCATGTTAATTGCAGCTGTAGTTGGCACTGCATGTGGTACATCATGAAAATTCTATTGCATGATATTCCTGTGATTCTCTACTTGATTACACATTAACACCTCAGTGGAAAAATAAGGCACAATGGAGAGTTAACAAACATTTGAGAAGATCTCTACCCAATGGAGCATCAATGGAGATCTGTTAATTCATTTCATCTGCATTGCGGGCAGACTGAATGCCAAAACACTGGTAGGGACGGATCAGGTGACAAGTTTGACATCTGACCTTAACCTGCCTTGAATGTGGTGAGGTATCTATATGTAGGACTTTTTAGGGGAACAGTCACCACATGATGTCATACATATTATTATTTTATATATTTTTATAATTTTACAATGATGAAAAAATTACAAAAATTTTATTGGCAAATATTACAATTAAAATGCAATAACATTGCATTCAAAGAAATAAGAATTTGAGCCAGCATACAAATGAGCAACATCTTTTAAAGTTGTAGTATGTAACTGATACAAACAGTTTAAGTCATTAAGTTCAGAACTTAACAGGAAGAAAAAAAGTTCAGATTATACATTATCTCAAGTCAAACAACTCACCATTTTCGCAATGGCATCCACTGAATCCAGGAGGACAAAGACACCAGCCGGTTAAATCTGAACAAATCCCTCCATTGATGCAAGGTTGGCAGTCATTCATACAACCAGGTGGACCCCATTTGTTAGGTTCACATTCTACTTGTGAAAATGAAGAACATGCTTAGATCTATGTGAACAAACTGTTCATTAATTGTTCCTCAGTAAATTGGTATCAATTAAAAGAAGATTCAAGTTGTGTAACCAGAGAGCCAAATGGCTTTGTGATTGCTTGCCATATGGTTTATACTATAACAAACATTAATTACCCACATGACAAATATGGCATACATTACAGTTATTCTTCTTGAAACATCATGGTCATAGGCTTTTGGTCTAAACTTTCACCTTCTCTTAAAACATAAGGTGCAAAAATGACAGAAGTCATATAATCAATATGGGCAATTAATACACACGCGAACTATGAGATCAATCACAGTTACCATTTTCAGGACAAAGTGTTTACAATTACAAGATTCTGACCTCTGAGGACCTCATATGACCTTTAAACTTCCACAAAAGCAATAGGGCACAATCACCCCTGAAATATTAACATTAGACATGCAAAGTACAAGATCTGTTACAGTCTCCCTTTTGGAGATACAGGAGTTTACATGATTTTGATCCTTTGACTAATTCTGATGACTCCAAATGACCTTTGACCTCCACCAAAAACAGCAGGGATCATCTCTTTAACATTGGCAATGCACATGCTCCACATAAGATTCCCCACAGTGCCCCTCTGGAGACTACGAGGTTTTCACAGTTTCTCTTCTGGTGGCTTCAAATGATCTTTGACCTCCACCAAACCCGATAAGGATCATGTACTCAGTATGGCCAACCCACAGACAAAGTATGAGATATCAGTTAAGATTATACTCCTCCTGAAATATTTGTGTTTACAAGTTTTAACGTTTCACCTCTGTTGACCTGGTGACCTAAAATAACATTGAAACTCCACCAAAAACAACGGAGATCATCTAGTCAGTACGAACAACTGACACACTAAAGACGTCACTCAAGGTTTTCATGGTTTGGCCTCTGGTGACCTCAACTGAACTTTGAAAGCAATAAAAAAAGTAGGGATCATCTCCTCAATAGGACCAATTAACCCCTGTATCAAGTATGCGATCAGTCAAGGTTATCTTTCTGGAGCATGATTGCATGAACAAGGATTTCACAGTTTGACCTCTGGTGACCTTAAATGATCTTTGACCTTCACAAAAAACAACAGGGAATTTTAACTAGTTATGACCAATGCACATACTAAGTATGAGATTATGTTTACTCTTCTTGAGATATAGTTTTTACAAACGTTCATAGATTGACCTCAAATGACCTTTGAACACCACCAAAAACAGTAGGAATCATCTACTCAATATGGTCAACCCACCCACTAAGTATGAGACCAGTCAAGTTTATACCCTTCTGGCGATATCATGTTTACAGGGAGTTCATTGTTATCAGATGGAGTGACAAAGGCATTGTTTGGTTTGTTCAAATGCTTAAACAAATGCTTTTTTTTTGCTGTAGATCGTATCGCAATTCTAGGAAGCTATAGATTGAAGGACCCAGTTGTCATCTACAATGAAATGAGGTATCTACTATGAAATGAGGTCACTTCCCTGTGTATTTATGCTTCAGAATAATTCAACACCCACACAGTTGTATCTGAAATTCACAACATGGTTTAGCATTTACCTCCCCTTTGTGCTTGAAATGACAATGTCACAACTTCCGCATCTTACCAATGATTCCCAAGACCAAGCAACATTTGTCTACCAGCATAAGAGAGCATCTATCAGGCAAATCAGCCATCCATGACCACACACTCAACTGTGAAAAACGCACATTCTCTGACAGTAGTAACTTTTCCACACTAGGAACTGGCAACACAGTCTACAGATTTTTAGTGAAATAAAGCTCTGTTCATAAAGAAGCACAACCTTCCCTTAACACACAATTACATCACCATGGATCTTGCGATACGGTTTCTGTATTTTGATGTATTTGCTTGTATATATTGCACTTTTCTGTCTATGGACTAAGAATTTTCAAACTTTATATTTTTGCACCTGATGAGGAAGAAATGATTCTTTGAAACATTGGTGACATCAATGGATTTAAAGGACATTTTTGATTTGCTCTTTTATTTGGTTTTATAAATGTACAATGCTTCCAAAACTATATTTCCAAGATGAGCATTTTGCATAAAAGTTCTATGTACAGTAGAGACAATATCAATCTCACAACAAAATAACGTAACTGTGAATTAAGATTCACAAGTAATTGGATAAAGCCATTACAATGTCTTCAACAAGTGGGGCAAAGGCAGAAAGAACCTTGATTTTTCACCCATGTTCCTTCCCAATCACCTGTAAGACAGGCTTTTTGTTGGAAGGTGGAATAACTGCAGAGCATGATTGCCAGCCTGGGGGAGGGATATACTTTTTTAAATTAATTTTTTAATATTAACTTACCCTTAATATTACTCTCAAATGGAATCTGGCGCAACATTTACAATCATTTAGCGTCATTGTTTTTCTGTTACCAAAAGAAATAAATTACTCTGCAAACAATGCAGGGGCATACACACGTCCCTGGACATGCACTTCTTTCAGGTGTGCATGCATGGGCAAAATCTATGGGTGCATTTGTACTTTTTTTCTCAGATTTGGATTCGAAGACCATCACCCTCTGGTTCCAGCTCTTACTATGTCAAATGATCACCTTATGAGCAAAATAGCAAAAGTCATAAATTTGCTGTTGTATAATATGAATCCTTTTTTGGATGGAATTGTTGAAGAATATACTTTGCAATTGACAGTGAAGGAGCCAGGAAAGCAAAAATGTTCATAATTTTAGCAGGTATGTAATAAAAATCAAGTATGTGTCTATCAGCAATAACTCATTCAAATATATGACTACCAACAAACTTTTGACCTCCTCTCCCTTTTCAGGAACTTTGCAATTATGTTGAGCGTATCGATTGGAAGAATGTGCTGCAATCTTTTGTTCACAATGAGAGTGCCATAGAATGTTTTCCGCTTTTTTGACTGAATTCCACTTTGGCTAGAAAAGCTTTATTCTGAAATATTACGTTTTAGAAATTAACTCTCAAAAAATGTGAAGAAATGAAGGTATCATTAAAATCAGTCACAGTTTGTGGGAAAATATGACTTCACCTTACAAATTAAGATTTGTTTACTTGATAAATGCACATTTCAAATGCCATGTTTACTCCATGTTGAGTACGTGGTGGGAGCTAGGGAGGCTGCAAAATATGTTCTTCACTTAATTTTGAGATGCTCTGGAGGGAACAACAAGTTAATCGATGGATGTATCCCTTGTAACTTCAAAAAATAATCTTGACTGGCAAGGTAAGTCAGTCAATCGATTACCTTGTTTTGTACTGCACAACATATTGCAAACACTGGCAGAGTACTGTGTGCAAAGCATGCGTAAAATCTTGGCATTTGAGATATCGAGTCTAATATGAATACATAAATTTGTCACCCAGACTTTCCTTAGGGGCATTTATAAGTCGAGCATCTACACGAGTCACTCACCAACAGTGTGGAGTAACATTTTATACAATGTTTTTCCGCCCCGTTTCAAAAAGTGAGCCAAATTTCTCTTGTATGAAAGGTGGGGGAGGACATTTGATTATTGTGTCCCTACCTATCAAATATTAGGGGATGTGTCCCCTCATATCTCATCGAGATTGATGCCCATGAGTGTCCTGCATATGCGTGGTTTCTCTATTCCGCAGAAAACTTAACACATGTGCCTTTAGTCCTTGTTTTTTTTTCTTCTTTTTCATAATTTTCTTTTTAACCCTTAGCTTATCTTTTTCCAAATGATATACAGTACTCATAAATACGTATCATAAAAGTTACATAAGCTCTCTTATGTGACGATAATATTATCCTTGGAGAATCATGATGCCGAGAAAAGGTACACAAACCTCTGACAACCACATTCATAATAGCATGCTCCTGGTGCCTGTATTGACCCATTCTCTGGCACTCAAATACTATCATGCTTGCAGTAAGATTAGCATCACCACAAGACAAGGTATTCCGGCAGGTACTGCCTCCAATTAATGGATCCCATACACCATCTTTCCTCCAACGAAGATCTTGCATAGGAATAGAATTAGTCTCAGCACTGACAGTAATATCATCACCCCTGGAGGCAACAGCAGAGTACTCCACAGCTCGGATAGTCGCTAAGATAAGAGATACAGATCCATTCTATATCTACAGTGACAATATGGTTCCAAGTAATATTTAGTGAACTTAGGTACCATACTAAATGCATGGTGCATGTAAGTAGCTTAACTCTGCAATGATGAAATGGGCTTTCATACAAAATGTGGCCATTCGGGTAGGAATGAAATGTACATCTACAGAAAACGAGGTCGGATATGCTGAGTCTATATGCACGCTATTCAAATGCTCATTAGATCCTCTTCCTGACCTGGCAGGCACAAGTCAGGGAAGTGTTAATGTAATGATGATCAGTTACTTCAACATTCTGTGGTTTCTCCCTTGTAATTTACTCCCTGCTTCTACCCACTGGGTAGTATACTGTAGTATCCTTATACTACCCGCATAGTATGCACATACCAAATATTGCTGAAATTGTGTTGACACATTAAGAGATAAGTTGTGGTCACGTTCCTTATTATTAGTTTCGCTCCACCTAACCTAATAGGGAAAATCATGACATGTAAATGAGAAGTCAGTCAGATGGTACTTAAGTGGTTCAATTTACTAAATTTTACTTTATGCATCCACCAATAACTAGCTGTACATATAACTGCTGACCATGCATGGTTATATGAAGTCATAGTAATGTTCCCTGCTTTATTAATTCTTATAGACACTTGACTACAGCTTTGCAGACAGGTAAATGTTGAAATATTAGCTGGAGCATGCCCTTACATGGATCAATTTGAGTTACTGCTGATTGTGACATTTTACCTTTGGTCATGACTATAAATGTCCCACCACCCACAGAACATTACAGTTTGGCAAACCAGACATGAGTAACAATCTATCAATATATCATCACCTTTAAGCTCACCCTCTAGGGGAGAAATAACTATGTTCATTTCATTCCCTCAAGACAACAGCTCTTTCACTTCACCAATTGCTCTAGAAAAAACATTATTGCATGTTTAATTTTTGGTCACTTTCTAGCAGGATAATTCCCCCCCCCCCCCCCCCCATTGACTCCATTACAGAAAGTTATTAGAATGCTTTGAAAAGATTCCCTTACCTCTGAATGCACAAGCAAGATTCTTAACTGGCTAGCTTGAAAGTTTTATCACAACCAATCCACTTATAGTTTCCACTCTGTCTGAGGTTATGCTTTTATATAAGCCTTACATCTATAAAGATCTTTTATCGGAAATGAATTATTTGTGGTTACTTAGACTCATTGAGTATCAAAAGTAGATGAGTAATTACTAATTTACTTTTTTCTTATTTACTAGAACTTAAATCTTACAGACATACAAGTTTTGTCACATCCACGAGGACATACATTCACAAGAAAAGGATCACTTTGAACAAGTGTTACAAAAGAGAGATCTACTGATGAGTGTCGATAAAAAGACAAACAGAGCATGCAGAGACAAGATCAGATCGAGGCACATTGCTGACCTAGAAATATAACCAGGGACCAAACAGATCAAATATTTAGTGACATACTAGGTGATCATGTGACAAGAAGAAATAATAGAAAACATGTATGCCTTCGATTTCAAGATCTCAAAGAATTATGTCAAGTATATTCAACCATGTATTCATAAATTATAACCCAAGTCAATCACTCCTCACCATCTTCATTTGTAACTAAGACTCTCCACCTGAAAGTCTTCCCATCTTCAGTCACACTAATGGTGTAGATACCAGTTCTTTCTGCTGGTGTCAGGGTGGGAGGTAGCATTAAAGTAACAAGTTCATTGGTTGTATTTATCACTGATCCAATAGGCACAGGAGGATCATTTCCTCGAAACTGGTACCTCTGATCTTTAAGTATGCCTGTCAGATTAAGAAGAACTGCTTTATCAAATTCCACACTTGCATTGCGACTATACACGTCAATAACAGTGGGATCTTCTGTGGTTGCTACTGGACTTCTCAGGACGGCAACATACGGAGGATCAGGTTGGCCTGGTAATGGTAGGAATGGGATGAAATTGAATAAGAATAGACTCATAATGAAAAATATGATTAAGTTACAATCTGACTCAGTTTTATACATTGCACAGATTATGTCATTGACTTGCACATTGCATGACACACCACAATCTTTAGCTGCAAGGGCTGTATTGGAAATCCTTTATTATTCATTCACTGACTTGTACGTATATGCGTGTACATGGGTGCACATTTGGATGCATGATGTGCGTCAATTCACTGACAAATTTGCAAGGCTATGCTTGTTGCTAAGTCACTGAAGTCAAAATCAAATTGGTGCCTAAAATTATTTTGGCACACCTAGGAGGCAAGAGCAAACTTGCTACTTGCAGCACTTTAAAAAGGTCCAAAAAATCCATGTGTTTATGCATGGTAGGGGATAGCCGGCCCAAACAGGACTGTGGACTAAATTTACTGTTAATGCTCCATATAACAGTCCTTATCCCTAGACAAATTTTGACAATCACTAATTTGGCCAAATGACTTGTAAAATGTGGCAATATATAGTTGCCAAAGCAATTTCTATGATCTACCAGGAAATTATTTAGTGCTTAAGAATTTGTATAGCAGTTTTCAGGTTTTAGGGCTCTTTGTCCCAAAATTAGTGAAAGCTATAGCTCTGGTACAAAAATTGCAACACAATGTTCCTGGCAAAAGCTTGAAAATTGATCATTTTGTGTACCAAAATGAGATGCCAGGGAATTAAGTGGAACATACCACAGCAGGAAATTTGAGGTTTTGACTCGACCTAGTTTGCAAAACTTACAAAAGTGCAGTTATTAGGCTAGGCCTTACTAGTTGTACACACAAATTGATTTAATTATCTGTGTGCCCCAGCATGCCGATGTAAATGTTTCGGAGCTAATACGTCAAGAAAGAGTCGGCGCTCACGACGAAGATATTTGCATTGTAGTGCATGAAATACAGACAGGTCCCTTGAAAATAGGCCAGCCAACTAAATTTCCACTCTAGGGGGGCCAATGTAGATACGCAGTTTGTAACACTATATGTATGCTGGACTTGAGGCATCGAGGTCGCTCCAGGCTGAGGAAGTCGAGACCGGGTAGTGAGGTGTGCACTTAAACAACCCTGGCCCTCAAGGTCTGTGTGTATGCTGAGAGTGGACATTTTTCACATGAATTAACTATAATCTAGACCTTAGGCTTAATGGACATATTGACAGTTTGACACTATAGGCCTATAGAGCCCAAAACAATGTTGGTTAGAATATGTCTTCTCCATAGTAATCTAGCCTAGTTTTGTGACATAACTTTATAAGCCTGTGACTAGAATAGGCCTACTGATTAAGCATTTGCGAAAGTAAGCCTACATTCACTATCAGTATCACATCTACTGGGCTAATCTAACGTTAGTGGTAAGCACACAAAAATAAATCCATGGTTTTTTATAATCTTAAGAATTTCACAACTTACCAAAGGACAAATAAATTCCTAATTGCATGAGTAGCAGGAGTCTGAAGGCAGTTACCGTTGGAATTAGGCCTATGTTTATGTGTTTTTCTTCAATATCGGCCATATTTCATATCGACAAGTTACGGATAGCCTCCATGCAGTTCCTCTTTTGCAAACCTTTGTCATGATCGTGTACGTCTCAACCATTGACATATCAGTGGTCTCTCAATCCAGAGTGTTGCAACTTCCTGCTCAATCTCACTCAAGTCATAAAAGCATGCATGGGCACCTCGTCACACACACACACCTGCACATGTTAACATATATGGTGGAAAAAGTACCAGTTAGAGCTCCTTGTGTTGTTAAAGTTCTCATTGGCTGGAACTTCCACAGAACAATTGGACTAAACCACCGTAAATGCAGGGAGGATAGAAAGCATTACTACGGAAGCCAATAAAACCCAAGAAAATAAAAATATAAAAGCCCTTTTATTTCGACATTTGTTTTTCCTCTTTCTGTTAAAAAAATTATAATTAATGTTTTCCAGGTCTGTTTTTCTTGTTGCTACGCCTTTTGGTAGAAAAAAAACACAATAACAAATCTCAGTTCCCTAACTTTTTTCTTTGTATGAACGATTTCGTCGAAGGGAATAAGCAGTCATCCCAACTTTATTCTGAAGTATCAAAAAAAATCATACAAATCTCCTCTGTAATACCTTACAATTATTTTCAAGGTTGTTTGAAACTACTGTGTATTCAAAGACCATCAATGAATTGCATAAATTTAGCAATCCAGTAACATAAATATTGTCACTTGATGCAAAAGAGCCACCCACGAATTAGGATAGGGGACTGCACTATTTTAAATCGAGATGACTTCATTTTACCTTTAAGAAAATAATTCCTGTTCCCAAGACTCTTTTTTTTTTCTACAAATTATGTGGAACAAAAAAAATGTCTTTTCCTTACTTCCCCCCCCCCCCCTTGCATCTATAACTCTGTTTTCATTGTTTGTATAAAAAACAATTCTTGCTTCTGAGACTCTTCTGTCTAACTTCTGTAAAAATAGATTCTCGTCTCTGTGACTTTTGATATTTTTTCGGCTACTTTTTTTTCGTTCCCGCTAGTCTGTGTGTGAGGAGGGGGGGGGGGTGGTTGTCAATTCTGTAGGACCGGGAAAGACACGTGCCTCCACATTTCCACGCTTCGGACCCATTTGTATTGTGTACCTTTATGTCAGTCCCGAAGAGGGGTACATCTGTTGATTGTAAACTTCTTGTTCCCTTCAAAGCAGCTCGAAATTAAATCAAGATCCTCTCGACTTCAGGGCCTCTTTTAACATACATACTGGGGGGATGGTCCCCCAGTCCCATACTCGGCCCCCTCCACTTAGATCATTTCCCCCCCCCCCCCCAGTCTGGTCTCTTTTTTCTCGAAATTTTTGTTTTCACATGTGAAAACAAATTTATGCAGATAGGGGAAAGTATACAAACTACTTCACTCAATGACTAGCTTAGAGTGCACTGTAAAACAATTTCTGTATACATGTATACATGTATGTGCAACATGTCTGTAACATTTTTAGCAGTGTATACCTAGGCCTAGTTTCCTGAAACTAGGCCTAGGATCTCGCCGTACATACTTTTCCCGGATATTACTGTGTATGAACGTGTGCAATAATATGTAATGTATAACGTGAGAGCAGTCAGCAGCGTAACGCCTATCGGCTTGGCCGGGACAAACCCAGGGGCCCCGCTGCATTGATGTACAGAACTTAGAAGAAGGGTGTTTTTTGAAGCGGCACCTTTTCGTTGGAAAAGAAACTATAAACAAGTCAATGGACATATTTTTTGGTGCGTGAATACGTTCGTCATAAATCATACGCCCCTGCCACTGCAAATCTTTTCCTCATGACTGACTCAAGATTGGCTGGATTTGCTGGCTGTCCCTTCCATCGAGAGCGAGGAGGCATGGTCACTCGGTATAGATGGACTAATCGATATGTTTGCTGGCAAGAAGACCAGGCTCAGTAACTTCAAGCTCTATAGCCTTTTCGAGTTCTAGGGAAGTTGGATGCCATTTGTCCATATGGCACAGGATTTACAACACGGGTGGAAATATCAGTGCTGGGAAATATACACCTTTATGTTAATTGGACGTTGGTCATTTGTTCTTATTGTCCTTTCAATCTTTTAATGTATTCTAGCTTTGCAACATTTTTTTGTTGCCACTTCTGTATGACAGACAAGGCGGACCAAAATATGTCTATGAACACAGATTGCCCCCAAAATCTCAGCCGATAAAGTCACCACAAAATGTTCCATATATGGTTTGGATTGCACCAGAGAACTTGTAGAACCCCAGAGCTGGACCCACGCCTTTGGCACTTCGCACTCGCGATGTCCGCTTCTCCACAGCAGCCATGAGCCCTTCCTCCGCTGGACCCAGGGGCCACCAGATTCATCGTTACGCCACTGCAAGCAATGTGTCTTTTTACCAGTTATGTCAGTGACGAGATTGCTGACCTAGTACGGGAAGCACAAGGCGACCAAAATACTAACGTTAACGTTAGCAGATTTTCGAGGACTAAAGCCTAGGAATGGGCTAGCTAGGTAGCCTATAGGTCCCTACACCGTATAAATTTCGATCGACGGAAAAATTAGAGAAAAAAAAATGAAAAAATAAGGATGATTTGATAAATTTACTTATAAGGTATGGGAAACTCATTTTTGGCAATCTGGAGAGCATTTTTCGAAAAAAAAAAAACACTCTTTATAAAGTACTTGATGACTTATGTTGGCTCCTTTTAGATGGTCCCCTTTTTCAGGTCCCCCCCCCCCCTTATTAAAAATTTCTTTAAAAAGTCCCTGCTTGACTTCTTGGGATGGATGCGATGTAGGAGAAAAAAAAATCATGTATACATTCCTGTAAGCCAGAAACAAGACAAAAAGTCTCCGAAACAAGGCGTGTTTACGGAAAGAAAGTCGCAGAAAAAAAAGTCGTTGAAACAAGAACGATCTTACTTGCAGAATTAAGACAGACCGTTGTAGAAATAAGTCGCAGGAATTTTTTTTGGAAGCAGGAAGGAAAAGTCGTAGAAACAGGGTTTTTATGTTACCTTGGCCTTATTGGGCTTCCGTACATCTTCATACATTAACGTACATTGTTACCAACGACCCGTGACGCTTGTTTCATTCATAGTTCCCAGACAAGAGGAATAAACAAATATTTTGTTCGCCAAAACTACGCAATAAACACAAAGACAAGTAAAGCTATCGTGTTGCTTGCACTTGAACTAAAGCCAGAAGTTTCAGTTATTGAACTTAATCTTGGCAGGGGAGTGGGTACTACAGTACTTAAACAGGCAACTTCCAGTTTTTCAGTAAGGGGGGGGGGGGGGTTGATTTTATAACAAGTGGAAAGTGGAACATTTTACCTGCAATTATGACCAACACCCAAAACTCATTATATATGTTGCTAACGTAAGCCTTTTATCATAGGCTGAGCAGATCTCCACATCACGTGGGGGAGGGGGGTCCTGAATACTGACCTGATTCAAAGATGTCTATTGTGTTAGGTAAATAAAAAAAAATAGACTGGAATTACCAAATGAATGTGAGGATATAAAAGCCTCTGGCAGTGATGATTGTAATTGTTATGACTGACCAAAAGAAGCCCAAAATGTCCTCTACAAGTCAACAAGTCATGTCAATCATGGTCATTGCAGCACTAAGGTAAGTCCCACCAAATTTAAACTTTGTGTGGGGGGGGGGGGGAGAGTGACGTCGTCGGTTACATCATTTGTGAAAATGCCACCCAAGAGAGACAACCTCTGTAATCAGTGCATTCTAAGTACATTTCATCAAACTGCCCGATATCCTGTCCAAATTTGAATACTGGACCAAGACTTCAGGGAAAAATCAATTTCTTTTATTTGGGGGGTGAGGGGTTTCTTTAAACTATTTACGATTTTCAGTAAGCTACTCTTCTTTTTTTTTTGGTTTTTGGCTAAACGTTTTCAGTTTTGACAGAAGTAACACAGTTTTCTTGGTCTTAAAGGCTGTATTGCATCACCCTAAGCTATATTTTTATCTCCCTGAAAGGCAAATTCTCAACTGGTTCTAAGTGACAGTACTCTTAGATTGCCAGCAAATTCAAAAGCTGCAGAGCAGCTCGTATTACACAGCGTACACAGGGTTCCATTGTTTTGATTACACATGTGGAGGAGTGTAAGACAGGCTGAGGGAGGGACTAGAGGTAGGTGGTTGGGAGAATTGAAACTGTCTGGGGTGATGCATTACAGCCTTTAATTAAACTCACCAACTTTCTTAGCCAATCCTTACCACTCTACAGTTTTCTTTTTTTCTCCTTTTTAGTGCATGTGCCTTTTGTTGCTTATCCTTCTATGCAATTCATATTTTTGTTTTTACATTGGACTGTTTGCTGCATCACTACATGCGCCTTGAGAAAAATTCTGCTCAATACAGAAGAAACCCTTAGTTAGGGACTGGTGTGTATGTAAGACCGTTTTCAGTAGAAGCAATGCAATACACTGACTATAAATATAGCTGCCTCTCAAATGGTAGCATTATCATCGAACCCATGACAAGCAAGCAACAAGGAGGGAAAAAAGAACAACCAATCTCACCTAATCAGACAAGAGGATGTAGGTAATTGTCATCAGCATGTTGCCTCAAGAAAAGTACTTAAAAAGCTTGATTTGACATCTCACAGTAATCCAAAGAACCTCTATTGGTTACCACTGTTTTATAAAAAATAACCTCACCTAGGACCCAACCTCATCTAGCATTTCAGGTGATACTTTTACTACTTAAGTCATCGAGGACAAATTAAGAATATAGGTTTTCAAAGGTTTTATGGCTATGAAACTATAAAAATATATAGGCTTCAAATTAAAAATAGGTATGAACAAATGTTATAGGTTTCACCATGAGGCCCATAAATTCTTAAAGGTGTCCATCAGAACATGACTCTGAAATAAAGAATTTTGACAACAAACTGACTGAACTAACATTTATTGCTAAATGCTTTAATTTGTTCTGACTTTTGGTAATTTGTGAACAATACATAATGAGTTCTTAAACTAGCAGTTATTTCCAGTAAAATACAAAACATTGAGAAACTGACATAGTTATATATGTCAACTTTAAAAGAAGATAAGGTTCAGCAAGGCTGATATGCAAAACAAATAAAAGCAGATGTACAATTGATTACTATATAT
Organism: Stichopus chloronotus; assembly: GCA_021234535.1. Lineage (NCBI taxonomy): Eukaryota > Metazoa > Echinodermata > Holothuroidea > Aspidochirotida > Stichopodidae > Stichopus > Stichopus chloronotus. Next base: position 3,185,532 of record CM037839.1, on the reverse strand, counting down.
CAAGGCTTTTTCCCTGACATCAAGGTTCTTGCACACTGTACATAATTATCATCAAAAGCTAGCTTTTCCATGGCATAATTATAATATATTATTATGCACTTCCCTGTCCAGCAACAGAGACAGTACAGGAAAGGAGAGAACATACTCAGTTTTACAATGTAATGGGAACCAAAACAATCATGTTGCTTAACAGCAGTGCTTAATAGCTAATATCCTCCAGGGTGACATTGGGGACAAATTATACAGCCATGTGGTGGATGAAAACTATTGCTGCTACGATTTCAACCGTTACAGCAAAATGTTCTTCAAAGACTGTATTCCATATTCTGTAATGTCTTGGTTTGTTACCTCATATGACATTCATATAATCTTTCACGGCATCAGTTGGTAGGTACTTTGATTTGGAAGCAAAAACTCAGAAGATGGGTAACTTTGGGTGACTACTGAACAGTATGTTGGCCATGCATTATTTAACTTAAAAATTTCACCAAAATTTACATAAGAAGTGTAACTAGATTTACAGAGACAACTTCAAGGGCAGCACCAGAAAACTATCAGTGTTCTCACTCACAGGACATGCCTTTCCTTACAATGCTACAACTGCTTACTAGGATTATAAGGCTCTGCAGAAAATTTAAAAAAGAAAATGACATGGACAAAGAAATATTTTGTTAAGTTGGTACACACTTAGGAATACAAAATAATCCTAAACTATTAATTCGTTGGTAACGTCAAAGGCACAGGCAAGGAGGAAGTAAAAACTGAAAGACAGTTTCCAATTGCAATCATGATTCATCAAGTGACAAAAGCTGACATTCGCTTTGACTTTACAGATCAGATTAAACGATAACTGTTCATGATTACAACTGCAACACACGTGAATGGAGTCTGCCTTCTAAGGATATCATGTTCACAAAACACAGTGAAAGACCACACAAAAATATTGAATATTTCACTAGCTTATAACCTCTTTACACACCAGATTAACCGATGACTTGGTGGGCATACATGTAAAAAAATACAAAAACGTCACTTTTTTTGCAAGCTTTGCAGTGATATATAAATGATATATAATGTGATATATATTGTATCCACATGCTCTTTTACATACCACTCACATGTTTGCTTACTTTGTTACTTTGATTAGAATATGGTCTCATGTGACAAATACATTGATGATTCCAGGGTAAGTAGACAGCAAGTAGATATGCATATAGACAGCCAAACTGTAGGAAGAATAAGTTGCACCAATGTAAATGGAATTGGGGGAGAATGCTGACTTATGAGAGTTGCATTATGTTTACCCAGCTAATCCAAGGAAGATGCCAAGGTGGTGTCCCAATAATACGTGCATCCTTATTAACCATAACGCGCTATTAGATTTGACATTTAATTTGATGCAACATACAGAATTGATACATGATATAAAATTACCATCTTCTTAGTTTTGGGAACTAAAAACATACTTTCTGCACAATATGTGGCCATTTTAAGTTATTCAGATGTATATATCACATACCATCACTGCTTTGTCCTTACCCAAATTTTGTGGCTTCTGTTTGATGTCATTCTCCTTCCTATTTCTATGGTTGTTTTAATTTTTTAAATGTATCATTAATGAATTACATTTTTGAGCTGATGCAACCTTTTTACATTGAACTGCACAAGGTGAAAGACACTTTAGAGCTGCATAGGATCTAAAATACTCTGTTGCACAAATTCTGACAAACACATAGAAACAATATGAGACCATTACAAAATCAATCCACTTTAGTGTTGTTCAGCACCACTAACATCAGATGCTAAACACTTTGAAGACACATTTAAGAGATATTGCTGTTGCAGGCAAGTTGGAAATATAAGGATGCTGAATACTACCACATCAATATCTGAATACATAACATATCAATGACAAAAATCTTTCTATTGATTTTAATTTGTTTGGTATTAAGTTTATTTGTCCTAAATCTCAAACAAATCTACTTGTGTCAGGTACAGTGTAACATGTTTGGTAATGACTGAGTTATCACAACACATTATATAGTAAGAGCAACAACAGATGATGCAGATGCGACAGAAGATAAAACGTTTTCCTTTATCCTCAGAAGAACAAAGGGAAGAAAATGAGGGATGAAAACTTCAAACAGACAAGTAACCACCACAAAGTCACACTGACAACAACTATGTACTGAACACATGCACGACGACTACAACAGTGCTATATATACTTATGGTTGCACCATAATACTACCCCATATAGTCAGACCAGCGCAAACGTAATCCCTCACAGCTTCAGCCCTTTGCTGATAAGGAAAGCTGTCTGGTTTGGGTCACGACCAAGGAAGTTCTTCAGCATTTCCATGGCATCCTAAGAGGAGAAAAATTCAAAACAGACATGGTTGACCGATGATTGTTTTCCCCTGATTACATCAACAGGTCAGTTTAGACCATCGTATCGTAGCACCTCATCAGTACTGGGAACAATTGCTCAAACAGTACCAGCTTGAAGCTGAGAGGTTGACTTAGTGCAAACCTTGCCACAACCATTCTGTTATGTAGCTACTGGGGGGAGGGAGGCAGGTTGCACCCCCCTGACAACAAAAAGAAATTTGGGAAAACTTGATGAAATAATACATCATTTTCTCATTCTCAAACTTTCTCTTACAATAAGAGACTGTGAGACATTTGTTATGCACAAATCTTATTTTCATGTAAAGCATTTCTCCAGATCCATCTGCCTTACAACCATTGCAAGAAGCTTGCCTGACTCATAATGCACACGTATGCCCTTGCTGCTGCTAAATGGACATTTGACACTACTATAAGCAGCGCAAGGTAGAAGTAGGGTGGGACTACACATCTTACACTGACAGGCCGTAAGACTCGAGCTTAGGAAACAATCACCGTGTAGTTTTACACTTTGGGAATTCAGTGAAAGCGTGTGACAAGTAAATCACTAACATAGGGCCCCTGAATTTAAGTATAAACATTTAATGACCCCTTGAGTGACAAACTAATACAAGGCAGGGTATCAACTATACTGATCTGTGCCCTGTGTGAAAAGTTTTCTGGAAATTTTCATTCCCCTGCCCTCACCTTTCTAAGGAAAATATCCCAACTAAGCCACTGCAATTGTTTATATCCCTCTTGCCCTCACCCCCGGCTGTCCTTTTCAACTGAACTATAACCTTGGTAAAGCACATCACTTAACTTCATACACAAAACTTACAGTCAAGTAAAAGTAACAGTTAAACAGTAGCTACCTACCATGGAACCGCCTGGCTGGAGTATAAATCTACGGTAATCCCTGCCGACGTCTGAGTTCATAATGCCTTCCTTCTTGAACCGTGAGTGGAACATGTCACAAGAGTAGACCTCACTCCACTAGAGGTAAAACAAAAAAAAGAAACCATTACTACAAAAAAGCAAATTCCAGAAACACAATCATACCTGTTTACTCGATATAAATGCATCAAGATTTTTCACATAACTCAAGATTGAATTTGAACAGCGATGCAGTTCAGAATATGTTAGATCACAAGCAGACATGGTGATGGAACCACACAAGTCGTATCTTACCAAACGTTATTTACAGTGAACAAAAACATGTGAATACCACGATACAAGTCACGTCATGATTACTGTTTGCACTGCGTTCCCTACCCCGACGATGTCACGACTCAGGTCCAAGACAGCTAACTCGGATCTGAAGTTCTACTAGTGTACATCCTACATGCTACATAAACTCAGCATGTGTGCCTACGTAAGAACACTTCATTGCTATCCCCACACGTAAAATACATGGTGTTATAGTAACTTGCAAAGCAGAATGTTGTATTATGACTTCACAACAAACTCAGAGCACAATAGAAGCTACATTTCCGGGTAACTAAACCAACTATGGACTGGGGGTGTACTGGTCTAAATTCTGGATCTGGTGCAAACACTGATCATGACACTTATCAAACATCCGTGAAAATCTACGAAAAGACCCACAAACAATGCTGTTTTAACAAATGTCCATAGAACCACTCACACACAGGTTATACAATTCTACATCATCAAATCTTAGAGCACACATCAAAAGATGTTGCACTCTGTCATACAAATTACTCATACTGTTCCATAGACTGACATGGCTATCACAAATTCTATCTCGCCACCTATTCATAGAGTTACACAAACACATGTCGATATTACTACTGTCATTCACATCTGGGAGGTTGCTACCTTCCATCTCATAAATTAGCCACAGTGAAATGTAGACAGGCATGGATGTCACAATTCTACCTCACCAAATAGCCAATTGTATTGTACAATCACATGTGGGTGTTGCAAAATTTCTATGGTATGACTTTATATCAATCACACTTTTCTCATGTAATGCATGATTACACAATAAAAGGAAATCAAATAGCACAAACTGGGGTGCACACAAATGTGGGGGTACAACCACACAATGCGGCCTTCTGAATAAAGTTACAAACAGGGACCATACAACACTATTTTATGGAAAAAATCTTAAACCTCTAGGAAAATTAAGTGGACAAAGCAATTCTACATCACCAGTTTTTGTAGTATTACACAAAAATGCCATGGATGGTACAATCACTGCACACACACACATGGGTGGTGGAATTATATCACATCAACTGTACTGTATTATTGTAAACACACAAGTGGTACAATTCTAAAACACTAAAAGTAATTAAATACTGCAAACACACACACACATACATGGACCGTACAATTCTATCACATTAATTGTACTAAATACACGCAAACATGGAAAGTGCAATTCACCTGTACCTAATTACCATATACACATGCGGATGGTACGATTCTATCATACTAACTGTACCTAGTAACCACACACACACACATGGATGGTGAAATTCAATCAAGCTAACTGTACCTGATACTGTGTACTTACAAATGGACAGTACAACTCTTGTCTTACCAAATATCCATAGTACTGTGCATCATAGCCATCTGCCAGATGAGCAAAGGTGGCACACATGTTTGTACCCTCAGTAGCCGGGATACGAAGGATCTCCTCGGAGAGTCTACGGTAAATGGTATAGGTGTCAGCCTGTTGAGCAAAAAAGCAACTGGACTTGTAAAAAAAAGTATTTCCATTGATGACCTTTATCAGAATCTAAACTTTTGGAACGCTGAGACATAGTATAAGGACTTGCTCTCACTTACAGTTAATTATCGTCACATTTCACTCTAGGGTAGATTGCCTTTAATTAGATTATCTGCAATTCAGTCGAGACAATTTCTTGTGACGGAAACATGTCGTTTCACTGAAACATCGCGCAATACATTGAGTTGCAAAAATGAATTGTTTGATCATTCAACTGCTTGGGTTGGCAATTCATTCATGAGTTTGAAAACTGTACAGAGGAAGTCTTCGAGCAGACTATTATCCTTCGTAGAAAGGCTACCCAGCTACAGTATTCTGAATGGGCTATTAGCCTGTAGGGTAAAACATGTGTTTGGAGGCACATGCCGGAGATTTCTGGTTTCAATCATGATATGTTCTTTGAAGTTCCTGTATCAATAAAATGACATGCCTTGCTTTGGAAGGTCCATCACTTGTTGGAATGTCTAACTCATTTGACACTAATAATGCAAACATTAGCTACAATGCTGTCATTACACACTTAACTATATTATACCTTGATAAATTCATGACAACAGAACACTCAGAAAATTGTCAAAAGTTTGAACAAGGGTCCTACTAATTTCAAAACTCAGATGAAAATAAGCATTTACTAATTCACTTTAACATCCACACAAACAAAGTTCATCCTTTGGACAAACCAAATTCAAATCCAATCCACTGGAGTTCTTGACCATTTGTACCATCAGCAACACATTCTCAATATGGATGACTTCAGTCTAATGTATCGATGCAATATAAGCCATCCCTGTTATCCATATCACTCCAATCCTAACCCTCTCCAAACTTATGTGTCAGAACAACTCCAATATTCTCCACACTGATGTATCCATGCAATACCAATCTTCTCTGAAATAATGTATCAATAAAATATCAACCTAATTATACATCAATACAATACCAAACTTCTCCAAATTAATGTGCTAATGCAATGTCAACCTTCTTTGATGCATGAATCAAGACACTTCTAACCTTTTCTGAATTGTTTATCGGATCAATGCAAACATCCTCCAAACTAACATGTCAATACAATATCAACCTTCTCTAAAGTATGAATCAATGCAGTACTTTTCTGAAGTGCATACCAAAACAATGCAAACCTTCTTTCAATGTACCAATACACTAATTACAATACCAATCTTCTCTGAAGTAAAGTAGCCGCATAATGCTAACATGCCCTGAAGTATGAATCAAAACAATACTATTTCTCTGAATTATGAATCAATACAATGCCAACCTTCTATTAAGTAACGTATCAATACAATACTAACCTTCTCTGAAGTATGTATCGTCTGATCAAATGACCCCAGCAGGATCTGTCTCATATTAAACACTCCTGCATTGGCATTCTTGGCTCTCACCAATTTATCGACCATCTCGTCTGGAATCTGAGAACTGTCTTTGTAATGGCCTGACATCCTACGGAGGGATTCAGACTGCCAACACCAGTTTTCAAGCATCTGAGACGGAGCTTCCACAAAGTCTCTTTCAACTCTTGTACCACTGAGGGGAAAGAAAGAAAGAAAATGAATTCAGCGTTGAAATACAAATTCACTGCAACTTATTTTTACTCTGTCACCAATGCGCTTAAAGAAAGGGGGGTTTTGCATTGAACCAAGTATTCATTCACCGACTCATTTTTGCTCTGGTGCTGCTGCAAGGGAAAGAAACTGGTTCTGCATAAAACTACTTATTCTTTCACTCTGGCGTTTTTGCACTCTTGCACCAATGGGAAGATGGCAAAGTGTAACAACAACTGATAAAAATTCATAAAGACAGACAACAATGCTGTTTGGCATCATAACAGGTAGCTACATTTTAAAGGGGCAAAGATGACAACAATGGTAATTAAGTGTGGTCAATGCTGAATATTGCAGGCAGTTGCTCTACGGGTTCTTTCCTAACGATGTGACTGAGAACAGACATCCTCCAGGAACAGCAGCGACAGCGTTTTCAGTAATCTACTTCTACCAGCCCACTGCTAATTCCAAAAATCCTCACATGTTCGCAAAACCAAAGGAAATGAGACTTCCAGACTGATCTGAAGAGAATCATTTCATCAGTGTGGTGGTCACACAGATTCAAGATGTGTTCAATGTCCAACACACAAACAGTGAGAAGACGAGAGTGGTTCGGCGATGTCAGTCGAAGCCGCAAAAATTTGAAAAATTGGAGACTTGCAACAAACTAAAGCAGACAATATCAGTTCTCAGAAAGCAGGGAGTGCTACCTTTGTACCACCCTTTTATTTCTTGCTCACAAAGGGAACACTCATATAAAGATTTGAAGAAATTTCTGAAAATTCCAGGAGGGTTTTGTCTCTAGACAGTTTAATTATGACTTTTGTGAAAGTTTGGGAAAATGGGTTGTCCAACAAATTTGGTGACTTGCGCAAAGTTTGGAGCGGATGATGTGAATTTTCAAGAATCTGGAATTGAGCCACCTCTTCCTTCACTGGTCACAATTGGAGACTAATACAAGATGTCCGGGATTTTCCAAATTTTGTTAAAGAATTTAACAGTAGACAGTCTAATTATGCCAATTTGGCAGTTTGATAAGGAACAAGGCTTTTTCAATCATTTTCTGTGCACAAACAGATTAGCCATCACAGAATTGTGATCAGTATATCTGCTTACATGTACTACTCATTGTAAAATAATTAAACGATCATATTAAATCTACTCACGCAAACATCCCCTGACCCCCTCCCCATTACAAATGTTCACCATAACGGTCAAAACAAAACATACCTGAACATGGGAATATCAACTTGGGCACAAAGCTGATGCATCACATGGCCAAATTCATGGAAAAATGTCTCAACCTACATACAAAACCAAAAAAAAAAAGAAGAGAGACTTTATCAAAAAGCATGAGACATCAGGGGTCTTTTTCCATCCTCACCTACAACATGCATGAACCACAATCCACAACGGATATTACAAATTACTCCAAATGTACTCAAGCCCAATGCAATCCTCCTCCTCCTTACTCAGCCGCTCTGTTACTGTAGGTCTGAGAACATATGCAGACTGGTAAATACTGCAAACATTTCCATCGATCAATTACCCTGCATAGCGGACAAGCTTTTTCGTTCAGCAACTCTCTAAGAAAAACTAACGTCTGTCGGCTTTGGAGACAAATTCCTTTCAGTTCTGCAAAATCATAAGCAGCCTTCAGTTTCAAGTTTTAAGGTGATTGGCTGAGGCAGGGCTTTTATATCTATAAGAAAAACACTGCTGCCATCGAACGTAGCTGTGTAGATGGACTATGGACATACATGTAACTGGACACCTTCCTGGTGCTCAACGGTACCCCTTGAGCAATGACCAATGGCCATCAATAGTTCATCAAGTTTTGTGAAAGGACTGTTTGACCATTGCCGACCCTTGCATCAACCATATAGTGGCAGCCACCAAAGAGGTGCTACATAGGCTACCAATCAATAGGCTTTGCTAGCACAATTAGTCCAACTTTCTTACATTTCTCAGAACACATATATAAAAATTTAATCAAAAACACACATCTGCAGAAAGGGCAAAGCAAAAACAAAAAAAATCACTGATCCTCTTAAAAATTTTCATCTGGGTTATACAAGAAAAGCACCTTGCATGAAAATGTGTGCTGTATTTGGAATGCTATATTTATTTGCATTTGAGTCCAACATTAGAGCATTTTGATGTGGTAACTTTTACTTGAACAAATTGTGATTGTCTTTACCTCATCATGCGTCAAGAGCGACGGAGAATCTTTCGTTGGTTTTGTAAAGTTGGCCACCATTGCTGCGACTGATGGCTGTCTGCTTCCATCCGCACGAAGGCAGCCAGGCTGAAAAAATTAAAGAAAAAAAAAACCTGTTAAAGACTCACAGGAGAAATTACCATGAATATCCATTAATTTGAATACCATCTGCAAGCAATCATTCAAACCTTAAATGGCAGTTATTTTCCAAACATTTCTAAACTTTTAATTATGAAAAAGCTCTATGGTGAGATCTTGATAAGTGAATGACAACAGAGAGATATTATTACCATAAGAGTATGATGAGAGACTTTTGATACAAGGAGGGTGAGAGTGCTCTGCAACTAGTATGATTAGTATTTGCAACAGGTAACAGGGTAATTTTCACTTACATTCATCATAGCAGTGACCAAAAAACATAAAATGTTCCTTTTTTTTCTCAGAGGCTGCATCCTTCACTGAACTTTAGCATGTATGCATCACTAGAGATGCTGCATCACCATCCCCATGATACATGGTATTATATTACCACAGAAAGCAACATGTTGTATTATGACACAATGAACTTGTAGCCTAGCAGAAGTCATATTTTTGGCATACCCATGCAGAAAACCCTCTATTACCTGAGGGAACCTGGGTCTGAGTCTTGGTTGGGTACCTGTATGCTACTGTTGAGAATCTCACATGGAATTGAAGTGGATTTTCATAGGTCACACGTTACGATTCAAATCCGCATACATCTGATAACAAGAGACTATCTGATGTGGGTTTTCATTGGTCACACGTTACGATTCAAATCCGCATACATCCGATAACAAGAGACTATCTGATGTGGGTTTTCATAGGTCACACCTTACGATTCAAATCCGCATACACCTGATAACAAGAGACTATCTGATGTGGGTTTTCATAGGTCACACCTTACGATTCAAATCCGCATACATCTGATAACAAGAGACTATCTGGTGTGGGTTTTCATAGGTCACATCTTACGATTCAAATCCGCATACATCCGATAACAAGAGACTATCTGATGTGGGTTTTCATAGGTCACACCTTACGATTCAAATCCGCATACATCCGATAACAAGAGACTATCTGATGTGGGTTTTCATAGGTCACACCTTACGATTCAAATCCGCATTCATCCGATAACAAGAGACTATCTGATGTGGGTTTTCATAGGTCACACCTTACGATTCAAATCCGCATTCATCCGATAACAAGAGACTATCTGATGTGGGTTTTCATAGGTCACACCTTACGATTCAAATCCGCATACACCTGATAACAAGAGACTATCTGATGTGGGTTTTCATAGGTCACACGTTACGATTCAAATCCGCATACATCTGATAACAAGAGACTATCTGGTGTGGGTTTTCATAGGTCACACGTTACGATTCAAATCCGCATACATCTGATAACAAGAGACTATCTGATGTGGGTTTTCATAGGTCACACATGGAGATGCAAACCCGCTTACATCAGATTATAAGAGACTATCTGATGAGTCAGTACAATGAGACTACATCGAGAGTGTGTAATGAGAGTTGTGATACGAGTACCAATTCATTCAGTTGTATGTTCTTTTTTTTTCATCAAAACATTCTGTACCTGAAGACCAAAACAGGCGGCATGGCTGAATTTTCCTTCTCTTGGGTAGAGATCCAAATAGAAGAAGCCCATGAAGTTACCAGTGTCCTTGTCAACTACACTGAACTAGAAAGAGCAAAACAAAATAACCTTATTTACATGGGAATTTAATATCATTATTACTGACTAATTGTGACAGGAATGTACAAGTACAAGCAGCAGTTTATATTATGGATTTCCCATAATGAACAGAATAATTCAAAGCCATAAATATTTATGGATTCATAGTGGTTCGTGAAGGTTCTAACTTCTTCAAAGGGAGGTAGATCATACCTTAAGATCAGATCATTACTTCTATGAGAGGATGGTTATATCACACTGATAATAACTTTGGAAAGAAAACTTTACATTCAAGTTATTCATTTATATATTTCACCTATACATATATACAAACAGTATGGAAATATAGTATAAACAGGTCAATACAACAAACTGGTAAGTTTATAAACAAAGCTGGCGACCACACGAACAGAACAGAGAGAAAAGAAGAAAAAGAAGAAAAAATAAAGAGGACGACAACGATCAAGTTAGAAGAGGTGAGAAAGAGGCCTTGATGGAGGTTCACTAGGGAAAACAATGCAAAATCATTTTAGGAAAGTTGTACAATACCATTTGGACATCATCATTCCATGTGGCAGCATTGGGCACTTCTTCAAATTTCAGTCCCAACAACTCCTACAGAGAAAAAAAAAATTGAAAATATGAACAAAACATATATCTGATATATCTGACAGGCAATTCACAGCCAGTCTTCTGATAATGTTGTGGTAAAATCTTCGATTCAACAACAACGTTTGAAAGATTGAGAAAGACGTTTATCTTCATATGTCTAACATTTTCCAGAAGGCAATGTTTAATATTAACTGTTGCTTCTGTAACAGTAGCATTGCTCTAAATATTTCAGGTGGATTTGTGATACATCTTAGCCCCTATATTAAACATGGTTTACGGCTCCTGTATGTACCAGCACATGTCGGCACAATTATATCAAAAGTGGAATTCATACATTTGGTGGGACTGTACAAACTGCGGTTTGCCACCAAATGCAACTAACCATTGCCTTGAGAGTTGAGTGCAAATCCTGCCATGACCTGAACCTACATTTTGCACAAGCTGCATTTAAACAATGTGCAGATGGGGATGGGACAGGGAGGGAAGGGTATGGAGGAGCTGTCACTGCTATCAAAACACAATCGAGGAGCATTAGCGGCAATTTGGATTGATACATCTTTGTATTTGTTAACAACAAATACACTGGAGCTCAATTTTCTTTCAAATGCATAAACACTGTACCTCAGACATAAATTTGAGATTTAAGAGAAAATCAAACAGAACATGAAAACCAAGACACATGATGAAATGTCTAAGACACATGATGAAATGTCTAAGACACATGACGAAATGTCTAAGACATGTGATGCAATGTCCAAGCCATAGGATGAAATATGCAAGACACATGATGAAATGTCCAACTTGTTTTACCTGCAGCTATATCATACCCATAAATACTAAGTCTCAGAGTTGGAAATGGCAAGATTTTCAGTATACCTATGGCTTCACATTGGATCGAGAGTCTTCATTTGTTGAGCGGCAAATTGCACTCTATCATCCATTAAATTAACAACCATAACTAAGAAACAAAACAAGATTGGAAGTGACATCACAGGTAATTCATGTAGGACAAAAATTGTAAAAACACACTGAATGCAAACTGCACTGTCTGTGGAAATGTCTTATTTCTCAATCTCCCACAACAATTCATACACCCACCCCTTTGATCCTGAGTGAGGATTAAGCAAACTGAAAATATCTAATGCAAACTTACGAAATGTTCAAAACATAAAGCTGTTAATCTTCCCCATTTTTAATGTTATTTAATGCAGATACTAATCTTAATCTTACCTGGTATATTTCTAGTAATCCCTTGGTCACGACCTCCATGGGGAAGTACTCTTTCAGTGCATCATGATCTATGGAATACTTCCTCTCCTCAGCCATGTTCATGAAATAACGCATGTCCCATAAATTGATTTTATTGTCGAATTTAAAGCCATGCTTTTCACACTGGAAACAGAGAAAGAGAAACGTTATCGTGTCTTTCGAACAACTTCGAAAATACACAAGCGAGAATCATCTCATCAACTTAGAGGAATGGTAGTTTACATGGACAGGTGACTATTTTCAAATTCAGTGAGCCGATTCTGACTTTGTAGCCTTGGTCAGAGTCACTGATAAAGGCAAACGGAATGGATGAAAAAGTGTGAACAAATTGGTTAGCAGACTTTACTACTCAATGTCTGGATTGTTTGGCAATCAAACCCTTTTTGGATTAGTGGATGTTGAACATACATTGTAATGTGAATAAGTTGCAAATTCAACTCAATAAAATGAGTACCACAAGCAGTTAAAAAAATACCTTATTTGCAACAAAAATCACTGATACAAAGGGCACACAACTTTCTGTGAAGTTTCCATACCACTTTGTGTTTGCTTACAAGTTCTTACCAGCTGTGAACTATTAAGAAGTGTACATGAAATTGAATTGTAACTGGGCATTCGTGGGTCATAACTTGAAAACTGGTGATTTTGCCTCTTGAGACATATCAAGCAATGTGGGATACACAAGTCAACAACCACGGATAAGAACTCTCCCAAAATGAAAAATACATCAGCTCATAGAAACTTATCAATGCAACCGACACTACCAGAATGTCACCACCACTGGCTGGCTGCATGAGTCAGATCACATAAAATTATAGCTTCACCATCTGAGTCACAAGCAAGTACTGTGTTAGGCAGCTCAAATTAAAGACCATGTGAAGAGCATCTAGAAAATAGAAAATTCAAAAGTTGAATCTTCTGTTGAGATTGTGTTTCTATCTATTACATTTTAAAAGATGCTGCTGGCCATCTGGTTTACACATTTGTAAGTGATATCAATATTTTTTAACAAGACAAGAATAATTTAATTTTAAGTTTTTCTATAGTTCCTATAGTTTCTATAGATTTCTATTGTTTCTATAGTTTTGGGGACTTTTTATGTTGTTGGGAAACTATTGGTGAAAATCGAATGGTTATGCACACAAAAAGTTGCTACACCTTTTCTTTTTCATTTGTGTACCAATTTAGCATGTTGGTGTAGCAAATTGCAATGCGCTACTGGATAAATTATTCCCAGAGACAATATACACTTCCAAACTAAAACCCTTTTGGCATACAACATCCTCAATTGCCCTTGAAATAATGGTTATGTAAATAAAATAACATAAGGCATATCGTGTCATTCCCTCTCTTGGCATCACAAATTTGCATATGGGACACTGTTTAATCATGATGAAAATGAAAAATAGAAATTTGTTGGTAATACAGTCAATACTTGATGGAAATTGTGGCTACTTACAACATTTTATGATTAATTCTATCAATACTCCAAAATGTGTTTCTTACGTCACATGTACAAGACTGCCATGGCCAGAATGACACAGTTGCATTACAGTAAGTTCGATTACATCAATTTGTTACTGTTATTATCAAACTAAGCTCAATAGCTGAATTAAACAGAATATGACTGCTAGATTGTTCCTTCTACCTCTTCTTTCTTGTACTGGAGGAATGATGTTAACTCTTCTTCCTGTAAGCCTCGAAGCTTTTCCACCAAATCAGCGAGAAATTTTTGCACTGTCTCTGGAGTCTTGGCCATTCTCATTTCTAGAATGTATGCAGCATGATTCTTATAGCCAAGCAATTGGGATAGCTAGATGGGGAAAAAAAAACAAGTGTAACCTCCAGGGTCAAAAGAAATGCCAAACAGTGTTTTCTACACAGGATTTTTTTTTTGGGGGGGATGGCCCCACCTCAAGTGAAAATAGCTGTCCCCCTGAAAGAGCACACTACCCCCAATTATCCCAGATTTCCATGCCCAAAATAGGTCTGTTCGGCCACATGACGATAGGCAACTGCGGTTTCAGATGGGGTAAGACATCATTTTTAAAGTAGCACCATTTTGCATCTCAATTACCAGACCCCTCCACTTGCTATGGATTTGTGACCACATGAGCGCTTTGCACATGGCCTCCCCATCCCATCACTTGATAATCTGTGGAGAACATTGCAACCCATTCTGGAGGTTTACAAGAATATGTTTATCTCTTTTCCTCAGAATCTGCACCCTCTTTTTTAAGCATACCTAAAAGGATTATCATATGGTCCGGCAGGACTTCGGTATTTCACTCTATTGGAAATTCTCTGTAAGTGTTGAAACTAACATTCAGTTGCTGCAAACTTTTGTTATTTTCTATTGCCGACATTTCATTACAAAACAAACGATTCATCTGCTGACAATGTGAAACAGGTATACCTGAGGCTACAGGACTAATTCCAATTAGGTATCAGGAAACTAGTGGCTAAAAGCTGCACAATAGTAATATACAGTTGAAGCATGGATACACTGAAGCACTAGTAGACATATGACCCTGCAAAGTTCAAGGACTCACTTTATGTCGAATTTCAACGAGTTCTTCCAGAATCTTGGTGTTTTCATCTTTACATCTGGCAGAAAGGAAGCAAAAACAGATCAAAGTGATTTTATAAAATCAATGACAAACTTGCACAGTTTTATCAAATTACACTGCAACAAATATTTATTTGACACCCCCCCCCAAAAAAAAACAGGTTCAACAGAAGGGAGCAAAAGCTACTGTAGAGTCACAACAACATTTTTGCTTCACACAATTCCTTAGTTTCATACACAAAAGAGTGCCCTCATTTTATGTACATATTGTGCTCCTTTAAAATGCTGTGCATGATTGTGACAAAACATTTCCAGTTTAGAGTGTGTTCCAGTGAAAAATGTCTCCACTTAGTTCGTTGATCACAAGAGTTTTTCATGTATGTTTTAAACTAATAAGACAAACCTGGAATTGAATGCGAATTCCATTTTTTTTCTTGTTTCAGGATTAATGGCTTTCTTCATGACTGGGAAGTAGTCTGGGTATTTCAAGGACACTCTGCACTTCCCCTCTGAGGTCTGCTTGAAAGAAACGGTACTCAATAGGTTACCAAGAAAGGAACAAGTAATAGTTGTGACAGGACACATGACATTGTCTTCACCAGTTAATCACTTATAACATTAAGGAGATGTAAGCTGAACATCAAAGCCGAGAGGCCAACTGACCCAGTGGCTGTGAAACTGTCGGAGCAGCAGGTAGTTTGGATCAAACGTTACATGTGCAAGACATTTATGCCACTTTGTACCATTTTGAGTTGTTTAATTTAAGCTAACATTATTTGCACAATTGTTACTTCATTCTGATCATGCTGTCTTTGATTAGCCTGGAAAACAGCACACACATTCATTGGAATGAGCGAATGAGCTGTCTTAACTTTCACTGGCCATCCAAGGAGGTTCTTCCTCATGGTTTGAAGAGGATGAATCTACAGTATTTCTATCTTTGTAAACCATGTCATACGACACACTGTGACACTAAGTAGTGATGTGAAGCAATTCTCTGTCAGTTTAGCTTTACAGCCCAGCATCAGATAGATCTACACTTGAGTGGTGCTAGAACATCAGATAAATAGCAGTTATGGTATCATAGCCATTAACAGATCTTACCTTCTCCAGTCTGTTTATAAAATCCTCAGGCAAACCAGCTAAAGATGAATGAAAAAGAAAAGCTGTTAGAACTATTGAATTTTAGAGCACTTCATGGATTGATGTATGATGCAAAAAGCTCATGAAACCGAGCCTCTTGTTTACCAAACTTTCTGAAAATCTGAGCAGGTACAAGATTGGACATCATACAACATGGAGATAACATGACATTTTGAAGGTATTAGTGAAAATGATCACGAACGAATCTGTACACTGGATTTCTCCGATTTATAAGGGGAATTGCTCATGCTCCAAATTCATTAACTCATAGAAGTGTTTCTTGAAATTAATAGTCACAGATCTGGCATGTGTTTGTACTTTTACTGATATTCAAGCTGCATTCACGCCAACTTCCAAGATGGTGACACAAAGTCACTTCAGCAGGGTGCTAGGCAGAGTAGGTTTATTATCACTGAAAATCACAGAAAACCTCTCAAAGGGTTACACACCAATGTATCAGAAGGATAATGCTTTTGGCAATATTCTATATTCAAGATTTTCTAAACTGCACATCATGGCCATACTACTGTATAACTGTGTCCAGAAACTCCTCCTAGGAAAGATAGCCATACTTTGCATGGTTTCCATATAGTTGGCAAGATACACTATGACAAAATGACGTGCAAAGCTCACTGATTTGGGTAATTACAAACGACTTCACTGAACTGTATTGACATAACACACCTTCCCATTTCTTTTGTGAATGTAATTGGTCTTCAACACACTGACACCTGTTGCCCTTTTTAATACATTGACACGGGACAGAAGCAATCTCAAAATGTTATGACCTTACCAAGTTCTTCCCGAGTGAACTCCAATATCGTATTCTCATCATTCACATTCTTATTATAGTCGATGGATATGTCCGTGGCCCTTTTCTTGAGTGCTTTTATTTGGTCTTGGACATTTTTTGAAAGATGCAGCCCTGCGGATTCAAAGCAATATTCATCATTCTATAACACCGTGTGAAAGAGTCCTGGATGTGCTTTGTTCTACAACAATCTGGGCATCTTGACCTGCCTCCTTGGTTTGTTTCTTCATGGTCTTAAATGTTGCCTGTGCAATGGACAAACACGACTGACGTGGCAGTTTGCGTACATGTATTAAACATCAAAATGTGTTGCATTACTTGACAGCATCTTCAGGTTACAACTGTTAGCCAGAGCAGCTTACAATAACCATGATGGCTTTTCAACAAAAGCATGACACTTCCTGATGGATGAAATCAGACAATTATCCCTGATCAATGGGAAATTAAGACACCAAGAATACTCACCATTTCTTTTGCCGTACTTTATTAGCTTATCAAGATACCGCAGAGCTTCAGGTTTAAGCGTAGAGGGATCTGTCTTCTTGTCAAATGCTACCAGATTATCGAATACATCCTGCCTCATGCTACAATTTGTCAAAATAACAAAATATACATTCATGGCTGTCTACAGGAACACATCATTTACTTTAAATGAAGAAATTCCATTCAATAGTTGGAACCACTACAAAAGTAACTGCCAATCAAATTTATTTCAAACAGTAAACTGTATAGTATGGCTTGCAAGTTGTCCTTTGCAATTCCATAACTTTCCAAGTATTCATGCCCATACAGTTAACAATCCATGGACTGTTCCACACATAATAACTTAAAACTTTTTCACTGTATTCACAAGGTCATCGACAAAAAACTTTCAGACTTTCAAAATCTCTGCCAACATATCTGGGATCACGTAACACCTTAAAGGGTACAGTATGTCATTCCCAGGAGCTGCTACTGACATGGAGACATACAACAGAAAATTTAGTTACTGGTCATACTTTAAAACATACCAAATTGAGTGAAGAGAAACTGTGTTGGCTTAAATGCATTTGTTTCCGTTATGCAGCTGTTACAATTCGATATCATATGGGGATCAACATCATTTTAGTCAAATAATCCTTAAAAGTTTGCTCACTCAGAACAAGAGAGAAAGAGATGAATATACAATTCAGCAAACTTTGAAACAGATGAATATATTTAGCAACTATCTTAGGAAGCAATCAATTTCAAATGGGCTAGAGAGGCAGAATTCTAACTTTGACAAATAATTGAGAAATTTCCATAAGTTTCTTCAAATAGCCAGGTGTAAATTATTTTTCATGTTATGACGTACAACCTAAACGTTATAGAGTGAATACAGGTCACCAATCATCAAAAGCCCTGATAATCAAATATTTCCTTGATGATAGGAAATCCTTGGCCAGTACTGAAAAACATACTAGTCCTACTGCAACTGTAGCAGATGACAAATACCACACTGCCTTTCTAATCCAATACGAGTCCTATAAAAATGTAAAGAACAATAGAAAAGACAGATTACTGTGTGACTTTGACGCTGCATCTCCATCTCTCCATCTCAATAACAGCTCCACCGTCATTCATATTTATTCAAAGTCACAATGCAGCGTTAGATTAGATGCAAGCTCTTGCTCAGATGGAAATATGCAATAATTCATCTTGCAAGCACTCCATGGATAACACTCCAAGGTCTCCTCCTCCTCTTTCCTCTTTACCTCATTTCAACGTCAAAATCGGACAACTTTTTATCAGCCTCAGTGCTTGCATCTCTGGCCTCTTTGCTCGGCGAAACATGCTGAGGGAAGTCAAGCATATTTCGGAGGACACCATAGTTGCGATCATTCTCCGCTAATGCCTATGTATGAAATGTACATATAGACAGTTAAAGATGAATTGCAATGTACTGCTTCGTTTAGTATGACATAGAAAGTAAAATTAACATGCAATCGATATGACCATCAAGCTTCAACTTCACCTGTCCAAGCAACTAGGCCATTATGTGGCCTTGACATACATCAAGACCACATAGGTTATGTTCAGATTATTTGGGTGTTCTCTGAAATGAAACTGACTGTTACTAAAATTAAAAATAATGACAAGTCTTCAAAGCAAGTTTCAAAGCAAGAATTGATACACATGGTTCAATCAAATGTATGCCAGAGTTTGGGGTAAAGTATTAAGGAAATACTACTGTGGCTTACTAACTTAAATAGGATAGCTATGTTTTGTTACTTCTGTGTTTTGCTACAAAAATCATCCCTTAGTTTCACATATGAGGAAAGTTATCATAAACATCATTCATTCATTAGTACTTGAAGAGAGTTGACCAACACATCCAAGCGAGTAGACTAACTTTGCCAAAAATTCCTAGAAGTTCACTCTTCTCAATCGTAATCACGATATGTGGTCAAAACGGTTGTAGTTACATTGGGCAGCACCAGGCACCCGAGGCTTGTAATTCCTACCCAGCATTCGCCATCAGTTTATGCCATACTACCCTGCACGGACTGCACAAAATGTAGTAAATATGACAGTAGAGGCTATCTTTTGAGTTATTAATCGAGAATTTTGAAAGTGCTTTCCCATAACACTGTTTTACACAAGGCATGGAGTGCTCTGGGAAGGTGCTCCATGATCCCTACCGTGATGTTGCCCTAGTCTCCACTAGGGGCTCTGGTACGAGCCAGTGGATCCTACCAAACATGGCTGGTTCCTTTGGCTGGAGCCCAGAACTAAACTGTCTAACTTCAACCCTGGTGGTCACTAACTTAAATAGGATAGCTATGTTTCGTTACTAAAATTACCCCCAAGTTTCGCACGTGAGGGAAGTTCATTTATCATAAACATCATTCGTTCACTGAGAGTTCTGACCTTGCCCTCCGACTCACGGATATAATAAAATATTCCCTCAATTCAACTTGCCCTTTGTTCAACACCTCTGCCTAAGTTTGAGTCCTTTTTCATGATTGCTAGAGTCAGTACAGTATATGCAACCTACAGTAGTACCATGGTAACCCACCATAATATTCCACAAAATATTGAACTCAGAAGTGCAAATTGAAAGTTTTACTTACAAACAATAATATCCCTTTAGAGCTCCTGTGTTCATACAACTTCCATTGTGTGTATTTTTATGCAATTGGCTGAATAAATTATCTATCTATCTATAGCGATTGATGGAAACTTCCATGTGGCAATAGCTGCTAATGCTCTCAAAATACAGTATCTTGATCGAAACTTTAGCCATATCAATTTGCAACGACATGAACATACCTGTATACTAATGTTAAGATGGATTCCTCTAGAGGGAGAGAAGGAGGTCTGTCATCTTCGTTCGTTATCTTAGACTGATACGCTTAAAATTCGATCAACATAATTTTAAGACCACTACTTCAGCAAAAGTTTAAATCAATTACCAGTGCAAAATATTTTTGCACTTTTTGACAGGACGGGCAATGTCAGCACTCTCAATAAAGAAAATGTTTTACTGTAATAAAGGCACTTTCAGCAATATTGGTGGCATTATTGTGATATTTTTAACAAAAACTCTCCTCCAATGGCATTTTTTGTTCTTCAACTTTGTGGAAGATAAAATCACCCTTTGCTCCAGCTTTCAAGACTCCTCTGAACCTTTATATCTTTTTCACCCACAAAAGTTTCTTTTATTTGCCTTAATTTTGCCCATTTTTCTTTGTTAGAAAGTTCATCCAAATGACAGTTGGACAGGTCACTGTTTTACGCCCTGATGGTTACTGAATCATATCCATTGTTCATCTCTTACTGCTTTATACAAGTATCACTACAGAAGTCCCCATAAATAATAAAAGAACCCATGTGAACACATTCATGACGGTGCTTTTTTAACCTTTCATATGGAAAAATAGCCATTGGGAAGCATTTGTTAAAGCCAGGTGCACTGTTATTCATGCACCAAACAACTGAATATTCTTCTTATAGTTGTACTGTACATAGCTATAATAACTACTCTACCTCAGTAATAGTATTGGGTCAAAACTTGCTGAATTTCCAAGAGAAATGCTTTTGCATAAGAGTTACGGGGTAGTTGTTCATACAGAAGTCCTGTATATATACTGCACCACACTAGGACAGTTCCACTAACATTTAGGGGGAAAAAAAATAAATTAGTCTTTTTACCATAACTCTCTACTTAGTGGTATCATATGAAGAGAAATACTGAATATTAACAAAAAAGGCTGCTTCGTTTTCTCATCTTACAGCACATCCTGCTTTAAGTTCCACCCTGCTCTGCCAACTGCTATGTAAATGGTGTACTGTAGCAGGCTACAGTGCCACACAGACAACCAATGAAATAACAGTATCAACACAGCAGATGTCTAGCAATGCAACAAATGGGCAGCCTAATGTACAAACAAGATCAGATCTTTCCACAATGGTGCCAGAAGAGCAGATGAAGCCACTCAAGAGAATGCATTTGGATAAATATTTTCCAAATCTTTCAGCATGATGTACAGTAATTGGTGGAGTCAAGGTAGCCACTCAAGGAAACACTTTTGGACTTTTTCAACATTGGGTCATACTCTATGACGAGTCATTCTCAAATACTTCTGTGCAGGGTGTCACCAAGACTTAGTTTAAAAGTGCGGCCAACCAATTTTAGGGCTCCAGTGTTTTTGCTAGTGTTTTCATTGGTTCCTCAAAAAATCAGAAGCGGGTAATTTTCACCTACGCCTGTTGGGTACTCAACAAAAATGTCGGCTATATTACTAACAATAATATTCGCATTTCCACAGTATCGCACATGCAGTTGGTGTGAAGGGATCTAGATTATACTGTACTAGTGCAAGCTACACCAAATAAACAGGGTAACCCCTTTCCACAAGAGAAAGAAGCAAAATTCCGCTTTGACCTTTGGGGTTTCTTTCTTTTTTTTCTGGTGTTCAAGTAGCCCAATGGAACTATATGAACACTTGTTTTTGCATAGCGGAGTACTCTAAAATCATCTTTCTTCTGGTAAGCCACTTGCCCACGTTTATGTAAAAAACTACAGTAGTACCCTATGAAGTCAAAGTGTGACCCTTCAAGATTAATCTCAATTGAATGCTAACAAAAGGTAATCTTGGTCCTTATAGATACAGGGAATAATTTAGTTTTTAAAACGTGCATAGCAGTTTCACATTTCTTGGGTATTTTGTTACAAAATCAGTGAAAGCCTTAATGTTTTAAAGTATGTGAAAAAAAAACTTTTTCTTAACTTATTTCATTGTCCAGCTATCTTTCACTCTGTAAACTTAGTTTTCACCTGCCAAACTGAAATTACACATCACTGTTTACAGTGCACTATTTACCACTGTGATTCTAGTTACTTTGTTACATTGGCTACATGATAGGCACCCCTAAGCATCCCAGAAAGTCTTCCCCCCCCCTTTTTTTTTTCTATTTTCCCAATGCCCAGTGATCTTGAAGCATTCAAAGTTTTTGATCATACAGGAACGATTGTTTATCTTCTAACTTTTAATTCAAGAATACAACTGACCATTGTCTCCATTATAAATACTGTTCCATTAACTAGTCTCAACTAGGCCTACAAATGAATATGCCTATAATCCTATATAAACCATAACCTTGAAGAATACACACTCCTGCTTCCATAAAAAAACACTCGATGCACACATACAGCAAATTATAATACTGAATACATGGTCATTTTACATTGTAACATATCCTTGTTCTACATTTTAAGCCTAAAATAAAACCTGCAACTCTCCCAAAGACCCTTTATTTCCCAGAAATTTGTACTCTTCCTACCAGAAATATCCTGGTCGAATGTACCGATGGTGGAGTGACACTTGACAGGGCAATTGACAGTAGGCATAGTGATTCAGGATTAGCTAATTAGCCTGGTATGTGGTACTGGTTGGTTATCTTGCCATAGCTGTATTGACATACTGTATAGGCCTAGACAGGGCCTAAGCTAGGCCTCTAATGTTGAGTCTGTACTTAGTCTTATGGCTGTGTGGCTATAGGCCTAGGCCATGCATCGTCTGCTTAGAAATTAGCATGTGTAACTTAAGCACAGTTGTCCATGTCCGACTTAGGCTGGGCTAGGTTTTCCATCCTAGCCCCTGGCGGTGAAGCTATCTCTCGCCTCATTAGCACTACGACGGTGGCACAGAATGTTAGCACGAATCAATTCTTCGTTTATGAAAGAAGGTTAGGGGTTGGTCAATCACAGTGATGTTTCAATAAAGAACATCTTTGTTTTGATTTGAAAGCATAAATATACTATTGAATATACTGTGTAGCAGGTAACAATATCCATAATTCGGCGCCATCGTCACACTCTTACTGTCTTAGGCTTAACATTAGGCCAGGCGTACAGTATGTAGTTTGTTTTGGAAGACTAACATTAGCCTAACGTGTTGCTCACCTCGAGCACGCTATGATAAGACAATTCGTCATCTTTCAAAGAGCCCACTGTATCATAAACCTTCCTGGAAGAGTTTATCAGCTCCAAAGCTCTCGCTTTTATATCAGAGGGACTTAAATCCCATCGTAAGAGGTTGTCTTGTAGGTACTTCGCCATTACGCTACTATTTTCGCTCGTGGCCTAGGGTATGTTGAAAAATATACAGTGAGTCTAGCTAGCCACACGTAGTCCAATCGATCCAGCTGACGCACCGTAACTATGCGTCATGAAAGAGACGCTATGCATATTCAGATCGAAGTTACCTAGTGAGGTAGTACAATAGTTCAAGAAAAGTTACACACTCTCAGTGAAAGGCCAAGTGACAAAGCCCGAGATACCTTCTTATTAGTAAACACACAAGTGTGTTTACAGAAAATCTCATACCTACAAAATCCGACATTTATACAATATAAACAAGTAATGATAGAATATTAAAAACAAGGCAGGACAGTAACCTTTTCAAGCAATAAGTTTCTCACAGAAGTTATATGAAACCCCCTATGTGAAACTGGGATGGTTCAGGTCACTAAATGTACCACTGCAGTACACTAGTTGTTTTTTAATTCAGTTTAGTTTAGTAAGTAAAGTTTAGTCCTTATAAAGAGACCCTGCCAGAGCAAACATCCCTAAACCCCAAACAACAGCTTCTTTCTTTCTTTTTTTTTTATTGAAGAAGGACAAGTTGCCTATGGTTAATAACTTGTAGTAAAGAATATCAATGTCTATATGTGAAAGTGATTTTAATGATTGATTTCTCTATCAATTTTACTTCAGGTCATAGTCATCTCTTAATTTTGTTTAGTCTAGTATTTGAGGATCAGAAAGTATGAACACTCATCATAAGGGATCCTATTCCATGTTGATCGTGGATGAACACCGGCTTGTAAAAATGCGAACTTTGCTTACTCTTTTCGAACAGTTTTCACAGGTTAACGAGGCAGGAGTGAACCAACAATCCCATACAAATCCACAGCTGCTCCTGGGAGCCTCATCTTACGGACGAGTGTAAATGCCACAGTACGTGTTCCCTCCAGTCTTAGCCATTTTCCCAAAGGCTGGAGGGACTTGCCCATGCAGCTCAGCATCCCAATAGCATCCCGTATCGAGCAACCTGAGAAAATTTTCATTTTACCGGGGTGACTAATATCTCATCAAAATGTCATTTTGCAAGATCTAACTAGCAGAAATGATTTTGCAATGTTTGCGAGATGTTTTGATTCGGCAAAATGACAATTGTCTAAATATTGCCATTTTGACTAGTTGGTCTAACTTAGCAAATGACAGTTTTCTGAATTTTGATATTTTGTCATATTGGCCAAAAGTGGCGGAAATTTTACGAATTTTGCTATTTTGATCAGTTGGTAAAAAGACAATTTCAGGAATTAAACCAGTTTTACTAGATGTTTCAACAAAATACCAAAAAGACAATTTTTAGACTTTTGTCTCTTTGAACTAGTTCATTAAATAGTCAAAATGTCAATTTTACGAAAATTGACATTTTGCCGAAATGTTTTTGTTTTCTTTTGCATGTTATATGCTTCTCTAACGATCTCCTTTGAGTGGGGGTAAGAAAACCAGAGCACCTTTGGTGCAGAAGTTCGTACCTCAACATCCTGAAGGTGTACAAGTTATGTATCATTATGATAAATCATAGGTACCACTGAGTATCATTATACCAAATCATCACAATTGTACAAGAGATTCTGTAGGACTGCACAATTTTCAGAATTTCATAAACTAGAGCCCCAACAGTGCAGAAGTTTGATCTTTGTCAGTAAATTGAAGTTGTGAAAATAACAATGCCTATAATTAGCATCACTATTAACATCCAATAATTATGAAAACTGTCAATTATGACTGATTTTTCTTAATGGTTTGTACTGGCTGTAGGTATATGAATTGGTACTAATGTGGAAAAGTGAATGGTCACGAGTTTTCCAAAACCAATTTAAATCATTAACTTCTCACTCATTAGTGGTCATTTACATGTTACTCATAATGGAACCCTCTTAGTTGACCATTGATCAGTCACTAGAAACTTGACACAAAATTGATATGTTTGTGAAGACTAACTGAAGTTCATGAAACAACTCAAAGTGCCCCTTTATGTTCATATACTGGTCAACATACATGAGGACAATACAGAGTTTCAGTTAGCTATCAACTGACACTGGACCATTACTCAATTATTATTCATGCACGATAGGGATATTTGAGATGTGTATGACAGTTAAAGGGGCACTTTAACAGTAGGAGAAGCAATTTGCACAATTCCATAAAATGGGCCACACCGTCCTCATGGAATCATTGACTACAAATTCATGATCACCCTAAGATAACCACTAGCAGAGTATCATTATGGCGAACCATCAGCATTGCACGAGAGGATACGTAGGAGAAGAACAACTTGTGCAGAATTTCTTGAATGGACCATAGGGTCCACATGGGACCTTGGACTGAGACTTTTTTTAACACCCTACATGAACTACTACCCAAGGATTTTTGTGCCCAAGTCATATATAAATCCATGGATGCATGTGCGAGAAGCAACATTTCAAACAGAATTTCACATAATGGGCCATTGGACCCACATGGAGTCTTGGACTACCAATCCCTGAACACCCCGAAGGGACCATTCACTGAGCATCATTGTGACAAACCATCAACATTGTACAATAGAATCTGTAGTAGGAGAAGCATTTTGTAGAATTTCATAAAATGGGCCAAAGGGTTCACATGGGACCTTGGACAAAAAATTCCAGACCAATTTCCTAACAAAAATGACCTTTCTGGTGAACTAAAATTCCCCTTAATCCTCTTTTAGCTACTTCAAAACATTTCTAAGAAGGATGTAGGCTAATGAAAAATCTATGTAGACACCTCAGAGGTCTCTTTCAACAAAAAGCTCCTACACTACTCAAAAGTGTAAAGACACCTATAGTATTACCACTACCATATAGAGATCAACTTGTATTTGTAAATGTTGAACAGCATTTGTCCCTCATCAGGACTAGAAAACCCCTTATCAAAATCCAATTGAATTTTCTATGAATCACATTTGGAAGTCCCCTCAGAATACAACTCCGTGTCATGAGCAAACTTCGTGGGTCTTCAAAAAATATCACTATCAATATCAATGTCATAAACAGAACTAACAAACGGTGAAGAACACACGGGAGTGGGGGACATCACTGTTAACCTCGTGCAAAAAAGAAGCTTAACTTAGCTTAAGTAGTGAAGATCTGTTACATAGCCAATTCATGACAGTAGATTACCGCCGGTATCCCTAACCTCTTAATTAATGGGAAGGACGGCTTCAGCCCTATAATGCGACACCCCTGTGTTCCGTCACCCACTGTGTCAACAGCTGTATGTTGCTACATCGATTACGTGAGACACCAATTTGGGAACTCGCTATGATGCTGCACCTAGTTATGATGCATTGATCATATAATGCAGGACTTAACTTTCAAGTTTCAACACACGGCCCACAAGAATTTAGTGTTGAAATATAACGTCAACGTACAGCATGAAATATAATCTCACATAGTAAAATAGGTAATTTGTTAATGTGTGGATGTGTGCGCTAGTGGCAGGAGAGAACTAATTCAGTTGGGATTTTGAAACACCTTTCTTTGGGGTCAATCACTTCTGATTGTCCAAGGGACCCAGAGGGTCCTGCCAGGTCGCTGCTGTCGTAATATAAGTGTTTGGAACAAAGGATTGTCGGAACATAGGGGTGCCGGAACTTAGGGGTGTCGGAACACAGGGGTGTCGGAACATAGGGGTGTCGGAACATAGGGTGTCGGAACATAGGGATTTTGAAACTTAGGGGTGTCGAAACTTAGGGATGTAGGAACATAGGGGTGTCGGAACTTAAGGGTAGGGAATCTTGGGGTAATGAATCTTGACAAATATCTTTTGGGTTCTAGAAAATCAACAGGTTTATGTTTATTCAATTAAACAGAACATAGATAAATGGCATAATGGCTACAAACATTATTCAGTTATTTAACATACATTCGCAATTGTCACATGATCCAGAATCCGAGCTCAGTGTGCAGCAAAAGCAGTGCAGTTCAATTTGTTAATCTTTCCTTTTTCAACTGCAGTTGTTTCTTCAACAACAAACGTAATTTCCTTAAAAGTTTGCTTCATATAAGTTACAATGAAACTACATCAAGATAAGGTTCCACAACGATCCTGTGGCTGTGTGGAGTTTTTTTCTCTCTCTCTGGTAACAGGTAGCCTGAGATTCAGGCTACACAGAAGCCCTCTGAATGTATTCACTTTTGAGTCATTTTTGTGGTTAAAATAAAAAAAAGTTATCACAGAATAATCCCATGTGTAACATTAAATCGACAACATGATGCATATGGTACAGAATATCAGAAAGAAACTATCCTGATGACACTCCAGAAGTAACTTAACTCTGTTCAATGGTGTGTCCAGGGTTCGATTGTTGACGGCGCCAGATTTTGTGAAGTATTAATTTCCCCGACTGACTGGGCAGGGAATTATTGGAAGAGGGGTATACCCTAATTCTTTGGAAAAAAATGAATTAAATAATACCGAGACGAATAATTGTGCAATCTGTGACAAGTGTGTGTGTGTGTGTTTTTTTTTTTTGGCATAGCATGGTAGAGCGCATTCAACTTTCATAAATTCAGTAATTTGAAAACTAGAGCGTCCACCTCCGATTTCGCAAATTAACCCCATTTTCCCACTTCCGATTTCCGACTAGCAGCGTAAATGGGGACACTGAAGTCCTGTACTCCACCCCCACCCCATCTCGCGCATGCCACTGGCTCTGTTGATATACACTTAAAAGTATGTGAAGCTCACAAAACAAAAGAAATTCTCGGAGCAAACAAAAAACTGATTTTTTCTTTATGGCTAGAAATACATGTCGAAATCATTCTTGCGTGCTCTCTTGAAGATTTTTAATACACTCATTGCATTGTTTATCATTAACGTATCATTCAAGAACCTCGGTCATAACTTGAAATACTTACAGAAATCTATATGTACTGCATTTTATCACTTTAGTATTTACAACCAAAATGAGAGAGGATGTAAACATTAAAAATTGCTACTGTTTAATCAAAGAGACCTTGTCAGCGAATGTATTATAAAGTTGAAGATATGTGATTGCGTTCTTGCTCTATTTCAATATTTTGCTATGAAAGAACAAATTAAAAAGTCTGAATGAAATGTTTTATGTATAGTATATGTACTGAATCTTCAATAAAACAAAGAAAATATCTCCTTTTGATAAAAGAAATCGTTTCGGGATTTATTTTTTGAGTCTAAAATAAACACTGAGGTATATAGGTACTGCACCACATCCCCCCCCTCCCCAAAAGAAAAGAATTCCAGCAAGCATTCCATTGTCTCCCCATGCATTTGGCAAACATCATTCATGTTTGAATTAAGTTAAAGGCTGTATTGCATCACCCTAAGCTGTATTTTTACCTCCCGGAAAGCAAAATTCTCACCTGGTTCTAAGTTACAGTCCTCTTAGATTGACAGCAAATTTGAAAGATGCAGGGCAGCTCGTATTACACAGCGTACACAGGGATCCATTGTTTTGAGTACACATGTAGAGGGATTTAAGACAGGCTGAGGGAGGGACTAGAGGTAGGTGGTTGGAAGAATTGAAACTGTCAAGGGTGATGAGTTTTTGTCTTTAACCTATCTCAAATGAAGACATTTATATGTAGGCATAATCCTGTGTAAAAAAAATTAATGGGACAAGGGGAATCTTATTTACATTTTCATGACTTGTTTTGCAGGGCCAGGGGTAACTTGTATTCCGGTCCCAAACAATGCAGTTACTGAAAGAACTACACCGTGTCCAAACGTATAGTGCAATGATGTGAGCAACCAAACCGAGGACAGGGGACAGAGGAAGATGGTATACTCTCGGGAAAACTGCAGCAGTACATCTCAATAGCTCCACCCGAAAGAGAAAAAGAGAGGGGATCTACGATTTTTTCTTTAAACTGCACAAAAGAGAGCGGGGTACCATCATTGTGAACAAGGACATCTCTTACATTAAAGTATATTAATTTGTAAAAGGGTAAAACTTACTTTGATTTTCAATACGCATGTGGGAATTATTCCATAAAACAGATCGCGGTAGGGGGGGGGAGGGATTTCAGGGGTTCAGACTACTCCCCCCTACCCACAAGATCTGGACTTCCGCTCAGCCTATGATGGCAGGCCTAGGTTAGCAACATATGAGTTTTACTTTCTTGACCATAATTCTAGGGTAAAATGTTCCCTTGTGGTAAAATCGGACAACCAACTGAAAAAGTTGCCCACGGGCCTGCATATTTCTGTTGGCCAACCTTTCAGTGTTGTTTAATACAGTGGAAATAGATAAACTGCATATACCAATCACAGATTACCTGCCTAATAAATTATTTCTACGATATGTGGTCCACACAAATTAAAGTGAAAGAAAAATAAATTTCCCACCATAACAGGGATGACCACTCTCAACAAACAACTTCCAATGCCCGACTGAAAAGTCTCAGTATCAAGTACACTCAGGTAAATTGTAATCTCTTAAACAGAACTTATACATTAAAACACTTTTTTTTCTGTGTACACGCTTCCACAATGATAAACTCTGTTACGGTTTCTTTCAAAGAAATGGGGGGAATATTTGGTGGAACGGGAAAAAGATACACGAGATTACCAGTTGAGACAAACCCTAAATTTTTTACTATCATGTTTCTGTCAATAGGAAATATGCGTTATTCCACTCGTGTGTTCACTCAGCTTGTAACATGTTAGGTGCCTGCTACGCAGTGATCGAAAGTTACTTGTTAGTTTTTGTAATAGCGACGAAAGGTTGATCGGTTTTGTTTCTCCCAAACCAACTTGACCACTAGTTGCAAATCAAGTTCTTCACACTCTTATGTGTGTGTGTGTGGGGGGGGGGGGAGGGGGATTGAACCAGGCCAGGGATGCAGTTTTTCTTGAAATATTCAGCAAGATTTGGTCCACCTGTGGGAGACATGGCTCCCGTTGATCCCCCTCCCCCTCCATAGCATCCGTCAGCAGCCAGTGGTTTCTTGTATAGACTCTCTGAGTGCTAAGGTCAAGGTTAAATTTGGTTTCCTGATTCTTAATCCCGTCACTGCTTACAACCTTGAACGCTAAGTTTCTTCACAGATGATAAAAAGGTAAGGGCTAACGAGGAAACGGCTAATGAGGAAACGTTGTCTCCTGCCTTTGCAAATGTCAGAGAGCTTGAGCTACAAATTTCAGGGAAGTTACAAACACATGTTATCATTTTTTGGAGAAGACGTGGATAAGTGACCTGGATGAAGCTATTGGTGGAGACCCTCATGCAATGCGTAGACTCGGATGGGGGGGGGGTGGTGTAGCCCTTAGTACGGGAGCATATACTACGAAGGACAATACACTGAGCGGTTCCTGATTTGTCCTTGGTTTTATTCTACGTTGACTCTTACATTAAAACTGTATGTGTATTAAAGAGAGTATTTCGGATAGGGAAATGCTTTTAGGAGATTCAGCTTTATAGTAAGGGGCTATGTCCATGTTACCGAGGCTCAATATTCTCAGGGTTCGATGTTCACGGGATCCGACGTTCCCGGGGGTTCGGTGTTCCCGAGGTAAGATGTTCCCAGGGTTTGTTTGGAAATTACGAATAATAATATAAAATAAAATATATTATGAAACAATAATGAAATAATACAAAAACGAGGAACAACGAATCCTTGGAACAGTGAGCCCATGGAACATCGGGTAGACGTTTTTTATGCTTTATTTATGCTTTCCGCGTTAGATGTTCTCCAGTGGGAACAGAATTTTATTTGATAAGCGATAAGTACAGCTTAAGAGCACCATTTAACTTTTTGGGTAACATATCCAAGTTTTAGTCGGTGCCCAAGTAACCTTTATTCACACCTGCATGCTTGCACCCTATGAAAAAATGTTAGTTAGAACAATATTTTGACGCGAAGACTGTTGCCAACAGTCAAGACCACTGTCTCAAAAATCAAAATGAGTGGTTGTCCCTTCGAAATCACGATAGACTGATGCATAAGAAGAAGGCATAGAACTGTTGTCCTATGCAATGATTAAAATGGGCGGTAGGTGCCAGGGTATTTTGGGTAAAGTATGAACCAAGTGGTCAGTTCACACCTTGTTAGGAGCTTTCCACGGGGTTGATGTTATACTTTCCTACTATGGGATAGACGCTGAGTGATGAATATGGACAGTAAAGTGAACTAATCAGGGTAGGGCACAGAATTTGGGAAAGCATGCTCACGTACTACTGAAGCGTATGATGACGACAGGAGTAGCACGTAAACTTCCTGTGGGTTTATTAGAGCGGAAGGGACCTGGGGATCTAGGACAAAAGCAGAACAGGGGCTATTGTTAATAAATTGCAAAGCGCGACACATTTAACAATTCAATAAAACTGACGGCTCCCTTGCTGACCTCCTTCACAAACTGTTTGTATTTCATTACCAACCTCGAAAGAAAAAAAAGAATTGGATAAAACGCCATTTCAGTGTATCAAAAGCTTTTTCAAAATCAATAAGAAACACGAACAAATACTGGGACATTGCAGATAGAGGTGTGGTCGACGAGGTAAAAAATGATATAGTTGGTGGGTGACACCATAACTGTTTTTTAACCGATGTGCCATGGTTTTTTGCCTCAATCTTGTAATCATTGTTCAGTAGCATAATAGGCCTTCACTTTAGAAATAGTCGGGTTTGTCTCGACGTCACAGCAAAAGAAATTATTCCAAGACTGTTCAGGGGACAAGTTTCCATAATATCAACAAAAACCAGAGGCATCCTAAACCACACCTAGTTTTCAGAGCCCGAAATTTAAGCAGAATGAGGAATTCACCAGTACCGGTGTAGTAAGAATCTTAAATTTAGAAGTAGTAACTGCGTACGGCTTAGAGACCCTTTCCCTTTTGTGTAATACATCCAATTCTGGTTAGTATCCCAGTAACCGTTATTCATACCTGCCTACACCCCATGAAAACTGATTACATGGAACAATGCTTTGGTGGCTACGAGATTGCCGTTGCAGCAGCGAGGTGCACTTCCCCGGCTGGTTGAGGTCTGAACCACTGGCTCATAAATCAAAACGACTGGTTGTCTTTTCGAAATCATGACAGATGGTGTATCAGAACAGGGGGAGGGGTGGTTATTGGATGGAGATATGATAGAAGCGGGAAGAGGTCTAATTTTTTTAGACATTTCCCCGAAATATCCTGAAATAGCCGCATGCATATTCTTTTTTAATGTTTAAGATACAACTTACATATGTTACAGGCCTAGTCGACACCGACAAAGGAGAGGAAAATTTCCCCAACAACTGGCAAAGCTTTGTCAGCGGGGACACTGCCTATTTTTTCTGCAAACCTGTAGCAGATGACAGATACCAGATTGTGTTCACTTCCTGATCAGGTATAAGTCTTATAGAATTGCTAAGAATGATGCGAAAGAAAGATAACTGTGTGACCTTTGGTCGTCCCCACCTGTACATCGAAGCATTTCATCTCCTTCCAAATGACAGCGCCCTGTTTTCATTGAGCTGGTAGAATGTTCACCTAGACCTACTTCCAGGTCACCAGAGCCATCACACTCAATGTAGTCAAGGAAAGCATTTGGGGAAAGATTATTGTTATCTCTCAGAATATATCTTGATCATAATTTGGGATGAGTTGCACATCATTCCATCACTATGGGCACTGTTACATTAACAAGTTGACTTAAATGTTTTATCTTTTTCTCAGTTTAAAAATGTTCCATAGTATTTCACTGTATTTTCATTTGCAGCCCCTCCTTGACCCATGTGGAACGTGTTGTAATTAATTTGCACTGCAAATTCAAGGTCGTAGAAGTGGAGTTATTTCTGGACATTCTCGGAAAATATGAAAATTAACGAAAGATAAAATTATACCAGTTGTTTCTCTCTCATCACTATTGCCAAATTGTTATTGTTTGAAGAGTCAAAAGTTTGGGCACTTCATGAGTTTCTTTGTTGTATGAACTTCAAGTTGACATTGACAAAGATATGACTATTTTTAGTGGTCTTATATATTCTGATTAAGCAAAATGAGTTTACTGGCCTTCTACACAACAGAAGAGTCATGAGGTATAAACTTAAGGTGTAACAATAAATTTTTGTTTGGAATCAATCATATCCATAACTCTGTCACTAAGTGTGTGGCAATGTAACAACTGTTTGGCCAACAAGGAAACAAGTTAAGACTAGCAAGTGAAATCAAGTTGCACAGTTTTTATTCAATCTACAGAAAATTTATTATAGAGAGTGTAAGTATAAAAAGTTGTATCAATTTTCATATTTGCATTCAATATTTCATTCATGGCACAAACAGCAAAGAAAGCTGAGCACCAATTCACTCAGGCATCTTTTTCAGAGATCTCTGCTTCTGGTAATGACACAAACACCTTGCATGTTTTAGTATAAAATGTTTCTATGCATACACACATACATGTATTGCACAAGTATTCAGAAAAGACCTGTGTCATATCCACACCCACATTTGAATTTCCACCACAGAGTGTGCAGCATTTAAGATTGCACTCTACATGCAAACACAACAGTATTAATTCACCTATTATCTAGTTTTCTCCTGACCATTTGTGATTACCACTTCATCAGTACTTTCCTCTTTTCATCCCCTGAACTGTTACCTAACTACTTTCTCTCTGATCCACTCCTCCTGAATTGTGATCTAAGAGAAAACAGAATGTCACCTCCAAATTTTTTTCCTTGGATCGATTCTTTCAAATCCTAAAACAGACAGAGTTTACGAGAAGAATATATGCAAAACAGCTAATAAATACTCCACCATATGTCTTCTCTGTTCTCTAAGCAGCTGCATCATCACAGGTAAAATATTAAAAAGAGGGACTACCCTCTACAAAGAAAGGACTATGTGTATATTGCAGACTGTATTGCAAAACATATTGTTTTCATCCCTCACTCCCTCCCCAAACTGCAGGTGTATAAGATTTGTCAAGACGTCACCTCTTCGGTTGACTGAACTGTAACACCTGCTTTTTGGTGTCAGGAATTACATCTGCACATCAAAGGTAACCTTCATATTTTGTGTACACCACTTCAGCCCAGCATCCAAAAACACAAGCGCGGAGTGTGGTTTCGCAACCAAAAGACCCAACACAGCACTCGAAATTGTATTGACAGTTGCAAAAATTATCACTAAACCTGATGATTATCATTCTCATACATTATCAAGTGTGTGGCATTGTGTATGCTAATATAATACCCAGGGTCGTAGTGATGTAGCACCAAGGGTTGTAGTTACGCTGGACTGCCCTCGCTGGCACTCTGACTTCCTTTCAGGCACACAAAGCACACAAATTTTACAAACATTTTGTATTTATGCAATAGGAAAGCCTCATATTCGTCTTTGTACAATTGCAACAGCAAAGATGCTTTTGATAGAGAACAGACTCGTTGCTTTCTGAATGGTTACTTCGAAAATAACATGGCAATACATCTATTCAAACAATGTATATCCCAAACTTAACCAAACGGTTTAATAAATCACCTATTTTGTACAATTGTCAAGTTTTCTCGTGCTTTACTGCTGATTTTTTTTTTATCTCAAATGTCTCTGGAAGATTGTACTTACCTCCATTTCTACATGCAATCTTAATAAGAAAATATATGCTTAGGCCTGTACACATACGTACTGATTTGTGGCAAAGTGACAGTGGTTTGTTGCTTTTCTAGAATTGTTGTACATATTTTCAAAACAAAGCAGAGAAACCCTTAGAAATGAATTTCATAACAAGTGTGAAAATAAACAAAATTGCCGGTTCGTCTTTTTACGAATGACTCATTTACCTTTTCAACACAATTAATGCACTTCCTCCTACAGTGCCAAGAGTACTGGTGAGGCTTACCACCGAATTTGGCTCCGACCAGTCTATTACCAGACTTAGCACCTCTTGTCAATATGCCATCCTAATTAGACGAGCTGAGAGTATACAGGTTCAGGTAATTTTCTATCCACTGCATAGGGCTACTTTTTTCCTCCATCTGGTTAACATTGCCTTTCTAGTTTGCATTTCGATCGTATTTTCCTGGCACAGTAGATTTGAAGCATTTGCCGTGTTGTTTGTACAGACATGAAGTAAATACATTACTTATACTGCAGATGAAGTTTTTGTGATCAAAATGTATAGCGTGTTTTTAAGAAGGTTATACACCTAGTGCTGCTGCCACCTAGTCTGTTACAGGTGCTGCTAACAGAATGAAACTTAGCTGGGCAAATTGGAACACTTTCTTCATTGCCTTAGAGAAATCACAACAACTTAACAGTCTTAAAAATGATTTGTTGGCATAAAAATGCTTACTACTGTGTTTATAACCTAATAAATAATGGAATACTGTCATTATTTATATGCCCATTTTAAAGGTATAATAATCTAGAACAGAAAAAGCTTAGTAGGTTACTGGTTTGACTACCTGAGTTAGAAAACAAAGATAGCATTCACATTTGTCATTAGATTTGTGTTTGCTAGAGGAGTTTTACAGAGACATAATGTGTACACTGAAAACCTGTATTAACGGCATTTTATCATCAATTATGCGGAAGCACTGAAATGGTTGAAAGAAGCACTCAAAATGAGATTGGCAGGGGCAATTTTGGTTTTTTAAATTAAAATTCACAAAAAATAGGAAAGTATTGCATGGG
The DNA here is from genome assembly GCA_021234535.1 of Stichopus chloronotus. Taxonomy (NCBI): domain Eukaryota; kingdom Metazoa; phylum Echinodermata; class Holothuroidea; order Aspidochirotida; family Stichopodidae; genus Stichopus; species Stichopus chloronotus. The sequence goes on along the minus strand of CM037839.1, from coordinate 3,149,260 downwards.
ACCTGCTACTGTACACTTTGTGTAATTCTGCAGCAATCTTCAATCTACTAAGAAATTACCAGTTTAAATTTCACTGGCAATGAGTCTGCCGCCAGAAGTCTCAAAATGTCAACAAGAGCCCAGGGGCACTGTGGTTCCTTGCGCAAATGTACTGCGATGTAAATTATGAAGTTAATAAAAGGAACATTTTGCATTTTTGTACAATAGCCCACATGGCCCACTTTTGACCATAAATCCTTACTTTTTTAACATAATATCTGTAGAGAAAGATGTGGAGTGCAAAACATTTCAAAAATGTCGAAAAAGTGAGTAAAGTATCAGAGGTAATATATATACTTTAAACTTGATATTGATAAATTAGCATGGCGAGAAAATAAGCAATATGCCAGTATGTCTATCAACATGTCAAATTCTACACAAAAACATGTTGAAAACTTGTATCTATACATATACATACAGTTTTCATCATATATGTAGAGTTCCCTACAACTATGAAACACATGGTGTGCGCTGTTGTTTCATATATTATGCCGTTGTTTCATATATCATGAAAGCTCTTTATATATATGTTAAGAATTGAATATAGTACAAGACAAGTGGTAACATCTTACAGAAAACAATCAGCAAGATACCTAAAGCTTTTTAGTATGTTATGAGTTGAAACTGAATTAATGATTTGTAACAGATGGTAGTAGTGTGGGAGTCCAGGTGTTTATTCAGATGAAAAGATACACAAGGGTTGATGGTCCCATCATGTAGGTTGGGATCATGGTCCATAACAATTTTATTCAACTGACACAGTACATGGATAATTCATTTGTTATTTGAAAGAGTACATATTAGGGACAACATTAGCAGATGACAACTTTATCTTGCACGTGCCCCCAGACAGCATCCCAAAAGTGGCCAGTAACTATTTTTTTTTTCAGTTGAAAAGATTATGGATGTTACATATGAAATTTGTGGGTGAGTGTTTATGTCTGAAAAAGCGTATGTCTTAGGACTCACCGAAACACCAGTGACGGCAAATTTATGTTCATTGGCAAAGAACGCAACTTCTTGATTTTGGGACTTCTTACGCAAGTTATCACCCATAATAATGAAATTTTTCCACTTAAAAAAAAAACACCATACATGTAACAGGCTATGAGCTCATTTTGAGCTACTGTCTGGGCCCATGTGCAAGAAAAAGTTGCTACAACTGGTATTTTGTGATCCCTAATATGTACTCTCTCAAAAGTAAAATGGATGGACGTTACATAGGTAATTTGTGTGTGTGTGTTTATGCCTGAAAGAGTGCATGTTAAGGATAACAGGAATGTAAATGACAGCAAATCAATCATATACAGAGGGCCACACAAACAGGGGCTCATTGCTCATAGTGCCTATATCATGTAAAAAGATACATTTACACTTGCTTTTGTCACGTAAAGTGTATGTCTTAGGACTTACCGAAACACCAGTGACAGCAAATTTATGTTCATTGGCAAAGAGCGGAACTTCTTGTGGGCTCCCCCTGGGCTCCCATAATAATGCTGTCTATTTCAAAACATTAATTTCATATCACAACACGCTTAAAAGCTTCAGGTATCTTGACAATTTTTTTTCTAACATGCTACTAGTCTTGTACTATATATATATTTCATGATACATGAAACAAAAGCATGATATATGAAACAATGGCGCTTGCCATCTCTTTCATAATTGTCGAGAACCATACATATGTGACGATAACTGCATATATATGAGATGCAGTTTTTAACATGTTGCTGTCAAATTTGACATGTTGATAGACATACTGGCATATTGTTTATTTAATCTCTGTGCTGACATGGACGTATAAAATGTCAATATAGAATTTAATATATTACCTTTGATACTTCACTTTCTTTTTTGACATTTATGGAACATTGGCACTCCATAGAAAGAACCATATTTACTGATTTTATAAAATGGCCCATTTCCGACATTGGACCCCAAATATGACAACAACCAGATGAAATGGCCCATTTCAGACATTGGACCACAAATGTGACAACAACCGGATGAAAGCACTTCCATAGCACTATTGTGACCAACCTTCAACAGTGTTACATACAATCTGTAAGAGACGAATTTTGCATGACTTCCCAACATACTGTAAAATGATATGCTGGAGTTCATAAATATCAAAGAGGCCATATATTAATGCAACGAATTGAAGATGTTGATTCCTACAAGATACAGCAATGTCCCATTCATTTTGCGAGCTTTGATCTTTGATTTAAAGCTCTAAAGAAATGTTATGCAAATTGCAGTAATCCTTATCACATCCATGCCCCTTTAAATTCCACCAACACTGACAGAATACCCTGAAGGGGATGCTAGTTTAGTTTCCACTGGTAAGAACACCAACTGAATTATTTTCTGTCATTGAGTCTTGCCCACCTTACAAATTAGAAGCCATTCTACATCAATGCACACATCACCACTGAAGGACGAGGACGTAAAGTGATCCAGCCAAAACTTGGCTGGTATGACCACCTACAGTACTTCCCACAGCACTGCTGCCTCTTCATTTGATCATGAAACTAGTACCTCCAGTACTACCATGAATTTACTGGAGGGGGACTGATAGAACATATAAGCATCCATAACATAAACAGGAATGGAATTTCAGTGACCAAAAATCAATTGCCAACAGCATGCACAAAACTTCTAAATGTTCCGTACACTCTCACACAAACTGAAGCTAAAAATGACAACAATGCTAATGACATTGAAAATAAAAATGCGATGGTCATGTAGCTAATATCTAACAACACCTTACTGCCACATTTGAAGCACATTGGACAAGGCACTGCAAAAATATTGCCACATCAGGTATCGTACATTAAGTCCCAGCTACTCATTATGTCCCACCTACTCATTAATATGCAAGATATGGGCACCAAAAACAATCTAATGAATATGATACACATACACACCAGGTTTGAGAAAAATTGAGCACTCACTTACTGATTTATCGTGCCAAGGGCGTCACACACACACATGCCGACTTGACTGCATAGGTTCCTTTGTTAACACAAGGAATCAAACACAGATGTATGTGACCAGTCAACATAAATACTATTGCACTCAACTTTATGTGCTAGAATTAGACACAAAGATGCATCCCACTGGCAACTTCTTTGACCTCAACTAATTTGACCTCCAACCAAGAAAGACAAGCTTGAAAGAAGAGTCCAAAATGTGCAACTGATGTTGACATGGCATACAATTATTTCACATCCACGATAAGTAATCTTTATAATGAGTGTTGTCCGATCATTAAATTGAGTGTCAATAAAAATGAGTGTGATAAGCCATGGATGACAACTGGATTGAGAAACTCTTGTAAGAGAAAGCAGAGACTGCACAGGGATTTCATTAGGAAAAGATCTCTTAACTCTGAAAAGATCTACAAAACTTATAAAAACAAATTATCACTTATACTAAAGCAATGCAAAAGGGATTACTACAAAGAACTTTTGTATGTTCACCAAGGTAATATGAAAGAAACTTGGAGTGTGCTTAATCGTGTTATCAATAAAAAAATATAGGTCACAATCTGACCTACCTGATGTATTTGTGGATAATAGAAAAGAATATTATGGTACAGATATAGCTGATGGATTCAACAATTTTTTGTGAATGTTGGACCAAGGTTGGCCTCTACAATTCCAGATCATGCTGGATCAGTGTATGATTACCTGGATCAAAACAACTTGCACTCCATGTTTTTAGCGGTACTTCCGAAACTGAAATTCTCGAAATTGTTAAAAATTGCAAAAGCAAAACTTCGGCTGATTGCAATGACTTGAGCATGTTTCTATTAAAAGAAATCATTAATTATGTGATCAAGCCATTTACACACATTTGTAATTTATGTTTTTTGACTGGTATTTTTCCTAACAAAATGAAAGTAGCTAAAGTAATTCCTATCTTTAAGAATGGTGATATACAGTCCTTCAATAACTATAGACCAATTTCATTGTTACCTCAGTTTTCAAAGGCGCTAGAAAAGCTTTTTGATAAGCGGATGGACCTCTTTGTAGGTAAATATAATTTGCTTAATGATTCTCAGTATGGTTTCAAATCTGGTAGGTCTACATCTATGGCATTGCTACAACTTAATGAGGAGCTTACTGATGCCTTGGATTCAAAACTGTCAACTGTAGGGGTCTTCATTGATTTAAAGAAAGCATTTGATACAATTGACCACCATTCATTATTAAAAAAGTTAGAGTATTATGGCTTTAGAGGAATTGTTCATAAGTGGCTAACAAGTTACCTTTCAAATAGGAAACAATACATGCATGTTGGCAATATTAACTCAAATACTAGGGACATGGTGTGTGGTGTACCACAGGGGTTGATCTTAGGACCAAAACTATTCATTTTATATATTAATGATATTTGCCCTGTTTCCAAGATTATGAAATTTGTCCTTTTTGCAGACGACACCAACATATTTTGTTCTCATTCTGATATAAATACGCTATGTACATTAGTAAATGCTGAACTCCAAAGGCTAAGTATCTGGTTCCATGTAACCAAGCTTTCACTTAATCTTGACAAAACTCATTTTATGATCTTTTCTAACTCTGTATTAAGTCTGAATGTACAGGTCCACATAAATGGTAAATGCATCAACAGGGTGGCTAATACAAAATTTCTAGGTGTCCTCATAGATGATAAATTAAACTGGAAGCCCCATATTAGTCATTTGACAAAGAAATTATCAAAATGCAATGCTGTTCTATACAGAGCTAGTAATATGCTAGATAAGCAGGCACTCGTGACATTGTATTATGGGCTTTTCCATCCATCATTAAGTTATTGTATTGAAGTATGGGGTAACACACACAAATCCAACCTTAATCCATTATTCATATTGCAAAAGAGGGCAATTCGGGTTCTGGCTAATGGTAATTATTTATAACATACTTCCCCTCTCTTTTATAATTTGGGTATACTCCTGTTAGAAAAATTAGTTCAATCCAATACTGGGATTTCCATGTATAGAGCATACCACAAGTTTCTGCCACCAAGCTTGCAACTTTATTTCACTACCTCACATTGTATTAATACCAAACGTAAACATTATTTTCATCAAAGATTTGCCAGAACTAAGAAAAAGCAATTTTGTATGTTGTTCTCAGGGGTAAAGTTATGGAATTCCTTTTCTCCACTTCTAACAGGCTGCAAAAACATTAAGAAATTTAAAACAAAATTAAAGGAGCATCTGTTTACATCCTACTCATAATATAGTTAAAAGAGTACTACGATAGTGTTGTAATGAATTGTTCCCTATTACTTCGTTGTTATTGTGTTGTTTTCTCTGTAATTCTTTGTTGTTTTTTCGACTATTTCCGGTAGGTAGGGGAAAAATGATCAATAAGTATTTATACTTCTTTTTTTCTCCTTTTCCATGCAATAATATTATTGAACTTTTTATTCTATCATATTGTGTATGTCATTGTACACCTTAGATTGTAAATTGTTCATTGCTGGAATAAATTGAATTGAATTGAATATCAAGAACTATCAATTCCCACCGTTAACTTGTAATACAGTTATTAACCTCCGATATTTGCCACTTGCAGCTGCTACTGTACCTAAAGGGCTACTGGTACCAACTCCACAGTCGTCCCCTAAAGCTTGTCATAATAACATTCACACTTGTGACTTGAAATCACTTGCAGTTAAGCGATGAACAGCTGATAAACTGTAGAATTTGCTTTTTTTTTTCAGAAAACTGCAGAATTTTTGATCACCTCAACAATTCATGAACACATGCTTTGCAATATTTGTCATTCTGCTCCAGGGAGATTTGCCAATAGAGCTGAACCTGGTCTCTTCCTCTGCATCAGAGGTCTGGAAAGAAATTAAGAAAAGAGTGAGAGATGTAATCAGGTAAATCAAACAAACAGGAACAACGTACAAAAACTGAACCATAATTGCTGTATTATCAATGAAAAAAACACTTCAGCAGCTCTTTCACAGCTGGTCATCTATTTCACACTCTTATATCTCCATATTGTACAGCTATACTGTGATTACACTATCACAAATATCACAATTACTGTACTGTTTCTGGCTCACTTCTAGTCAAGTGATTAAAGAGTCAATATGAAATTATAAATGCGTTTTTACTACAAAAAGTAAGCAGAGTTACTACTAATTACAACAGTAAAAAAAAAAAAAAGAAGAAGCAGAAAATGAACTGATTGCTACTTGAAGTGTGAGAACAAAACAATACTTACACCCCTGGATGATGCTTCTTCATGTGTTGAGAGTAGGTTGGTCTGTCTTTCCATGACTTGTCGCATACGTCACATTTGTACGGTCTCTCCCCGGTGTGCACTCGCTCATGATTGTTTCTCCCTTCGTAACGAGAGAACTTCCGATCACAGTAACGACAAGGGATCGGCTTTTCTTTCGTGTGCTTGCGAATGTGGGCGACTAATGCATGCTTGGTATGAAACATTGCCGAACAATGGGAGCAGGCATGCTCTTTCTTGTTACTATGCAACTTTGTGTGGTCATACCGTGCACCTTTTGAGATAGTTTTTCCACATACATTGCACGTCCAAGTTTTCCCACTATGGGAATCCATGTGGCATTTCATCGAGGTCTGTTTTAATGTTTTATTGCATATTTCACAAGTGACTAATTTACTGGAAGGTTTGTAAACCCTGTTTCGAGTCCCATGACTCACATCTACAGTGGGATCAAAGTGGGACATTTCATGTTGGAGCCGGTCTCTACACCTCGTGTAAGTCTTTTCACAGTAACCGCACTTATATTTAACCTGCTTCTGACTAGCAGCATCAGCCAGATGTGACTTTTCATGCCTAACCCGTTGAAGGTTGTCAAGAACAGTGAGATCACAGAAGGAACACTTGAACTGGAGTCCATCATGGGTTAGCTGGTGAGAACGTAGCCCTGACATGGTGGTAAATCTCCTCTCACATTTGCCACAGGAATGACCGCCTATTTCCACCTCCGCATGCTGCATCAACATGTGTCTACGGATACTCTTGAAGCTCATCTTTGCACCACAAACTTCACATTGACTTATATTAATGTCACTGTTCACATCTAGATTCTTGACAGACAGTCTTGGTTTAGGATTGAGACTCTTGTACCTTGGTTTATGTATACGTCGTGGTGGACAGTACCCCTTGTGTGTCATTTCATGGTTACGTAACTGGAAGTTGTGCCTGAACTTCTTATCACAGGACTTGCAGGCAAAGGTTGGAGCAGAGTGGGTACGCCTGTGTCTTGCGAGGCTGTCTGCTTTGTAGAATTTCCTGCCACAAGTCAGACATTCATGTTCCTTGACCCTCTCTTCAGAAGAGTGGATTGATTTGATATGTTTATTGATTTGCTTCATGGACAAAATTGATCCACATATTTCACAGATGGTGGCCTGGCTGCAACCATCTGAAGAAGCTCGATGCAATTTCTTCAAAAATAGTTTGGTCTTGTGTTCTCGGTACTTGACCATTGCTGGTGTGTTTATGGCATACACAGGATCTGCTGGTGCTATGGGACCAACAGTTTCAGTCACACTCTCCTCTGACAATGGTACATTGGTAGAATTTTGGACTTTCGTCCATTCACTCTCTTCTTTGACATCCTGTGATTCAATAAAACCTTTCAGAGCCTCAAAGAGAGCCCTGTCTACATCAGATATTGGTTCCTTGGACTCATTTAAAACCACAACAGATTCAGATGGAATGTTAGAGACACGGATGACTGGTCCAGCTAATGTTGAGGAAAACAATGATCTCCCTTCTACTTCATCTACAGTCTGAATGGGTGATGTCGCCATACTCTGTTTTCTCTTCTGCGTATAGTCCACACTCAGCTCTGGACTGCTGATGTTGGTCAGACTGCCTCTATCCTCCTCAAGATTATCATGATCATCTTGACTGACACCACTTTCAAGAAGCAATGGCACCCTGTCTGTTTCCTTTTCAACATTTTTGAGAACCGCAACTTTCTCATGGCTGTTTTCATCCATTTTACCTATCTCTTCAATGGTACACCCTGCATCTCCTGTTGCCTCAACATTCTTGTCCGAGCTCTCCGCTGCCAATTTTTCATCCTCCTCATCATGCTCCTCTGGTCCAACATTTTCTCCCACTTCAGTCGCATCTAATAACTCCTGATCCTTTTGCAAAGTGTGACCTTTGGTTTCCTTCTTCAGTGTAGCATTTGTGTTTTCTCCATCTGCATCACTTTGAACTCCATCATCGATGTCCTCCTTCTTTCCACCCCCATCTGAACTCTCTGGAAGTTGCACTTGAAAATGCTTCCCAATACTACTTGTCTTTCTCTTCTTGCTTGGCTTTGTGAGTTTTGCATTCTCCTCAGTAAATACATCCAAGTCATTCAGGACACTTTCTCCCTCAATTCCTACAGGGACACTTACGATCTCCGCACTCTGTAATGCACGACAAAGGCTGACAGACCAATCACCTATCACGGTGTTGTGATGATCTTTCATCTGTTTCCCTTTTTGAAACACTGCTTGGACACTTCCATGTAAACCAAATCTTTGACAAGGACATGTTATCAGACATGCCTCTGCGGCATCTGTGTCCTTGTTCCACCAAGTAAAGAGGACAGGATTGTTTCCTTTAAGTACCTTGACCTGGATGCTTATTTCCCCCTGAAAAGACAAAGTAATGAAATTGAAGCTTTGTGATTCACTGTACATCCACTCCATATGCTGCACAATAAATGTTCAATCAATAGAAGGGGTTCACTGCCTTGATACTGTATATTTTGTGAGTGTCTGAAGGAAACATTTATATAGTATTTATGTAGTATATTTATACAGTATTGAAATACTTTTGATTAGCCTCACTAGTCATGTATCTATTCCTACACTTACTGAAAATATGAGAAATTGCAGATTTTTTATAAAAAATTTTTGCCAATTCCATACCTGATGGTAAAAAAGTGTCAGATCACAGATTAGCGATAAGTGATTTTCACTGTTACTTGCCCAATCATAGCGGCCGCAGTTATATATCTAGATTTTCAAAATGTCTTGGTTTGAGATTTACCATCAACATATGAGTGATACTCAACAGGAGTGACAAAATACCATGAATTTTGTGAACCAACTCCATGTGACCCTTTCAAAACAGAATACTCACAAGCCTGAAAGAAGATGCTGTAGGCCTCCTGCAGTTAAGTTTTTACTCCACTAAATGTGAAAGATTCTTCAGACAAAACTTTCCTCTCAGAGCTGACAATCACCTAATGTATATCAAACATTTTAAGTGACAAATTTAAGACTAGCACACTAGTGTCTTCCTGCTACCTTGACTGACCTCCAAAGACTATGGTCCAGGACAATAAAAATGTTCCTATGAATACATATAAAATGTGACTGACACTGTTGATCATTGGGCATGAAAGGAGGAAATTTAACATTCATCTACAGCCATAGCATTTAAGCACACTGAAAATGGTTTGACATTCACTTGTACACAGCAGCACACTTAACGATTTCTCTTTAATCCAACCTCCAACAATTCCCAAAAGCTTAAAGGAGTCTGGCTAGAGCATTACAAATCTCTCAACTTGAGACTTAAATCTCACTTTCTTGGCTTTCACTTCCAGTTTTATCAGGACGACATTCGCTTTCTTCTAAAAACAGGTAAATAGAGCAGAGAGTTTTGTGACAACCCTCTGGAGATAGTTTTCGGGACTGACAGACGGTTCTGATTGAATTTTTTCTAGTTTCAACCCAAGTTTCTTCTTTTTTCCTTTTCGTTCAGGCATTTGAAGCGCAGCTATTTTACGATATTAAGCAACCACACAAGTGTCGAAAAAGCCGGCAGCTTATATTACAACTTCACATCCGGCGACTAACAAGTAATTCACAGATTTTTGATCACATTTGGTATGTTTTTGTCACATCAGGTTAATTCCTGAGGTCGATAGCATCAAGTCAACATATAATTAAAACAAAATGCCATTCCCATTCTGACTAATCTAGTATTAACAGCAAGACTACATATACTATACTAATGAAAAACCCAATGGTTTTGTGCTCAAAGCAATAAATATTCATCACTGAGAAAAATTTTTACAAGGGGGCCCTACGGTAGTGCTATATTATTATGAATCTCACCATTATTGATGTCCTTCGATTTCACCATTCCCAGGATAGCTCGCCTCTCGCACGATGACGTGTCTGCAGATAACCTGAAAAGCAAAGAAAACAACTTTACTTGACATTGTGAAATTTGTCATTATACAATGTTTCACTCCTTTTTAACTGCAACAACTTCACAATTACACCTCTGCAGGAAAGAAGTAACTGTAACTGCAGAATTAAGATAATGTACTGAAACTTTCTTCACAGTAACAACAATTAAAGGCACTATGTTTAACCACATACTTGGCAACACTGATATCCAAGTGACATTTCTACTACTGTAGCATTGTATTATCAGAAAGGGGGTTGTCAGAAATGGAGAAAAAAGTTAAATCAAATGGTGGATCATGCATTAACTGCAGGATAATGCGTAACTGAGGGTTAATGCTATCACTGGATGATCTCTGCAGAGTCATTGCCTCCAGTCAGTGACTTGAGACTTGAGCAGACTGGAATCACCTTTTGTCTTGACTTGTCACTTGACTGAACATACTGTTTTTGTAAAATAGATGACTTGTGACTTGATTTATTGGTCCAAAATGATTTGAGACTTAATTTGAAACAATTTGACTGATCGACAATCAGAATTTTGAACAGTTCAGGAAATGATTTCAATTTCATTCTTTCCATTCTTTCAGGTTGAATGGAAACAGATAATGTGCATCATACTCACTCTTGTCACACATGTATGTGTGTACATTGTACTGCATCTTCTCTACCCTTCAACTACTGGTAATGACCAGAACTAGTGGTGATAAACAAAGTAGTATGACCAGGAAGCTGTTATCTAATTAACAGTTAGCCATTACCATGCACTACACGCAGTAATGTTTGGGCCTAAATGACAGAACAGTGTTGTGGGAGAATTGTGGCGCCAACTCATAGCTTGTTTTTGTAATGCTACTCTGTAAGAATTAAAGTTTGACCTCATCTTAAGACACTGCCTTTCTATGAGTTAAACAGTTTCTAAAAAATGCCCATGAAGAAAAGCTACAAATTTGAGACATGTCTGTAGCAAAGCCATACATTTATCGAGAAATCAGCATCATTACATGAACCATGTGACAGCAATATTACCATGGAGCTATAGATATATAGTTGACATACGATGGAAAAAGTTCAGAGAAGAGCTAGAGCAGTAGATCAGCTTTGTAAGAGGTGTTGCCTACAATCACACAGTTTGCAGATTTTATAAATGCTTAATTTTACGTCCCTTAAGCTTAGACAACTTTCATGGTGATCTGCCTGAAGCATGTAAAATCACAGCAGGTTGTCAAGGCTTTCCGGCAAATTACTAGCGAAACCCTTCAATTTACTTACCATTGACACAATGCGTAACACAATATATACAATTCATGTTCTGTATGTGTCATTGACTCTCATCCAGATCTACCTAGCCCTGAGCATCTTCCAACCTCAAAGACTTTGGACAAAGTCTTAAACATACATGAATCTACTGTATGAAAAGTTCAATATTCATACTACTAACAGAAACAGTTACGTTACGGTGAAGTAGTTCCCTGTCCAAAAAGCTTGGCGTGGTGGCTCGACAGAGTTGCCTTGGTAATGCTCCAAAGCAGTTATGTTGGGTATCCCATTTTGCAGTGATAAAAGCTTCTGACCAGTTTGAACTGTTTGTAAATATGACCCACCTAAATGATACAGTGGGGATATCACCAAAGTTCGATTTATTGGGGACACCAAACCCTTAAAGTGTCACCCTCAAAAGGGTGGCCAATTTTTCTACCACAGTTGCCATGATACAGTCATTTTTCAAATATTTAAAATTGGGTTTTCCCATATGTGATAAAATTAATTGTGCTACCATTTTTAACCAATTTTAGCATGCTGTCATAAAAGACCCATTGTGTCTTAATGGAAAGTAAGGTGTTTGTTTTACAGAAAACAATCATATCTTTAAAACCAGTGTTTGTGAACATAGAATGATAGATCATTCAAAATAAGGAAGGACAGTAGCCTTCTTTTCAAGAAATAGGTTTCTCATAGAGAGAAATGCAGTTATTTGTTGTTCAACAATAATTTGTTCACCCAAACTTTCCAAAATTCAAATGATGCATCTTGCATTACTCATCACATACATGTTTTGAGGGGATGAAGCTCTTGCAGATGTTTAATGATGAAACAGAATGGTTTAACAATCATTAAAGCTAATTCTCCAGATGAAATAGTTCTAATCCAATGGAACAGTATACCTGCACTGTACAGTACCGTACTCTGACATTTTTGGACCGTTTGTCTTGCTATGTTCGAGCTGAAGCTGTCACTTGATTCCAAAACGTTTGGGGAGAAATTAAAGTTTTACGTCTCAATCACCTCAGTCAGTGTATGGCATACAGTCATACAATCTTTTGAAGGTACAAAGTGAACTTTGAAATGCACACATTAAGTATGCTTGGGATTTTTTGTGACCAAAGTAGAAATGTTAAAACTTCAGAGAAAAGTTCATTCAAAGAAATATATGGTGATTTTATTATTGAGGCTAGCCTTGTCCTTCACTGCCGTGATCCCCATCATAAGGAAACGCACTTATATTTGAAAAAAAAATATAACATTTACAGTTTCAAGTGAAGCGTACGCACCTTGAATAACGTCATTTAAAAGCAAAACTGAAAATAGCCTACTTGTGGATCAGTACAGTAGTGAAAAGTCTTCTACACTAGTATGGTTGCACTGTACTTAAAATGACTCACCTCAGGATTTGATGAATGATTATGCAGTTGGTAAAAATCCAAAACATTCATTTACGCACATGGGGCTTTGGTGCAAGCAGTACCTCACAAATGTAATGATATGAAAACATTTTCTGTGCTGTCCCTTCTCATTTTAAAATCGAGCACAGCGTGAATCCAAGATTTCTTCTGTTAGAAGTACTGTGTTGTTATACACCTAACTTGACACATTGTAACTTTTGTGGAGTCGTAAAAATAGTCAAATTGCAGAGTAGCACTAGCCATGAGGTATATGTATCATGAAAAACTATGTCTAGCGGGTGAATCATCATTTTGGAGACGTGGTGGTATTTTAATGTGTCTTTATAATTTTGCATTGTTTTGTTGAAGTGACAATTAAAATTAGGACACGATGGCAAGACTATAGTCAAGGGTGGAAAAATCTTATGAAAGAACCAGAAGTTTGACAGATTTCTTCAGCGACATAATATGTTTAAGAAATTATGTCATTCTGTTGTCAAGAAAATAGGTTAGGTTGTTGGAAGAAATACAGTTTCAGCAATAGCTAGAGTTATGTCCCAAGCTAGGCTACTGTACTACTGATGCATTCTGGGATATTAAAAAGGCACAAACCCTCCTTCAGTGGTTAAGATATGTACACTATATGCCTAGAAAATATAATTGGAAATACAATTTTTACTACATATATCATCCTTAATTGGTCAATGTCGTGCATTGCAGTGTTCTCACCATAAAAGACTGGGTCTGAGCTGCAACACAGCTGTTCTTTATGCTCCAAAATGTAGCATGGAAGCCCTATTTTCAAGCAACAAATTTGGAAAATAACCAGCAATTCCCAAACTGAAGATAGAATGCAGTGGAAAAGCAAATGTGCACTGACACTTACAGTATTGACAGCTTTTCTTACCTTGGTAGAGTCGAAACTCTCAGTTGATTCTAAAACATTTGAGGAGACGATTAATGTCTCATCACCCTGTCAACAGTGCATTCGTTCCCATATTTTTGTGCACCTTAATGATATGCAACCTTTTTAACTCGGAAAAAGTACAAACTGACCCATGAACTGCACACATTAATGTTTGAACCTTTCTGCTACTAGTAGAAACATTAGGCTGCAGGCGGGAGGACATTTGTGGAAAAATACAGCAATTTCTTTCAGTAAGCTAGGCCTATTCTGTCATGATACCAAAACTAAGGGAACATGCTGATCCATTAAAAGTAGGGGTATCATTTCATGGTTTCAAGTGAAGCATATCCACCTAACTTTAGGTCATTTTGAAGGAAAATGGTTGTGGGTCAGTATAGTACTAAAAGGTCTTCTACAGGTATCAGTTGTATTGCACACAAAGAGCTTACAACGAAATTCACGAAAATATGGGATGCTTGAAAAATAGGGGAACATAATAAACCGTTTCTGACATTTCACTTTTAACTTAAATTGGAGTATATTATGCAGTTGCTCTATCAGCAATTTTCTTCCCCATAATGCACTGCGCTGGTAATTAGCATTCTAGGTGTGTAGGCTACAGTACTGATTTCGCTTAACTCCCGATAACATTCGTTGACCTAAAGTTCAACTAAATCAATGCACTTTGAACGAAAGTTACCTATAGCTATCTATTTTTATCAAATCACCAATTAAGGACCTTTCAATGAAGGTTATCGCACAAATTCTGAACGATATACTGTACATCGATGGAACAGAGTTCGATAACGAGCAATATTGGGCGTTGAAAGCCTAAGGGCTAGATGTGAAACAGCCGTTTGTTGTTACAATCCATTACAAATATTTGAAGCAAGGGTTTTCTATTCCAGGAAAATATTTGAAGTCCAAAAGGTGCATCATCGAGTTTTTCTATGCGATAGTTGACTTCTACTGCCTTAGTAGGGTGAGACCTAATGTCATCTGCTCACTCTTAACAAAATCTAATCAATTCATCCTCAATTAATGTATTTATACTGAAATTATTGGGCGGCTACGTACAAATCTGAGGTGTAAGTTCCGTTGTGTATTTCATCTTAATAACATAGTAAGGTTCTTAAATTGAAGCGATTGATAATTTCAATGCTTTTTTCATATATTATCGTACTTTTAAGTAAAAAGTGCAAGTATTCAACATTTTTTATGTAAAATTAAAATTTAGAAGTAACAAAGTAAACAGTTTTTCGTTATGCAAAATAGGTTGCATCCATTTTCCTACACAGGGTGCTTAGCGTGCTGAGTTCATTTTGGAACGTATCGTACTATGTGTAAATCGTTTTTTTTTTAGCCTGGTCGTCACCCAAGACCGTTTGTTGCTAAACGTTTAGAAGGTCGAAATAAACATTCATGTACCGTTTAAAGTACTCAAAATATATCACTTTGGCGTAGAGCTCGCTGACTTTAACTTCCTGGTCAACATACGATGCATACATAGAGATCACACGTGTGGTTTTATAAATGGATACGTCAGAAATAAATGGTAAATAAATCCATCCAAATATGTATCCCAGATGCGCCGTCCACGTTCAATCTTTACCAAAAAGCAAAATAAATTTTTTCTTTTGTAAATAAATGCCCGTATTTTTTACTCATGATCAATATCTTTCAAGTTGTAAAAGAGATAACATCATTAGCAAATGTTTTCAGACGATTATATGTATAACCAACTATACTACGTTCGATGTCAATTAAAAAACAAGCTTAGGCCTGTCTACGCACACCATCTGCAGAGTAACAACCCATAGAAATACAAATATAAACATGTAGCCTACGATGATCAAAACCCTTCACGGTACCAACAGTCTGCTTCTTCAAACCCTTAATCTGAATATTTGAAGTGACTAGGATCAATGAATAAACAAAAAAAAAATGTCGTCTGTTCAGTATATTCAAACATGAGTTGTGGCTGAGCTATTCGCTATAGGCTATACCCACTACCTTAGGATATCATTACATAAAATTTTCGGAAGGCTGTGCACGATCTTATCTGTTTCTTTTCACGAGACTTTTTGGGACATTTCGACTTCAAAAATGTATGTAATACTGTTTGCTTTACATGAGATGTGCAACGTTTTGTGTAACGTTTTAGTTTTGAGGCAATATTGATGATTTTGTCCTGATCGAACTTAAGTTGCGCTGACAGTAGTTTTCATATGCTGTTGTACTGTGACATGGCCATGATGGCCAAGTACGACTGCAAGTTGGGGATAAATTAAAAAAATTAGACGTATGGACCTTTTATATCGATCATCACATATGATAAGGAATTTTACGAAAATCGGGTCGCTTGAAAGCGAAAGCAGCAATGAAAAATTGCGAATCTGATTTTGCATCTATTTTCGCCGGAAATCGGTAGACTATGGAACCAAGTAATTGCATGATTAAGTGGGTGGAGACTATAGCGGACGTGACAGAAAATACTCTCAATATTGAACGTGATTGGTTCATGCTAGCGTGTTAGTGTGACATACCGACCGGCGCGCGTAGAAAGTGAAAACAAGCACATCGTCAGAAATTCCACCTCGCAAAAATTTGCGGTACTTGCGAATGTAGGAAAGACTTGTTTTCCTGGTTGCTTTGTTTGCTTTTATTAAATTCCATTTCACGGCAAATTTCTGAGCTAATTCATAGATTTTGATTGCCCCCGGACTACTTAAGTTTGACATAATTATAGGTATTTGGTTACTCTTGGACGGACGACTAGTAAAAGTACAGGTAGTTGCCTAAGCATTATCCACAATGAAAATAAAAGAGGGCCATGGGATTACCTCAACAATTCCAACCCCAAAATTCTACGTAAGAATAACGTATAAAAATACGTAACGTATAAAATGATGAACAAAGACAATCAATTAGATTATTATATTTGTGGAGTCATTTAAAAAAAGAAATGGATTCTCATCTAGTAAACATGTGTACGTTATCACAATTGTTAGTTCGATTACAAATTTAAGCCCATCGACTACTGTAACTGCCATAGACCTGTACCATTTATCTCATAATTTGTAAACTTTGAAGACCATCCCTAACATTGCACTTCTAGTAGTAAAGGAAGTTTATGAATGAATCTCAGCAAGAGCCAATCAGAGGTTAGCATTTTAACAGCAAAATTCCTTTCGCCTCGCACGCACGATCGAGCGTCAATGATGTTTTTCAACATACGAATACCACCTATTTTACCGCAGCTGTATACAGTATGTTATATAGAGCAGCCTGCCTTATTGTCCGTGGATGTACAAAAAGGACTAATTCCAAAGCTTGCACCTTACATCTGAGTGATCCACATTTTCTTTCATGAACACAAGAGGTGAAAATTTTTGTTAAATATCTCGGTATCTCACATCTACAGTATTCCCCTCATTTCCTGTGTCACAATAAATCCTGTCTTTACTGCCGATGATACCTAAGGCGTATAGCGTTACAACTAACGAAAGGACAACTACTAGTGTTAGCCCTACAATGTATCTGGAACGATACGATACGCACACATTCATCACGGCTGCACGTATGAATTACATGTAACTTTATGCACGTATTATACTCAATGAATATTGCAGTGGTGGTCAAACTGTGAAAAATAGACAACTTATTGCGCAGTGCCAAGCATCAGTATGAATAATTCCTTGGGCCAGCAAGGCTAGCCTATACCTTTTTGTAGGTCGCGTCTACGTATGCAAGACATGAATTACAACTGCTTATGGTAGCTAGTTAGTGTGTTGCAAATGTACGGCGTACACGTGCACGGTGCGGCGATGTTGAAATGTGTACATAATATACGAGCATCTTTATTAACGATGAATATTTATCATTACGTTTCAACGTCACCAATTTAGGAAAACATCACCATTTTGATGGTTATGTACCTTAACAAATGACAGTAATTTAAATGTTTCATTGACAATGAATATTTACCATTAATCATTGACGTCACCAAATTCAGAAAACGTCACCATTTTGGTTGTTACATAAATAGTATTTCAACAAATCACAGTGATTTATCCTTTCTATGGGTTGGACCAGGCAGTAACAGGTCCCTGGTTGGACTAAAAAAGTCAGACGTCAACACGAACTACAGGGTAGGCCGCAATGTATCTGGGTCCTGTACGGTGCATGCCAATGTTCGAACAACATTTATCACATGGCTACTTGACCGATCGCAGTTGTGAAAAGATACAGATATCGCCCGTCGGGTGATGTAGGGTTATATAACCCCAATATTTTATCTAAAGACTATCTTCGATGAAGTTTCATGAGGAAGACCTGCTTCAAATTTAATTTACAAGCCATGCGGTCCTAAGTTTCCAGTAGCTTGGTCATAAGAACCAACTAGTTACTGTGAAAATTTAAATATTTTTTCCGATGTTGACTGCTTTGGTGAGTTTCTGTCTCTTTTCCGTCATTTGTTGTATTAGGCCTAAAAGTAATTTCTTTTTCCCGCCCACACGTTTTTTTTTTTCTCATCAAAAGGGGTTTGTAGACGAGAATGCCTTCTCCCGACCGCAGAAATCACCCCTGCAAATCTGTAGCAATGGTTTGCAAAATAGCACCCATTGATACTGTAAAAGTGACAGGGAACGAAAAAAAAAAGGCCGTTCCCATGTGAATAAGAAGAAAGGCTTGCACTCATGTCTTTTTTTTTTGTTTTTGACAAGTTAGAACGAGAAACTTTTTTTTTTACTTGGCCTTCCTGTTGTCACATTGGTTTCTTTCACTAAAGTTGCAAGAGCAAGCATCGATGCCGTCTTGCTTCCAATCGACCTTTAGGTAGCACTAAGGCTACGACTGTGAAAAACGACTGTGTGGCAACGAATAACACTTTCAACGAAACACCAACATTTGCGGTTGGTATCGATAAACGCCGTTGAAAATTCCAAGTGATTTCGTTGACAAACACGATCTCTGCGGTGAAAATTTTGTCAACGAACTTTATCATTCGTTCACGAAAATTATCTTTTTTATCGCTTTTTAAATACTTTTCAACGAAGTTTATCATTCAACGAAATGTTTTCAATGGGAGTTAAGAGAAATCAGTACTGTAAGTGCCTTTGCTAGACTAGGCCTGGGCCTTGTACAAAAAGGCCATTGCCCTAAGGCTCGGGCTAGTACTGTATAGTGCATACACCAAACTTCGCACACTGCCAAACTTCGCACACCCCTAAAAAACAAAGCCCTAAAATGCAAAGACCTAATAGCTGGACAAATTTGTGACTACAATGCCTTGAAATGACTGACAAGGAAGCTGAGACACTGTTTATTTAATCGCCCTTTCCTGGTTAGTCAACTTTATGGTACTGCATCTGCATAGGAGAGGTAGGCTAGGTCAAGAGCATCCTATTCCGAGTTTCCGCCAAATGTTACAAATTTTCAAATCATGATCTTGACTATTCAATGGAATTTTTCCTGACCGTTTTGATGCTGTACAGTAGCTTGTTCACAGGCTTGTGCTGCAGGTACACGATTTTTTTAAAAGGACACTCTTCATGTAATGATTGCCATGTTAATG